>JACGCM010002641.1:0-339844 GCA_014058105.1 Kingdonia uniflora
TCAGTATCATTTTGGGTTTACAAAATCAGGCGGATAAAGAAGCAATCGTCATCATACAACAGATTGTGGGCCATGAAGGAATCGAATTCGTATTGATGTTTGCCTATGAATCAAAGTGTATGCAAACTATAAGTGCTTCAAAACATGTTTTTCGGTATCAGTAAAGGAGACCCTCCCTTATTTCAAACAAACAAGATTGAGTGTAGATACTAGTCATTTTTTGATTTTTCCCATTATATACTTTAGCTCTCTCTTAATATTGTTAAGGCTTTGGGGAAAATGTTATTTCTGTTAGGTGTTGAGTCCAAGCCCAAGCTAGGAACCCAACAGGGTTGGGGTGTCCTATACAGACTCTTAGCAAACCCATAGGCCCATTAGGGTTATGGGGAGAGTTAGAGTAAATAGGGAATCTTTCTGGGTTGTCTATAAATAGAACTGTACTACGTACAAGAACACGGTTATGATAATCAATAAATCGTTTTCTCTATTTCTCTCTTGTTCGTGCTTTACTATTATTCTGCTCTAAATTGATCATATCCCAACACGTTATCAGCACGAACGCTCTAGGAGCGAGGAGAGCAGATATTTCCGTCTAATCAGAAATTTTACGGAAACCAAGCGATAAGGAGAAGAAGTATTTTACATTTTTTTAATACCTACACTCAGATCTATAATATATCATAGATCAACATATTTTGAAAACCTATTTTTTCCCTATTTTTTTGGATTAAAAAACTAGGGTTTTTAGTGTTTTTTACCCTTGATAAAGGGCTATTTTCGAACAAGTATATCTTTCACTGAGGAGATTGGATTGAGGCGAAACCACTTCATTTGGATAGCCTACTCTGATAGCTTTCCAACGATATATGACACGTCTCTGGGAGATGCCCCAATCACCAGGAATAGCTCGTTGAAACTAGGCAGTTTTACGGCCAAAAATAGTATTTTTTTGGTCGCTGACGTCATCAATTTTATTTTATTTTCAAAAATATTTTTTTAATTTTATTTATGACGTCATCCTTATCCATAGTGACGTCAGCAGTGACACGTGTCGAGGACACGTGGTACGCTGCCGTGGCATGGCACGTGTGTGACACATGTGGCATGCCCCCGACACGTTTGGCACGTGACAATCTCCAGAGGTGAGACGTGGCAGTGCTGAAATATTCTTCCCGGTGAACGGAATATTCTTCACCAAAACCGGATCTGTGTACGTGTGACACGTGGCAGTGTGCGTGTGTGGCACGTGTGTGACACGTGCGGGGCACATGTGACCGAGTCAGACCGGTTTCATACCATGTCAACCCGGTTCAGACCTTGACCCAGACCGAGTCAGATCGGTTCAGAACCGGTCCAAACACTAAAACAGCTTTTAATCGCCCTATTTTTTGTCAAATTGAGCTAAATTATTTTTGACAAATTCCTATTGACTAGACCTACCCCGTGGGGACCCATTTTGATTTATTTTTTTTATGAAAATATTTTTTAATTTTTTTTGGGAAGAGGTGCCTCGTATAGGAACATTGGCTCACTTATATGTGATATAAGTACATGGTGTAATACCTATTTAAGTATCTTTACGATAGCTAATAAGATATTATTAGTATGCCTCTATGATACTAATTATCATGATCAATGATCATAGATAATACGAAACCAAAACTAATTTAGTATACGACTATGAGTCATATCTAAATCACAGTTAATTGTCATAGACAATAACTAGAGCTCAATTGGGAATTGACTTAGTTTTATTTCTAAAACTTGGTATCTGAGGAACCAATTTTTCGTATCTAGGTGCAATTAAATGTTACATGCATAACATTTAGAGGTATATAGGCATTAATAGCACCCTATAGTACCCTCAGAATGTTAGTTCAAAGACATGCCTAATCAACCTATCTTGTGAACCCAGCTGACTTCGGGATGAAACCATTTGTCAGCTAAACATATAATACCCCTCATATTCGTAGCAAATGATTGATTTGGCTAGAATATACTTACTTTTATGGAACTTACGGGCTTAGAACACCCTAGTTCTCAGAATAAGGACAACACACATTTAGTGGTTTTTGCATAGCTGTCTTGGCTAAAACTCTATTAACACACTTTAGGGTTAAGACCACCATTTTATAAGGTAAATTTGTGATTTAGCGCTTCATAGAATATGAACAAGGTTCACCTATACATAATGATTGAGTATCATTGACTTCTATTATATGAATTACATTTAGTAATGATTGGACTTCATGTACTTCCAAAGGATTTCATAAGGAATGTACACATATGGTGGTTTTGAATAGCAATCTTGGCTAAGATTCTATTAAAACGCACATCTCAAATTAAAATCGTAATTTTTACAGGATAAAATTTGGGATTTAATTATTATAAAAGAATTTCATGAATTTTAGAATATGAACAGGGTTCACCTTTAATATGATTGGGAATCATTTTTTAGCTTTATTCTTAATACTATGATTTGTCTTCCATGCAATTAATATGTTTTGCATCTCATTACGATATCTATTTTGCATTATAGATGCATGTGACACTAAAAAATGTTGAATTTCCACCATTGTTGCTCACATGAACCAATTACCTCACTTGGTACATTAACGCTGACTTATTCTTAAGTCTCTTGGTCTGCAGAAGACCATCGTCAGTGGCAACAAGGAAGATCCCATGGATAAAGCAAGGGCTTTGTTTATCCTCCGTCATCATATTCAGAATTACCTGAAGACTGAATACCTCAACAAGGTTGAGCTAGCTGACTTATGGGCAGGCTTGCCGGGGAGTTATGGTCATCATAAGACCATTATTCTCCCAAAAACGATGCACCAATTGAATACCCTTAGGTTCCAAGATTTTAGGACGGTCGCTGATTGCAACTCAGCAGTCCATAAAATTACTTCTACACTTGAGCTGTGTGAGAAGAAAGTCACTGATGCTAAAATGATAGAAAAGATTTTATCAACCTTCCATGCTAGCAATATTGTGATTCAGAGGCAATATTGGCGAGAAAACTTGAAGACTCATGCAGTCTTGATTTAAACATTGTTCCTCTCTGAGCAGAACGATGAACTTCTGATGAAGAATTATGTTATGCGGCCTTCTGGGAGTGCGCCGCTGCCTGCATCAAACAATGTTCAATTTTAAATTGAACATTGTTTGATGCAGGCAGCGGCGCACTCCCAGAAGGCCGCATAACATAATTCTTCATCAGAAGTTCATCGTTCTGCTCAGAGAGGAACAATGTTTAAATCAAGACTGCATGAGTCTTCAAGTTTTCTCGCCAATATTGCCTCTGAATCACAATATTGCTAGCATGGAAGGTTGATAAAATCTTTTCTATCATTTTAGCATCAGTGACTTTCTTCTCACACAGCTCAAGTGTAGAAGTAATTTTATGGACTGCTGAGTTGCAATCAGCGACCGTCCTAAAATCTTGGAACCTAAGGGTATTCAATTGGTGCATCGTTTTTGGGAGAATAATGGTCTTATGATGACCATAACTCCCCGGCAAGCCTGCCCATAAGTCAGCTAGCTCAACCTTGTTGAGGTATTCAGTCTTCAGGTAATTCTGAATATGATGACGGAGGATAAACAAAGCCCTTGCTTTATCCATGGGATCTTCCTTGTTGCCACTGACGATGGTCTTCTGCAGACCAAGAGACTTAAGAATAAGTCAGCGTTAATGTACCAAGTGAGGTAATTGGTTCATGTGAGCAACAATGGTGGAAATTCAACATTTTTTTAGTGTCACATGCATCTATAATGCAAAATAGATATCGTAATGAGATGCAAAACATATTAATTGCATGGAAGACAAATCATAGTATTAAGAATAAAGCTAAAAAAATGATTCCCAATCATATTAAAGGTGAACCCTGTTCATATTCTAAAATTCATGAAATTCTTTTATAATAATTAAATCCCAAATTTTATCCTGTAAAAATTACGATTTTAATTTGAGATGTGCGTTTTAATAGAATCTTAGCCAAGATTGCTATTCAAAACCACCATATGTGTACATTCCTTATGAAATCCTTTGGAAGTACATGAAGTCCAATCATTACTAAATGCAATTCATATAATAGAAGTCAATGATACTCAATCATTATGTATAGGTGAACCTTGTTCATATCCTATGAAGCGCTAAATCACAAATTTACCTTAAAATGGTGGTCTTAACCCTAAAGTGTGTTTAATAGAGTTTTAGCCAAGACAGCTATGCAAAACCACTAAATGTGTGTTGTCCTTATTCTGAGAACTAGGGTGTTCTAAGCCCGTAAGTTCCATAAAAGTAAGTATATTCTAGCCAAATCAATCATTTGCTACGAATATGAGGGGTATTATATGTTTAGCTGACAAATGGTTTCATCCCGAAGTCAGCTGGGTTCACAAGATAGGTTGATTAGGCATGTCTTTGAACTAACATTCTGGGGGTACTATAGGGTGCTATTAATGCCTATATACCTCTAAATGTTATGCATGTAACATTTAATTGCACCTAGATACGAAAAATTGGTTCCTCAGATACCAAGTTTTTAGAAATAAAACTAAGTCAATTCCCAATTGAGCTCTAGTTATTTGTCTATGACAATTAACTGTGATTTAGATATGACTCATAGTCGTATACTAAATTAGTCTTGGTTTCGTATTATCTATGATCATTGATCATGATAATTAGTATCATAGAGGCATACTAATAATATCTTATTAGCTATCGTAAAGATACTTAAATAGGTATTACACCATGTACTTATATCACATATAAGTGAGCCAATGTTCCTATACGAGGCACCTCTTCCCAAAAAAATTTAAAAATATTTTCATAAAAAAAATAAATCAAAATGGGTCCCCCACGGGGTAGGTCTAGTCAATAGGAATTTGTCAAAAATAATTTAGCTCAATTTGACAAAAAATAGGGCGATTAAAAGCTGTTTTAGTGTTTGGACCGGTTCTGAACCGATCTGACTCGGTCTGGGTCAAGGTCTGAACCGGGTTGACATGGTATGAACCGGTCTGACTCGGTCACATGTGCCCCGCACGTGTCACACACGTGCCACACACGCACACTGCCACGTGTCACACACGTACACAGATCCGGTTTTGGTGAAGAATATTCCGTTCACCGGGAAGAATATTTCAGCACTGCCACGTCTCACCTCTGGAGATTGTCACGTGCCAAACGTGTCGGGGGCATGCCACATGTGTCACACACGTGCCATGCCACGGCAGCGTACCACGTGTCCTCGACACGTGTCACTGCTGACGTCACTATGGATAAGGATGACGTCATAAATAAAATTAAAAAAATATTTTTGAAAATAAAATAAAATTGATGACGTCAGCGACCAAAAAAATACTATTTTTGGCCGTAAAACTGCCTAGTTTCAACGAGCTATTCCTGGTGATTGGGGCATCTCCCAGAGACGTGTCATATATCGTTGGAAAGCTATCAGAGTAGGCTATCCAAATGAAGTGGTTTCGCCTCAATCCAATCTCCTCAGTGAAAGATATACTTGTTCGAAAATAGCCCTTTATCAAGGGTAAAAACACTAAAAACCCTAGTTTTTTAATCCAAAAAAATAGGGAAAAAATAGGTTTTCAAAATATGTTGATCTATGATATATTATAGATCTGAGTGTAGGTATTAAAAAAATGTAAAATACTTCTTCTCCTTATCGCTTGGTTTCCGTAAAATTTCTGATTAGACGGAAATATCTGCTCTCCTCGCTCCTAGAGCGTTCGTGCTGATAACGTGTTGGGATATGATCAATTTAGAGCAGAATAATAGTAAAGCACGAACAAGAGAGAAATAGAGAAAACGATTTATTGATTATCATAACCGTGTTCTCTGTACGTAGTACAGTTCTATTTATAGACAACCCAGAAAGATTCCCTATTCTACTATAACTCTCCTCATAACCCTAATGGGCCTATGGGTTTGCTAAGAGTCTGTATAGGACACCCCAACCCTGTTGGGTTCCTAGCTTGGGCTTGGACTCAACACCTAACAGAAATAACATTTTCCCCAAAGCCTTAACAATATTAAGAGAGAGCTAAAGTATATAAATTGGGAAAAATCAAAAAAATGACTAGTATCTACACTCAATCTTGTTTGTTTGAAATAAGGGAGGGTCTCCTTTACTGATACCGAAAAACATGTTTTGAAGCACTTATAGTTTGCATACACTTTGATTCAAAGGCAAACATCAATACGAATTCGATTCCTTCATGGCCCACAATCTGTTGTATGATGACGATTGCTTCTTTATCCGCCTGATTTTGTAAACCCAAAATGATACTGAATCAACTGGTTTTATGCTACAAATATCAGCCAGTCAATTTGTGGTTGCCCAATTATCCTCTCTTTTCTTGCCCATCTAGGCACTAAGACACTTTTGTTGGAACTCAAATTACTTTTGGTCCTTTTAACTTCATCTTCTTTTTTGACGCATTTTGTGTTCCGGATGTTGATCTTTAGACTGTTGCTTCTACTGTTCTACATAGGCATGTTCTACATTTATACGACATGTCAACTTAGGATATATATATATATATCTTTTAGCTTAGATTGAAACTCAAGCTAAATATAAGTAACATGAAGTTATCATTCTAAAACAGTGTTCATCCATTCATCAGAGATATTTTGTAAGGATATCGTAAATTTGGATTTCCTATATTTATCTACTAGCCATTTTTTGAACCTTCTGATTTACTCAAAGCACTTCAGTTTGTTTTCCCATTTCGTTTGCGCAATGGCCTACAATGATTAGAACATATGAAGGAACCAGAGGAACGTAAAAACAATTTCCGCATACATTGATGATGGATTGATATTCTTTGAAAGGTATGATTTTTATGCTATGAACCTAAACTTCGCCGCCTACATTTTTCATTGTTTTCTGTTTTACATAACAATAGCATATATGTATTTGGGAATTCCATGTATTTGAATGAATATGTGGTTTGCTACAAACTCATTGCAGCGTCAAATACTTGCTTACAACATTATATATACCGTATATAGAGGATACTGAAAATCCAGATGATAAGAAAAGTTATGATAAATTTTAGTTGGTTCAGCATCCAGTGAAAAGAGATACTCACCTTTAGTCAGAAATTTGTATAGATTTATAGATTTTGATTAGTTATTTATTTCGTTCTATGATATAGTCTGTTTGCTCCCCAAACCATTAAGAGAAAAGTGATGAGATCGAGTTTGTGGCTCCTAGATTAAAATATGGATTTGGTCCTGTTCAGTTGAGTCATCTCTCTTCCAAAGCATGTCGAAGATGTGTTTACTGCGCCTACCCTGCGAGGACATCATGATCCGAACATTGTATAGACCACTGTTGCAAACGTATGCCAATGATTGTAGATTCTCAAAAGATGGTGACCTACATCACAGGAAAGAAGGAACCACCTTGACGCTTCTCTTGGGATTTCCGTGGGTATTCAAGCTCAAATGAAATAAGAAAAAAAAATCATGTTCATATGTATCATTCCATTAACACAATTGCCCTACCAATTCCAAATATTAGATTCTAGGCACATCTATTTGAATAAAATTCTAGAATGAGAATCACACGCACAAAGCATCATTACTCATAAATATGCTAATTTCTGAAAACATAATATCAGACTCTAGACTAATAATATAGCCAAATATATCCCTAATGCGTTCAATTTCATAGTACTCCTTGGGTACAAGACAAATATGGTTAGAAGCAATCCCAACACAAGAAGTATATGCAATAGAGAAGGACATCACACCTTAATTACAAGGCTGAATAGCAGAACCACGAGGACAACATATATTCATGGGCGATCAATGTAAAGTTGAACAAACTCAATTTATTATCATTATATTGTAATTCAAGCTAAAACATAAAGCTAAAACCAATATTGTACAGCTATCGTTCTAAAAACATGCCTCAATGAGCAAACTCACAAACATCTACGCAAAATTACAAAATTTCAGTATTTGTTTAGTTCTTCTGGGAAAGGCTTTCAACTTTAGGAATAAACTATGTGACATCGAATGGTTCTTCAGTATCATCGAAGTTAGGAAATGTCAGGTTGTTTCCAACGGAATGAAACTTCCTTGTTTCCAGACAGAAAAATACACTATCTTTTCCATCAAACCTTGGAAAATATACCTTGTTTCGCATTTTTTCCAAGCACTTTTGTAGCAAAAGATGTTGTATGACTAACATACAACATCTGATCTTCCAGATTAATAATTGGATTCCACACCTCCTTATTTCCATCGAACACAAAAAGCTCGACATAGCCTCCAAACGAGCTTACACACACAATTAAAATGCTTCCGTTGAACTCCATGATATAGTTTTCATCTATTTCATGTTCAGTAGTAGCTGGCGGCTCGGGTTTAACAAGGATCCTACAGCGATCATCTTCTTGACCATAGTTATATTCTGCCAAATTTCCACTCACCCTGGAAATATATATAACGCCGTTTATAAAAACTGGATTACAAATTGAAGGAACAAATTCATCAATTTCTACCACTGTCCACATATTTTCACCCAAACGAATGAAGCAAGCATAATCGGAGTTGAGGCAGAATACCATACATTGAGATAATTTCGATGTTTTCGATTCTGGGGTTGATGCAAAAGATATGCCTTGGTAGATTCGGAAGCATTATTTCCACCTCCGTTACTGTTACTAGATTCATAAAGAACAACGAATGTCCTCGATGCATGAGAATCCAGTCGTGGTTAGAATAACATAAGATCGAATTAGCCAGTTGAGGCAGTTCAATTACTAACGTAAACTGGAAAAAGTGCTGGTAGAATGTACTCCATGCGACGTCACCTTTATGTACAATAATGAGCCAAGGCACTTCAGACAATAATTTTTTCTTCTCTTTTGTTATAGAAATTCTCTTCCACGTTTCCAAAAAAATTGTATTCATGAGAGGAAACATTGGATTTGATGAAGCTCAATAACTCTTCGGGTAAACTGGCCCAATCTCTTACTTTTGTATCTATTACGACCCTCTATATAGAAAATGATTGGGTAATGGTTAAACAGTAGTAAACAAATTGGTGATAAACAACCATAAATAAGGAATAAATGAGAAATGATTATTTGCAAAGGAATATGCAAGTTGCTTGCATACCAAGATAACAACATTGGTTTGAACGTTTGATGTAAAACAGTTGATGCAATTAGTAAGTTTTCGCTTTTCGGATTCACATAAAAACAACTCATGGTCTGTTCAAGTAGTATTTGGTTGATATGTGTATATATATTTGTAAACCTAACAGGAAAAACCGTCTATGGCTTAAATATTAATTATACTTTTAAAGACAGTGATTCACATAATCTTAGTGGTAATGAAGTAGAAAGAAAGTAGACCAAACCTAAGCTAAACAGTAATTCTGGCTTTGATATTCTCCTGGAAAAGAGTCTTGGACTTTTTCATATAAAATCCAATAAGAAAAAATATACTATGAATTTTATGTACCTCCAACTCAGCCATATAAAAACATGAAACTGAAATATGACTGAATTAGTACTGACCCGATTTGTTATACAAAGGTTCATTAAATGTAGTCGAACCAAACAAGATTTGTGAGTTTAAGTTCAAAGGCTGGGTGATTCATAGAACTTGAGAAAGTTAGGATGACATATGGTTGCATTATAGTGGTCATTTACAAACACTCAGCGCTTACTCTCGGATTACAAACACTCTGCTCGACTGTGAAGGATCTGAAACACATAAGTCCATGTATTTGAATCTCTAAATATATGGGAATTATAAACAGTCGCGTAATAGATATGTCCGTGAAAACTCGAGAAAAGAATAGGTTGTGAACACTTTGCTCACTCACTAAAAGAAGAAGCCAAAAATTACTTAAAAAGACAATGCGAGAGGATTCAAGAGGCATTTGAAGAGGCTCAATGCGCCAATGGTAGTACTGTTTTCATGGTGAGTGGAGGAAGAAACAGAGAGCGTGCTGGTGTCACAAGAGCAGGGAGAAGCATCCCACACCAAAATTTGCACAACAAATTTGGTGGGCCAAAGTGCTAACAACTAAGAAATTCAAATATAATCTAGCTTTTACTTAAGTCTCAGTCGGTATTCCTCTTGAACATGGGGGATGATATTGTCTTCATTGCCAATGATTGGCACAACAATCTTCTCCCATACTGCATTAAGAATGTGTACAAATCTTAAGGGATCTATGAAAGTGCGAAGGAAGTCTGTCTTCTTAATTTAATTTACTAGATCACACCAATCGGTATGGCCTAAATTTTCTCCCAGTTTGCCTAGAACATACGCATGGGACTGTTCAGCTTTCTCTGATTTTATTTCCTTTCATTGATTGAACTATACCATTTAGTATGCGGGCTTCAAGCTACAAATTATCCCCCAAAATTAAGGTTTTGAAATCTTTATTCTTTATTATCATTGCTAAATCTTTATACGGAATGTGTGTCCAGGAGTCAAAGCTGTCTTCAGATATGTAGAACGATGTGTAAATAAAAGGTAGAACAGAAGAGCAAATAAAATGTATACCTTCTTCTCCTCATATTTATGTATCGCTGTCTCCTTTAAACCACCATGTGACCAGCCACTCTTACGTTCTTGATCTACTACATCATGTGTCAACTGTTTATTGTGGATCTCCTTCTCTAATCTATGTACATCATCTGTGGCAGCTTTCTACTCTATCGCCTCTGGAAACGAAAAAAAATCCGTAAATTAAACCATGAGACTTATTATAACTAAATGCATAATTCGATAACATCACACAATTTAAAATCATAAACAGCTCCAAGAAGCAATACGGGTTGATGGCTGATAAAAAATGAATGATAAAGCATTTCATATCCACCTATCATCTAGATTTCCTATTGATAAAGCATTAGAACAATCACCCGTCCACATTTCTTTCTTTTTCAGAAACGTCCTTCCAATCCAAACATAATTAAACATGTCTCTGTGTTTCTCCTCTAATGGCTTCTCTCTTCACTCACCAAAGGTTCAAAGCTTCCAAACTCAATTACCTATTACTCAAATAGAGGTAAAATCAACTATTTTTAGTCCTGCATTAAATTTATCAGACCCTATTAAGCTTATTACTAAAGAAACAAGGTTTTCTTCTCCTATAACAGCTTCATCATCTTCCCCAGCAATTGAAACAACCCCATCTTCATTTAGATCCAAAACTCCCAAAGAAGTTAATGTTTTAGTTGTTGGTTCAACTGGGTACATTGGGAAATTTGTTGTTAAAGAGTTAGTGAGTCGGGGTTTTAATGTTATCGCTGTAGCGCGAGAGAAAAGTGAGATTAGAGGCAAAAACAAGAAGACCTTAGAACAGTTAAAAGGAGCAAATGTATGTTTTTCTGATGTTACCAATATTGATTCACTCCAAACATCTTTAAAGAGTTATGGTTCGAAATAGATATGGTTGTGTCATGCTTAGCTAGTCGGTCTGCGGGTGTTAAGGACTCATGGAAGATTGATTACGAGGCGACAAGAAATAGTCTTGTTGCTGGTAGAAATTATGGGGTTTCACATTTTGTGTTGCTGTCTGCAATTTGCGTACAAAAGCCATTGCTCGAATTCCAGCGTGCAAACCCTATCTATTTCTACCATCAATGTGCACCAAGTAGGACCTTGTTTTCGCAAGCTATTAGTTTAGGTAGCCGGATTAAAGAAAGTCAAAGGTATAGCAAGAGTTAGGCCTTTAAATAGTAGGTGGGAGTCTAGCGCTAAAAGTGTGAGTGATAACAAGTAGCTTAGAAGGGGTTTAAAAGGATTTGTCTATAGAGTAGTTCAGGGCAAAGATAAAGCACGCCCTTTAAACTACAGCCGAAGATTTCTTTTGCCTGCTTGGTGCTCCTAAACTACGTTCTTCTCCAAGGCCATCACGGGTCTCTCAAACGTAGCTTGGGTGGTCACTCCTACCCAAAAACAAGAACCTGCAGCATCAGAGGACTGACTAGCAGTACCTAACCAATCCTAGTTCGAATCCATGGATATTGCTTGCACTAAGTCTTTTCTTTGTATACGAACTTGAACTAGGTCGAGAAATCCACCGTGCCAAAAACCAGGGATAAATTATATTTCCTTGAAGGTTTATAAAATAATAATGATTACAAACAAAATTTAGATAAAAAAATTTGGGAAAAAATGGAAAGAATACCTGTGACTGTTTCAACATTTTGTTGGTTGTTCGTCATTACATCTTCTTTTAAAACATTCTCAAATTCCTTTAAAACAACACAAGAAATCAAATCCCTAAATCAATTTCTACACTTCACTAAACAAAATCCTGGAATTGCGAGAAATAAGCGAAAAACTACCTGTGGTAACAATGTTGATTTTGTAACTTCACCTCTCCAAGTCTGATAACACTAAAACAGAGTAAAACGATAATGGATTCGTAAAAGTTAGTCTTGAAACACGAAGGGGAAAAAAATCACTTACGGTAGATGAAATTGGTTCCATAAAATAGAGATTAGCTGCAAAATTAAAACCTAATTAGGCTAAATTGGGGGAGAAATTAAGATTGTTTATGTTGAAGCTCACCAGAGAGGGAGAGAGAGATAGAAGCACGAAAATAAGAAAGAACAATTGATTGAGCCTTTCTGGCTTTATTTTAATCGTCATTGTTGGTTCACTTGACGATAGAAATCAAGAAATGGGTTTCCCTCTCTTTCTTAAGTGTTTGAAAAGTGACCGTGCGAGTTATACGTGTAACATCAAGTGACGATGATATTCCAGATTATAATACTGATATCGAGGAGTCACGGCGCTAGTTGATGATCCAGTGTTTCTTGACTTGGCATTATTAAGTAGCATGGGTTAATTGATTTGTTTCCAACTTCGCTACGAGGAGAGGAGAATAGTTTCTCGGTGTGTTGGTCGTAACAATGGTAAAAGATTCAACAAGTTTCTCAGATGGCCGCGACTTATCATTGCAAGTCTTTTGGTTCTATTTGAATGATGTTTATAGCTCCTGGTAAAACACTCTACTGGAACTTTAGGACCAGTTACAACTCATCACAACATTTGATTCACAATTCAAAAGCGGTATTTTGTGTCCGGTCCAGTTAGTTCCAACCAAAAAGCAAATGAAACTTATAACTACAAGCTGTTTGGTTATTACCCAAACTTTTCTTCTCTTGGATAGATGTATTCTCTTCTTCTGTACTTGAAGAAGACTCTTGTACAAGCATAGCTGGTCGAATAATATCATTAATCGAGGCTACTAATATTGGACCCTGTACAAAATGTGGAACCCGGTACATAGCATGTACTTGCTTCTGATCATTACAGTTTCGGACTATTGCCTTCATGTATAAGTGATAAGAATTTCAACTTTAAATCAAGCCACTTGCGATTACAGTTTTGGACTATTGCTTTCATGTATATTTCATTCAATCAAAGAAGTTTATACCCTCAAGATAAACTCCTGACTAATTAACTGGATTCGGCCATATTGAATCTTCTATTTAGTTATAAAATTAAATAAAACTACTTCTATTTAGTTCATATACTCATGATCTTAATTTTCAGATATCTCATTTAGCATGGAACAAGTATGTTTGTGCTTCTTATTTTCCGGTTTGTAGTGTATGTCTAATATTTGGTTTTCAATATTATGTTCACCCACCAAAATGTTTCTTCTTTTGAAGTGGATTGTACTTCGGGATCATATGGATGCAATTGACAAAGCGTTGGCTAGGATCTCATAGATCAAGCAAGTGGGTGAAATGAAATTGAAGTATGTGTAACAAAACGTTTTCCAAGTGTGTGTGAAATGGAATTGAACTAGTGAGACTAACTCTACTAAGTACCAAGTAATATGCCGTAGTTTCAGCAATGAATTTTCAGTAATTCAATTACACATTAGTTGGCTGTTAAAATTATTTTGCTTAGTGTGTGATCCAGGAGGATCTATGAAGTATCACTAATTTAGTGTCTTACTTCTATTTAAAGTATTACTCTAATTTAGCCGTAGGAGTCCTATTGTAACTAGGAACTTGTAACTCTTATAAAAGGGGAAAGGCTAGGCAAGTCATATTGTAACTAGGAACTTGTAACCCTTATAAAAAGGGGCAAGGCTAGGCAAGACGAGGGGAGGTTAGATCAATGGAAATTCTATGAGAGAGACTTAGGGTTTTAGAGGAATTCGATTGTAATTGATTTCGATTAAGCAATTGAAGCTCTAAATGAATTTTTCTCAACCAATTAGTTTGTTATTCGTACTTTTCTGTTAATTAGGGTTTCTCAATTCGTAATGTGAATTAAGTGGTATCAGTTTTTCAGTTACGATTCTCAGGGGTGATTGTGGTTTATAGTCTCTACACGCGACCGCCTCAAGCAAACGAAAGAGAAGTTAGTAAGTCCGTTGAAGATTCACCGGAAACCTAATTCGAAGAAGGACAATTTGGAGATGGGCGATTTCGAAGATCGACTCACAACTTTGAAAACGAAAGTTTCTGACCTAACTACTACTCTAGGGGAGTTGGTAGAACAATTACGTCTCACGAACCTTGCACATGCTTTCTCCTCGGTGAAACTGCAAATACGCTTGAAGAAGAAAGGGGTCGTGGAGGAGGATAGAGACGGGGGTACCGATGAGGTATATAGTAATTTTAGTGATGCCGAATCCGTCGAAGAGTGATTGGTTATTGGTAAGTCAACGAATCTTATGCGTAATCTTCGTATCAATTTTAAAATTAAAATTCCGGTATTCGACGGTTCAATCGATGTCGAGATATTGGATAATTGGTTAGATATGTTAGAGACCTATTTTTCGGTTTATGAATACTCCAATGCTCATAAAATTTGTTTCTCTACATTGAAATTTGTAAGTCATTCATTCACGTGGTGGAAATCCTATCGAAAACGTCACGAAGTAGGAAGTTTGAGTTGGAAAGAATTCAAAGTATTAGTGCGAAAACAATTTTATCCGATTATGTATGAGTAAGAGAGATGGTTCATATGGCATAATTTATGCCAAAAGTCTGAACAGTCCGTACAAGAGTACACTACGGCATTTCATAACCAAGCTTTGGTTTTGGACTTCAATGTGGACGAGTATGAGGTGTTCATGAAGTACACGGGGGATTTGTCGGAGTCCATTAGAAGAGAATTGAAGCTCTTTACTGTGGCCAATATCGAAGACGCTACCGTGAAGGCAATTATTATTGAAGGCAAGTACTTTAAGATTGATAGAGAAGACGACAAGAACAAGTCGGGGTACAAGTCTAGTTGGAAAAACGAGCATAAGGGAGAGTCCAAAGGATAGGGGTCTTCATCCAAGGAGAATTATTGCAGTCATTGTAAGGCGAGTGGGCATATTTTGGATAAATGTTAGAAACTTCACCCGGAGCTTAGGTCGAAGGAGGAGAAGAGCAAAAAAAAGAGATATGCACTAGTCGTAGCGGTTGTTGACCTCCCAGATTTAGATAAATCGAATCTTAAGCTTACACTTATGTTTCAGCAGACTTTGGTTACCGAGGATGAGAGTTGGGAAGAACTTTTTCATGTTAGTATTTAGGTAAAACAGAGCTTAGTCGAGGCCATTGTTGATCCGGGTAGTCAGAAAAATTTAATTTCTGAGATGTTGGTGAAGAAGATGGGTTTGATTACTACAGCTCATCCTAAGCCGTATGGTTTGGGGTGAATTCAGAAAGATGCGGATTTGATGATCACGAAGTAGTGTACATTCAAGTTTGAGATCACTAAAAGGTTTATTGACGAGGTGACGTGTGAAGTGGTTCTTTTAGATGTGTGTCAGGTCATCTTGGGTAGCCCTTATCTTTGGGATCGAGATGCGATTAATTACCGTAGAGCTCGCAAGTATTGTCTTGTGAAGAAGGGGAAGGAGTTCCATATCAATGCTTGTAAGGAGCATGTCACCACAAATAATTTAGTAACAGCGACTCAGGTGCAACAAGCTCGCCAGACTATTCCTGTTTTTAGCTACACAGTCCAAGTTACAACAAGCTCGCCAGATGAAGGGGATCTCGTATTTCCAACAATTCTCTTTGATTATCAAGTATAAGAAAGGAGTGGACAACAAAATGGCTGATAGGTTATCTCGACCCCCATTACCAACTACTTCCGCTATGTTGGTAGCCATGTATATACAGCCTATTGTTCCATCAGAGTATGTTGCAAGATATGATGATCCCAATGGGCGTAGTGTGTTTCGCCGGAAGTTGTTGCAAGGCATGACATGTGAGTATGAATTGGATTTTCCACCATATATGCAGATGTATTCGATGATTAATGCCGAGCATTTGAAGTTGTTTGAGCCGTCTCTTTTAGATGAAGACTCTACAATCGGCACTCGCCTACCGTCTGTTGATGACTTATGGATGGAAAGAGAAGATCCGTTGTAGGAAGATGGTATTCTAGAGGGGAAAGTTCATGCTACAAGACGGGGTAGTGTTAAGTCGTTCCGAGTTGGGAAGAAGAGTCAGCTACCTAGTAAGTCGAAGTGGTACAGCAGAGAAATGGGTATAGCCGCATTCCCACATCTCTAGTTCTAGCTTGAACAGGAGCTCAAGGCTCCTAAAGGGGGGAGCCATGATCCAGAAGGATCTATGAAGTATCACTAATTTAGTGTCTTACTTCTATTTAGAGTATTACTATAATTTAGCAATAGAAGTCCTATTGTAACTAAGAACTTGTAACCCTTATCAAAAAGGCAAGGCTAAGCAAGATGAGGGGAAGTTAGATCAATAGAAATTATAGGAGAGAGACTTAGGGTTTGAGAGGAATTCGATTGTAATTGATTTCGATTAAGCAATTGAAACTCTAAAAGGATTTTTTCCAACCAATTGGTTTGTTTTTCGTACTTTTCTGCTAATTAGGTTTTCTCAATTCATATTGTGGATTAGTGTGGCCTAATTATATCATGCATCTGTATTTCTTGGATAAGCAAAATGATAGACAAACGGGCAAGGATGAAGAAGCCTGCAAGTACAATTGTACACTAAGACTGACCTGGAATGTACTTAAATGAAGTGAAGTAGCGCAGAAACACCAGTAACAGACTGTGATGATATGTTTTTCTTCTTAGTTCTTGTATTTAGAGATGTGCCCCAAGGGAGGCACATTTGTCGCGGCCCTTCTTGATGAGGAGACCCTCCACCATTACAAAATAGGCATATCCCAGGAACAAGCCCTTAGTACTTATGGCTTAATTAAAGAAAAGGATAATTGGTACTTTTTGATTTGTCTAGTTTGTAAAATTCTTTCTAATCCTTTGGTTAAAACTTTCAAATTTAATCTGGGGCATGCTAAAATGACAGAAAAATGGATTATATTTTTGTCACTTTTTTAATCATGACTAATACCGCTCAAAAGAAAATTCATGGCCAAGACACCGGACGACTACATTTAATCTTATCCACCGTACCATCACAACGCCCAAGTCGGTACTTCTCTTTACAGGTGACCACTCGGTGATTTTCATACACACTACAAAGGGAGGTAACTTTAAAGACGAAGATTCTCTACTATCACGTCCAAATATAAAGTTTGGTGTATGATTTGTTGTATAACTCTTGTAGGGCTTCACCTCTAAATGTCCAAATAGCGAAATGTCATTAGCTTCTTATAAACATCAATTACGTTAACTAGAAAAACCAAAATTAGAGAAAATACGGAGTCAACATTAGTCGATATTCTACCATTATAATGGTCCTAGAGTACAGTTGAGCAATAATCGACGCATCCAATAAAAGTAGACCCGGACTGAACACGCATCACACAAGTCCTTCACCGGCCCCGGATTCCGGGTCAAATAATAATAATCAGAAAGTACGCAACTTGACCAAATAAATTTGCATTTATCTTATAATAGTGATGTTGAATTAGCTTTAGAATTATAGCATAATCCCAAAGTTTAGCTCATGGATCGGCCTCATATAGCTACAAACAAAAATTCCCATATTCATACTAACCAATTTTTAACCCGCCTAATTATACCGCAAATTAAACCGTTTACTTAAAAACAAATTGCAAATATCACGATAATCGCCTGGCAAAATATCTAATATTTTTGGTAAGCAAGATATCTTAATTATTGAATATATGAATATGTGATGTCTCAAATAATTAGATGACCCCTTGCCAATTATTGGTCAGTCGTAAAATTGAAAAAAATAAAATAAAAATAATAAAAATCATATTTGACCCCCTATATTTCACTCTAATTAATTTTAGGCCCAAAGTTTTCATTTATTAGACTTTGGTCACTTTGCCGTACAAGCATGAAAAATGTAGGTTAGACAGAGAAATCTAATAAATAAAGCTTCGAGGATCACTTGCTAATTAGGCTAACACATGAGGATTAAGTGATACATTTATTTAACTAATTAGAGAGAATCCCACACAAAATAATAATTTCCCAAAGAGTAGGAAACATACGAAACGTACACTCTTATTTTGGACTAAATATCCTCCCAACTATATAACAAGACCTCTCTCCTAATTTATTTATTGTGGAGTCTCTATCTTTTGCCTTCTCAAGATGTTATTCCCTTCTAGTCTATCCCAAGGCAAGCAAAACAAGGTTCAAATCAAGAAGAGATGTCTAACGGTTCGAATCGGATTAGAAGAAGGTAAGTTTCAGAATTTACCAATCCCTATAACGTATCTTGATCACTATCTATTCAAACGTCTGTTGGAAAAGGCGCAGGATGTTTATGGGTACAGGACGAAGGGGTTGCTAAAACTTCCTTGTACCATTGACGAGTTTTGTCAGCTCAAATCGCTTATTGAGAGAGAAAGGGAGTTTGCGCTTCATGCGTATCAGTATGTACCCGCTGTTAGATGTCTTTAGGGTTAATGTTGTTATGTATGGAACATTTTTTTTTTTAATGAAATTATGCCAAGGAAGAGGTTTAGATGGGAAATGATGATTTTCGAAATTTATGTGTTGTTGATTCTCCTTTTTTGTTGGATCTAGATTGAAGAGTTATTGGAGCCGGTTCGTGTTTAGGTCCAATATAATCGTCAATTTACATAGATAGCTAGGCTGTTAATAGGTGCATGTGTGATGTGTGATGTGTGATGTGTGGAGATGCTAATGTTTGTCCTAATTAGAGGGCATGCCGTTGATACGTAAGTATGTTTCTACACACTTTCCCGACATTTTAGTTGGTAAATATGTGTGCCAAAGATTAAGAAATTATGCGTATCATACCACCACCGTTGTTCATGGCAAATTCATATTTCAAAATTGCATTTAGAAACATCAATACAAGAGAAATCTGCATTGGTGGGAAGCAATGGAAGGAGTAACCCCAAGATCTTAATATTTTTGGGGTGAAAAGACTTAATATATATCAAATGTGAGACTGTATATCTGGGCAACTTTCATGGCAAATAGACCCAAAGATAGTGAACCGCTAGAAAATAGTCCCAAAGTCGCATTTGCATCTTATAAATACGTACCAAATAGCCTTCTGAAGAAAAAAGAATGCCAAAGTGGTGTAATCTTCTAATAGCATGAAACTATTGTTTACCAGCGTTGCATACTCTGAACTCCTAGGGAAAACAACATCTTCCCAATACCAGAAGTACAGCCTCCTGGTTTCATCTCACCATTGACAAGACTCGTCAGGATCTATCTCGACTTACCTCACATGTGGGTCGCGTCCTACTCAGGCAAGTGCAACATCGACTTACCCAAAGAAATGTATATCAATTGGCATTATTTGAAAAACAACAGTCATTGCCATCCATAAACAACAGACTACTATCCAATCTCCAACAACCATAACCGCGGGAAGACGTTGCAGTATTACAAACCACGAGATCAGATTCAAACACAACGAACTCAAATCTCTGATAGAGAATTGAGATGCGAACGACGAAGATAATCAAACATGTTTCCCAATTAGGGTTACAATGTTCTCAAAGGTGCATTTCGAGCGAACCAAATCGTAAGAGATTCGCAGCTCTATGGGGCAATGGAGATTTTGGAAGATTAGGGCTAGGCACATTGGACTCTCAATGGTCTCCATCTATTTGTAACGCATTCGACGATAGTCTTCGCGCTATCTCTTGCGGTGGAGCTCACACTCTTTTCCTAACAGGTATCGTACACATTTTAGCATATTATACGTTTCGTGATGATCTCGTGGTAATTGTTAGGGGAACATGTGGTTGAGAATATGGAAATGAAGGGCATAGGTTATTGTGTTCAAATGCAACACTATACTCTTTGTAATTACCGTTAAGTATGTCAACAATGTCAATACATTTGATGTATGAAGGTTCCTGCTTACTCTTTGTGAAACTAGGGGTATATGAATTGATTTTGATTTAAGGATTTCTTTTCTTAATCTTATGTAACCCTTTGTTGTGCAGAGAATGGGCGTGTTTATGCTACTGGTCTTAATGAATGTGGACAATTAGGGGCCATGGATAAGAAAAGTTATGCACTTGTACGTTTATCCTGACCTCCATTTTATATTTTGTTACTTATATTTTCTTGAAGGATTCATGTTGTGCTGTGTGCCTAATTACTCTATTTTCATACCACTGATTTAATAGTACTTCAAAGATGTTAACTATACTAGATTACTGGTGATCTTAATTACTGTACTTTATGTGTTTTATTCCTTCTTATTTATTTTTACGTATTGTTGCATGCTCTGTTGGTGGCTCATCTATGCGGCTATACCCACTCGAAAGTTTTTTTCTTCTCTTAATTGAAGTCATTTATGAATAACATGAAGTTCATGCTTGTCCAAAGTAAAATATACTTTACATTATTATGAAAAGCATGGACGTGTATGCAGCAGTGCAGCAACTGTTGAATCTTCTATTTTCCTTCGCGATAAGCACCGTGAGCTTAAACCTATTAAGAGGAAATTTACTCAGATGCACAAAGCTAAATCTGGAGGACAGACCCTTACTCTATGGTGATAAAAATAAACGTATTGCTGCAGCCTCAGATAGCCTAAATGTGTTATGTCCGCCCTAAGGTTCTCTTAGCGTTTTGAAGGCAAGCAGTTAGCATCAGTGAATAAAAAAATTGGGAATGAAAGACCTATTTAGCAAATATATCGCATCGCTGTTACCATGAGAAGATCAAAATGAATCTCCCATCTTGGTTCGGGTGATCAGGCTATTTCCCCTGTAGATATCTCATATGATCATATCTAGTTCAATTCGATGTCAACTTAGGTAGGGATCTCGCATGAAGCAAGGCAGTTATGATCAAATTATGTATTGGGTACATACGGACCATTCTCTTAGTTTATTTTCTTAACAATTATGCAAAAAGAATTGGTATAGACGCTTCAGTTTAAGTTGTAATCTATGCCTAACTGTTTAAAGATGTACAATTTCTATCAAATAGGTTTGTTGTATTGTGTATTGATGTTATATTACTAAGGCTATTATCCATCTCTCCTGCTATTTATGTAATGTATAAGGGACAAGAGAACTCTAATAGGGTTATGTATTCTTTTATAATTCTCTGTGTATTTCAACTGTAGTATCTTTCAAAATTTTATATAAGTTTGCTACATAACTGCAGGAACCACTTGAAGTTTCTGGACTTCCCAGGGAAGTCATCCAAATATCAGCTGGTTATCATCATTCCTCAGCAATAACAGGTGTGAATTTGTGAGTTAAGACACCTACACCTTTACTAAGCAAGATGCATGTGGAATGTTCTTATTTCTTGACAAACAAAAAGGCATTTTTTTTTATGAACGTTGTTGAAGCTTGATTGCCGATATATTCCCCAAGTTGTGAAAGTTCGTAAAGTCCCTTTGTACAGGTTAGGTGTAAAGGCTATCAACGTAATCCCGGGATTTACTTATATTGGGTCCAACGTGATGTCGAGTTATCTTTGTGTTATTTTTTTCTTTCCCTTTGCAGACTGTAGTTCTTTGCATATCCATCAATAGATGATCCTGCTTTCTCAATAGAAAAATAATCACGCTGTTACGTCTAGGTTTTACTACTTTCATGCATAATGTACATTTTAATATAGTGCACATGTCATGAATTTGTTAGATGGTGTGGGAAACATTTTGTTAATTTAACTATAAGGGTAAGGACTTTTAATATGTGTACAATTGGGTTTGGAATTTGTTAAGGTGGGTCATGACTCATTACCTGGCTTCTAGGCACAACAAAGGACACATTTAAATGGTGGAATATCACATGGACACAAATTTGGGGTACCACAAAAACTATGGCTGCCTGTTTAAAGTACATGATAGCTTATATTGAAATAGGTACAACAAAACAAGTAGAACATCCTTTCGTTGTTTGTTAAAATAATATTTAGTAAGGCTTCGTTATCCTCAAGGTTGCTTTTTTATCTTATGTGTATAACCGAATTAGATTAATTCACCTTGGACTTCTAAATAAAGTCTACAAAATGTATTCATCAATCTTTGAATAAGAAGTTGCTGGTCACAATTAGGAAGTGGTGGCAAGTCGAATTGGAGGTGATATAAGCTCTATGGATGGATATCTTAATGGGGTCACTCTTGAAATTGTGTCGAAGTTCCAAACCCTTAGGAGCGACAGTTATTAAGATATCATGAAACTAAGAAAAAGAGTAAAACTCTCAGATCTTTGGACAGGTTGAGAATTTTTGGCAAATACATGCGCAAAAAATACCTAAAATGTTATATAGAAAGGAGATAGTAATGAAATAGTCAAAAGCTAAACTGTTAATGCACTTATTAGGGTGTTCAAGGGTATTTAAGTAATTTATAATAATACATACAAGTGAGAATTTTGAGATTAAGTTCTTCCTTTCATGATTTCATCCTTTGTTGATGAAAACCCTAGAAAATGATTTTATGATCCTATAACAATTGAGTATTGATTATGAGCTAGGGGTTAATCAAACAAAACCAGAGAGAGAGAGAGATTGCAATTGCAACCATGATTTACAAGGGAGAGAGAGGTACCTCATATATAGAGAAAGGGCGGGAGTTCAATTTTTTTTTTCTTCTGTGTTTTGTTAGAAAAGAAAGACAGGAGCCAGGAGGGATAGGGAGGGTTGGGTCGGGCTGTGGGCTGGGCTTTAGGTTGTTATGTACTAGTACTACCCGTGGCTCGCCACGGTAACAATGTCGACGCGCCTTCGGCACTACCCATAAGATCAATGTTCATGGCCGAATCAAATTACACTTAAACCTATCCATCTCCCTCGATAAAAGCTAAATCACTACTCGTAACAAAAGTAAACATCATTTATCCCCCGCTTTTTAGATTAGGTAGGCACACAATGTCTCCACAATGTCTACCTAGTAAGAGAAAAGACGCTCCAATGTTTGGATACATTTTGAGTGCAATGGGATGTTCATCTCCAAGTTCAACAGTGAAAGACGCTCGGGAAAATGGCTACATGTTTGGAGCAACGTGAAATCAAATCTATTGTTAGTGACACATGGACAAAACTGAAGGCCATCACGAACTATACCAAGGACGGCATTGGCTTTTAAGGAAGTCATGATCCCACATAACTAAGACCT
The DNA here is from genome assembly GCA_014058105.1 of Kingdonia uniflora. Lineage (NCBI taxonomy): Eukaryota > Viridiplantae > Streptophyta > Magnoliopsida > Ranunculales > Circaeasteraceae > Kingdonia > Kingdonia uniflora. Next base: position 23,530 of record JACGCM010002641.1, read on the forward strand.
GATATTCCCACACCAACATCGCATTGTGATAACTAAATGATTTTTCTACTCTCTCCCAATTCCTCCATTAACTTAAACTCAACAATCTTCAAATCAAAATTCAACATTCCCGCATATCAATTTCAATGTCCTTTGACACACTAATGATTAATCACACTAAGCTGAATTCCAATTTCATACATTACCCTAATCTCAATGTCCAATTCATCAAAACCCCAATCAAATCAAACCTCTAATTTCCCATAACTAAATTCCTACAAACCCTAAAAGCAACCACAAAGCAAAGCAATGCAAAGAAAAGAACTACAATGATTGTATTCAACCTCTTCTCGATGCGGTCGATAAGCTCCAACACTTGAAAGTCATGGATGAAGGCATACAATTGCCTACCATTGTTGTTGTCGGTGATCAGTCATCTGGAAAGTCTAGTGTTCTTGAATCCTTGGCAGGGATCGGGCTTCCTCGCGGTCAGGGCATCTACACTCAAGTACCTTTAATTATGCGCCTTCAAAATCATTAGTCGGTAGAGCCTGAACTTTACTTGGAGTATCACGGCAAGATCGTCCACACTGATGAAGCCCATATAATGATAATCAAAATTTTGAAGACCAAATCAGAATTTTAATTCAGCCCTATAATGATAATTAAAACCCTAACCCCAAATCAAACCCAATTGTTCTACCTCGATGATCTTAGTTTTTGAATTAAAAACTACATTCATTTTCATATATGGCCAAAAGTAGTAAGAAAGCACATGAAGAAATTGATAAAATATGGTGAAGAAGAGTATACAAAAAATGTTGCAGCAATGAGGTTTTTGATTCAAACATCTCTCTTATATATAATGTGAGATCAAAACCATAAATACACCATTCTAGAGAGAGAGAGAGAGAGAGAAAGAGAGGGGGGGGGACCTTTAGGAAGAGAAAGACGTTGATATTTTAGAGGGAGAGAGACCATGCTTGAAGAAAGAAGAGAGGCGATTCTCAAATGGAGAGATGCGAAAGAGAGAGTCGGGATGAAGGCTTCTCTTTTTATTGTTTGTTATTACGAAAGTACCATTTTTTAGGTTTTGTCTAAAGTACCCTCAAGTTTGTTTAGCCTCCCAAGATTTAAATTGATCTAGGCTGTCCATCTCTCTTTCTTTACCAAATCTCCACAAAATAGCATTAAATCTCAGCCCCTCTTTATCTTTGAGACAATGGTAAATTTGTCTATTTGAAAAACACCATTGCGTAATGTAATATAGATAGTGTTTTTTTTTTTTTTTAAATTTTTTTTTATTGCTATATATAAACCTTTTTTTGTCAAAAATCAAGGGATAGCCCCCCCTTCTAAGCCTATAAATCCGCCCCTGATGGTAACAATGGAAAATAAATACATAATCAGTCAAAAGCTAAACCTCTAATGGGCTTATTACCCTTAGTGTTTGAAAACTATAAATACTTGCCTAAGCAGGATCCTAGATCTGAACTTTCCTGTTAACAATAGATTGGTACATACTGGTGCGATCAATGAAGATGACAATCTTCCTTCAAGTATGCATAAGTAACACATGTATACCGGTTACTCTACTATAAGTTTGTTGCTCGTATTTATTTGAAGCATGTATCTTTTATATTATGTTTCATCTGCCTTCTGTCAGATTCAAATTTTTAGTTTACCAAATATAGATGTTGCAAGTGATGTATCCAGGTCATTCTTTTTGTGTTATTATCCATTATGAAACGTTTGTGCTTCATTTTTTGCTTACGAATGCTGTTAACTGTTTGGTAGGTGACGGCGAACTGTACATGTGGGGAAGCAATAAAAATGGTCAGCTTGGACTTGGAAAAAGTATTAACAAACCTGATACCTTTCACAATTTAATGCGGTATAGCTAACTATCTGCTCGCAGTTACATTTTTGACTTGTTTGACATTTATTGTTGCCAAACTCTTTTGATGGTTATAGTTAGTTAGTTTCCTTTTATTTACTTCTTTAGTCTTCACACATGGAATCCACTGACGAATATAGATAAATATTTAATCTTCAAGTAACCAGTTGGCTCCCACTTATGTGTAGTACGCAAAAATCTAACTCCTATCATTGACTTTGCAAACCTATTCCCTTATTGTCAAAAAAATGTCTTCACTAGGAGGTGCAAATTACATAAAAAGAAGTTTTTTTTAACCTAATGTGGACTTATTATATCATGTTTCTGGTGTGACATGTAACCTGGTATCAAGGATTAATTCTAATATAGTAATAGGACGTAGGATGCAACGAGAAGACTGTTCCCCCTGACAAGAAAAAGCTTTAACCAAAAAATTGGCTGGGTTAAAGAAGGTGACAGACATAACAAAGAATCTTTTTCAACTCAACATGATAGCACTTATACCCCTTTTCAGACGACGGGTATTCCAAGATATTTGAGCACTTTTAAGATCCACTTTAGATTGTTTCCCCTTGTGGACGTTTATAAAAATATCAAATTAACTAAGTAAGTTGGGAGCATGAAGAACATTTCATAATGGTGATTATGATGGGCTATAGTTGTTCCCTTTCTAGATATAGAAGAGAACCTTCAGCTACTGAGCTATATGGAATTTTTCCATACCAGATTTTGCTGAATATGAAGGTTAAGAAAGAAAAAAAAGAAAAGCGGATGGCATACCTGGTAGCCACCATGTGTTCAGAAGCATCATAGTCAGTGACCCATGACAGACTAGGAGTGCAGAAGCATGGACAGGAGTGCGCAGAGGAGATAGAGCAGGGGCGGATTATAGGGTTTGGCTCTCAAGTCTCATGACATGATTACTGAGTAATCTATACTGTAGAGGATCTAGAGCATCCCTGTCTGGTACCGGTAACTGTAGAACCTCCAGATATAGGACTTGGAGGCAAATTTATTTATTTATTTATAGAGAAGCTGGGGTTAGACAGACCCCCACCAGACTTTATTCAGTATGAACTGAATTTACTTCCTAGGGTACTTAGTACCAGTTGCTTCTGCTATACAAAACATTCACAGTATTTAGATTAAAGCTACAGGGGAAGTTCAAATACTCAGAAGATATCTCTGTGGAAGAAAAATAATGTGATCAGCAAGTCTATTTCCTTCTCTTGGCTTGTAAATGACGTCGAAGCTGTCCATACCTTCAATGATTTTCCATGCTTCCCTTAGAGCATCTCCAACAGTTGCTGCTCCGAATCCAGGCAATAATCTAGATCTAGATTCGGAGCATAGGTGTGGAGGCCAACAACATTTTCCAAGTGCTCCAAATGATGTGTGCTAGATGCTTAATGATTAAGTGCCTCATTTGGCATTTTAAGCCAGGCGCTTAATCAACGCTTAATGAATAAGCGTCTAGATTTTAACTTAAACACATGGTTCTAAATTATTGAAGATTCTAGGCGCTTAATGAATCTCCAAGACCCCCGATGGGAATCCATATTTGGATTAATCACTAAAAGTGCCCTCCAACTCGGAATCTAGATTTGGAGTTGGAGCCTTGGTTCAACGCTCCAAATACGGAGTGGGGGTGGAGCGCTCCAAAACACATCTAGGCGCTTAATTCAACTATGGCAGTCCATGGAGGATCACATTTTCTCTAAATGACTTGAGCAGTATATGTTGAATCAGTCACTGTAAATTTTCTTGGCCTTCACAGGCAGCCTTAAGTCATTAGGGAGCCTAAAAAATCCACCAGATGCCTTTTGTCTGATGATATGCAACTATCAGTGTTCAGAATGATATTTTGTTTCCAATCCTGCTTCCATGATATCCATTGAATAATCCTTGGTTGTTTTATGATTGGATTAATTTCCCAATCTCTTATGAAGCCATGAGATGTGGGTCCATATCAGAACTTAAAGTTTGAATTGCTGCAGTTGAAATAAGTCTCAAATATTATTCTTCTAAATATAATCTCACTGTTTGTGCTTTCTTGCTTGAAATGCCTAGCATTTCTTTAGCATTTCTTTCAATCCAGATGTGATAAACAGTTGCACAATAAGCAATCTTCAGAATCTTCCCCCTTGAGATAACCGCTTCTGCCTTTTTGACAATCCAATCAAATTCTGCATCCCACCCCTCAATCCGCTTTGTAGAGCCTAGTTTCCTAAGGACTTGAGACCAAATATGGCTTGAGAAGGGACACTTGAAGTAGATATGATCTCTATTTTCTTCAATAGCATCACAAAAGGAGCAATAAGCTATACCAATCTTCCCAATTTTTACTAGAAAATCTCTGGTCTTGAATATTTTCCTCATAGCAAGCCAGGCAATAAAAGAGTGTTTGGGGACAGAGTCTTTATCCCAAATAGCCTTATGCTACTGATTTTTTTGCTTAACTTTTCTAGTAGCCTTTCATACTGATTTAGTAGTGAAGTTACTTTTTGCAGTTAAAGTCCAAATAACCTTGTCTTTTTCATCTGCTTGAGGCCTGTACATTTCTCCTATTTCTTTCCAAATCTCCTCCATTTCAGGAGATCTTCTTTGAGTTTGAACAAGCCATTCACCATTTTGTATAATAGGAGGCAATTTTGATCAGTCATGCAAAGCTCCATCAGTTTTTTGGCATGTAGAAAGTGGTCATATTGCACAGTTCACAATATGTTTACTCTCATTTTATGCTTGTTCAATGGGGCCCCGACTTTGATTTGCAGAGGCAAGACCTCTTTCACAACCACTTTAACGATTAAAGAGAAATTCAAGATTTTCTCTGAAGCAGTGCTTACTTACTCTTTATAATCCTCTTAGTCAAAAACTTTGAAATGATTTTGTTGAACTCTTCACAACAACTAATAGCTAGTAATTTTCTAAATTAACAAAGCCGAAAACATAAGTGTTGAAAGTATGGGCCGTATTTGTACACCCTCAGGAGTATAAGATGTAATACACAAATTAAAAACTAAGAGAGAACGGTCACAGTCCCCTATACCATGGTGACATAATATATCAGTGTAGCCTCAACTAACCTAAGCATGACTATCTGTTTTAAGAGGATTCATGTCTTCCAAAGGCAAGCAATAACTAACTTCTGATTGAATGTGTCTTACATGTTTGTTTCTATTTCTTGCCCGGCCCTTATTTCCTTCTCTCCTAGTAGATAAAAAAGTTATCAAAATCGCAATAACATCAATTGAATGGCGCTCCATATTAATTTTAGGTGCAGCAAAGATAGTTCCTATACCAACCAAGATTGACTTCTTGAGTGGCATCCGTATTAAGATGGTAGCTTTGGGTTCTGAACATTCAATTGCTATCACAGGTATGGGCATTCGACCATTTCAAGCTTTGGTATCCGCTTGTTAAAACAGGTCAATTTGAACAGCCCATGCACGGTTGGGACTGATCCTCATCTGGCCCCAGCTCTGTGTGATCAGTCCCTAAAAGATGCCCATGACTGAAAGAAACTGTGGTCCGATGGGAGTCAGTCCCACTCTTTGACAAAATATTCAAATAGTTGGCTAAATTGGCCCATTTTTACCACTTTTTCTTCCAGCTGTCATCAAATTGGCCCAAGTTGTAGAAATATTTGTTATTCTTTTTATGCAGACAACTTTTAAGTTTTTTTTTATTTATTTTTTCTGTAGATGAAGGTGGGGCCTTGAGCTGGGGAGCAGGGGGATCTGGGAGACTTGGTCATGGCCATCAATCGAGCTTTCTAGGCTTTCTAGGAAGTGCAAGGTTAGACAAGATCTTAGAATCTTTTTTAATTTGGCTAATTGCTATGTAAAATTTGGAATATAAATAATATCGCGATATATACTGTAGTCAAGGTTTATACTTTAACCCCATGCATGTCAAGGCAAGGTTTATACTTTAACCCCATGCATGTCAAGGCATATTGCTTTAAATGATATTAATTATACGCTTTCCCCTCATTGAGCCATTCTTAACTATCCACATAAAATTTATCAGCAATATGATGACATTGTAGGAACTGAAATTGGTATCCTCATTAGGTGGGGATATATCCAATTTCAGTTGTTCTAGTATATTTTGTTTTTGGTATCGTTCAATGTACGTGTCTTTTGGTAACTATCACTGAATGTAGGGGTCTTTTGGTATCTATCACTGAATGTTTATGACATACGCAGTGAATTTATGCCAAGATTTGTCAAGCAACTTGAAGGAATTAAGGTATTTTACTTTGAAGAAGTTCAATCTAGGTGCTCCTTGATAATATAACTACCACTAAAGGAAACTTCAGTTTGATTGAGCACCATTTGTTTTTTCTTATAGCGTAGATCAAAACTGTCTCCGCAGGGTTGCTGCATTCAGCATGTACCGCTGGTAATTCTATAACACTTTTTTTTACTACTTTCTGTTTTCTGGCTACTTTCTACTCAATTGTTCTTCTCATACTTCCAATGTACTTGCAGAAAACGGCTCTGTTTTTGTATTTGGTGAAAAGCCGGTAAGTAAATTGTTAGCTGCAGTGCTTTTTCTCTTATGGGCGGAGGTCTATTGTTTATTTTGTTTATTTTTGGATCTTTGATTGAGTTGTCACTAAAGAACAAAACCCCTGAATGACAAATTTCAGGGATTTGGAGGTGCAAACCATGAAACATCACCGTCCATCGTCAACGAACTTCCATTTTGCGATGAAATTGCATGCGGTGGTTACCACACATGCGTTATAACATGTAATTTCTTAGATAACTTCTTTTTTATTTATTTTTCTGCGAAAGACATTGGGGTCAGGAACCATGGTGGTGGTTTATCTAATGGGGATAGGGAAAAGCATTCAACCGAAAATAGCTAGTAAAAGCTAACAGGATAGCCTTTCGTCGAAGCGGTCATCCCCCTTCTACCTACAAACTTGACATGAGCCTCTTGAACACATTTGTGATCCTTGACACTGAAACCAAGGATGTTTCAAGTTGCAATATCATGGCAACACGGTCTGCACTCTGCACACATTGGCCCTTTCATTTTTTCAATTAATAACAGTTTGTAAGAGCCAGGGTATACTTCTAACGTTGCCCTTCTGAAATCAATACAAAGAGTAGTAGCAGATAAGCTGTCGTCAGTATATACATGCACGATAACTATTAGAGACTACTCACTTTCTTCCACTCCAACACTATATTTAATATCTAGGTAGCAACGACACGGATACGGGTGTCGGTGTCGGACACGGGTACGGGGTGTCGGACACGGCGGCCCAAAAATATGTAAAAACGGGGACACGGCTGTAAAAATTTTATTTCTTATTTTCTACTATGCTTGTGTTGGTTACTTAACCTATCTAACACACTTATGGGTTAATTTACGACATATTTTTACGACTAATAACAAACAAGTCCCAACACTTATGGGTTATATTAACTTATGAGTTAATTTACAACTAATAACAAACAAAAAACAATGATACTAGTTTGTATGGTTGAATAACATGTATAAGAATTGAAAACTTTCTAAAAGCTATGTCAAAAAGGTTATGATCTAAGCAAGAAGTGTCTGTTGGAGTGTCGACACGAGTGTCGGTGTGCCCGAGTGTCCGACACGTTTCGACACGGATTTTTTTTGGAATATGGAGTGTCCATGTTACATAGTTTAATATGAATGATATGAAGTTTTTGACAATTCGTCGTTTTTGTGCAGGCGAGGGAGAACTATATACTTGGGGTTCAAATGAGAACGGTTGTCTTGGAATTGGGTATAATTATATACTTAATTAAGTTAATTTACTACAAGCACCAAAGCTTTGAAAATTATTATTATTATTCAACAGCTTCAGATATTTCAATAGTTGAGATATTCTTTAATTTTAGTTGCATAGAAGTCATCCATGTACCAGAAAAAGTGGAAGGTCCATTTCTGAAGTATCCAGCATGTAAGGTTTGTAATTGCAAATTCCTTCTACACTAGATAGTAGATATAAACATAGGTATTTTCTCTTCTTTGGTACTTCTAATGTCTGATAAATGCATCGCGTGTAGGTATCTTGTGGCTGGAAGCATACAGCTGCCATTTGTGGTTAGAAAATTCTTTAACTTTTGAATTAAATTAGAAATTTTGGTTTCCTCAAGTGGAGTTCTCTGATTCTTATATTTTATTTTTTTCATTAACAGTTAAAGGTTTAATTTAGTTGTCATATTTACTAAACTAAGAAATAAACAGGTTGTGTTCTCTTAAATATGTTGATTTTTAGGGTTGTTATTTCTCTATTAGAAAAGTAAGGATGGGCATCTTAGTCTTCCTGTAGGAAGTGCTTATTACAACCCGTACGACTAATTCTGGAATGGTATTTCCATGATGCGTGGTGTTAAAGCATATTCTTTAACTGAATTTCTGGAGTAGGAATTAGAACTAGTTAGTGCTTGAGTCAAGAAACTCGTGACTCGGCGGCGAACTGCCCACGTCTCTGCGATCCGAACATTTCACCGGACCATTCAATCGGTAGGAGTAACGGGCGATGTGTACAAAGGGCAGGACGTAGTCAACGCAAGCTGATGACTCGCGCTTACTTGGAATTCCTCGTTGAAGACCAACAATTGCAATGATCTATCCCCATCACGATGAAATTTACAAGATTGTCCGGGCCTGTCGGCCAAGGTTATAGACTTGTTGAATACATCAGTGTAGCGCTAGCGCGTGTGTGCCCATAACATCTAAGGGCATCACAAACCTGTTATTGCCTCAAACTTCCGTGACCTAAACGGCCATAGTCCCTCTAAGAAGCTGGCCATGCAGGGGTACCTCCACATAGCTAGTTAGCAGGTGAGGTTTCGTTCGTTAACGGACGAATTTCACTTCTTCTATTATGCAAAAGGTTATTTCCCGTATGCATTTTGTTAAGTATATTTCCAATTGACTACTGGAGAGGAAACTAGAACTGACAAGTGCCCAAAGTCAAAAAGACTCGTAAAGGGGAAGATAGGTTTATAGAGCTTTATGACTCAATATTGATATGGGGTGGAGCTTTTACTCTATCTTTGTATCAGTTTGTCTTTTGAAATTGGATCACATGCCAACTGAGTATGTATAGACGTAGTATATTTTGCTTGATTACATCTGAAACTCGGAACAATATTAGTTAAAGTCTAGTCATTCAGATTTAGTCACCAACAAAATGAAAAACACACTAGATATATGGTGGTCGGAGTAAACTCTAAATATTGGATTAATTAATAGAAAAAATTATTAATGTCTACTTGGTATCTGTGAGTGGCATGATGATGCTTAGCAAACTCTCAGACCTTAGACCGACTCAAGAGCATAAATACTGTAAACTGTTGAGTGGCCGGAGGAGTCAGTCTTGAAAACCGAAGTATTCACCATATTGGGGGTTCGAATCCTTCTCCATCCTTTTCGGGCGCGTTAGCTTAGTTATGGTATGTGCACTGAGAGAAAGCTGCGGTCCAAGTTTTTTGGTTTATTTACTTTCCTTATATGCTACACTCTCGGCACTATGAGTGAAGAAGACTGAGGACAAGAGGGAAATATCATGTACTTGATGTCTGTGATGACGCCGTCACGTTAAGCCAAGCATGAGCAGTGTTCTTTGAGTTAGAGTGAAAGTCGAGAAAGAAGTGCCATATCACTAGAGTGAAAGTCGAGAAAGCAGTGTTCTCTCCATTCTACTTTAACCAGAGTCATATTGTAGAAAACTGTAGGAGCAAGTCAGATCAAATTCAACATATACCTAGATGTTTCTAGACTACCATAATCAATCACAAACGAAATCAGAAGGAAGAAAGGAGGAGGCTAAAGAAAGAGAGAAGTACTCTTCAATTTTTGGGAAAGAGAACTATTTTAGGTGTTTCATATTTCAGGATTGTAATACATCTCATAATGCTAAGAAGCAACCGTAGAAATATAAGATTATAATTATAAAATTAAAAAAATTAAAATTAAAATTTATAGGATTATAATACTTCTCATAATATATATACAATCCCATGACATACATTTGCACCACTTTCTACGTACATAAATTTCTGCAAGGTCTGACTTTACTGGCATGCATAAGAACATAACAATAATATAATTTGTTGCATTTTAGCACTTTGATCCATGTATGTGGAAATACGCCTAGGAACTAACAAACTCTACATCTCTTAAAGACTAAGAATGACTTTGATATATCACTAAACAATCTAATATTTCTTTTTTTGGCCTATCAAAGTCAATTTTCCTTAATCACGAAATTTTGTTAGTTAGCCTAGCTATTCTCTACGGAACTGATAGTTCTCTCTACATTTCTTTATCAAATGGTCTAGGTCAATAATTTATTATTGGATATCAATTGTATGCTAATGTAATTTTAAAAGTGTTGTAATTTTTTTTTATCACTGTTGCAATGACATGCATTTGAATATTGTAATTCAGGTGATAATGTTTTCACATGGGGCTGGGGAGGATCCAATGGAACATTTTCTGTAGATGGTTATTCTTCTGGAGGACAATTGGTTTGCTTCAACCTCCTTGTTATTTGATGACTAGTGCTAATGATAACTGTATCGACTACTATGGTTTTATATTTTATGAATTTTATGTACTATGAATTTTATGTACCTCCAACTCAGCCATATAAAAACATGAAACTGAAATATGACTGAATTAGTACTGACCCGATTTGTTATACAAAGGTTCATTAAATGTAGTCGAACCAAACAAGATTTGTGAGTTTAAGTTCAAAGGCTGGGTGATTCATAGAACTTGAGAAAGTTAGGATGACATATGGTTGCATTATAGTGGTCATGCTATAATGATTTGTTATATTTCTTCTGAACACTTGAGAAGGGATTGCGGACATGCTGTCCAAGTATTTGATCATTTTCACAAAAGAGCTTCCGAATCCAAACACAACCATACTCTTTTCTTCTATTAGTTTTTCCCACTAAAACAAGAAGTCCCTCCCTTGTTTATTCTTCTCGGCTGTTGGTTTTGCTGTTAACTTATGCAGTATTTGTTATGATTTCTCAGGGACATGCAAACGATGTAGACTATTACAAACCAATGATGGTAAATTTCGGCAAGAATGTGAAAGCACTACAAGTATCTTGTGGGTTCAATCACACTGGTGCCTTACTGGAATACACCTAAAGTATTTTTGATCAGAAGATGAAGTCATTTTATAGGTCCGAGTTCTCAAGTTAGTAAAGGTATATATTTACTTCTCTATAGAACCTCAGGATGAAAATGAATTATTTTACAGCGTCAAGGTTACTCAGTTTTTTTCTTGTACATTCATAATGTATTAGCAGGTGTGTAACTAAGCACAAAGTAGACAGAAAATGTTTTCTTATTTGTTTATAACGACGTACTCGTGTCTCTTATTTGAAGCTCTAATGTTTGTATTCATGTATGAGAGTAAAGCTAAATTCTGTAAAATATATCCGTGGACCTAAATTTGTCATTTCCCAATATCTGATGGTTGAAGTAAAGTTGCTCAAAAAGGCTTCTGATTAGAATAAAGTCCGACCTCATTCCCAATACAGTCATCACATCATTAACACATAATTACCTTTTTCACAAAAGTAGTTGACCCAACAAACAACAATTCAACATGTGTCCACCTTTCAACAAAAGTCCACGTGGGCCTGGCTCCCCCACACACAGCGCCTCTACTCTCTCACATTAAATATTACCACGTGGCAGTACCTTTCCCGTAAATATCGGGATCAATCTGAACCGTTGATCTCAAACTTAGTCAGATTGACTGACAGCTGGAGATGTCCACGTCGGATATTAAATCCATCTTTTCCTCGGGTTGCGTTTTCCCCTTATCCTCCGCTTCCGCTGACATCGATGCTACCAGTAAAAGGGAATAGTCTTTTTAGTCCGTTGGATTAAATCTAGATTTGTTTTTGTGGAGTAACCGTTTTATTCGAGGACGTATTTCACGGAGGACTTGCACCTCGGGCAGATATCACTTCAAGTTGAAGAAGGGAAACACTCCAAATATTTCTGGACTAATGAAAGGGGTATATATATTATGAGAAAGAAATTTGTTTAATAATTTACAAACACTCCCGATTTCTGATTCTAAAGAAGCGGAAGCTTTAATAATAACCCAGGTTGGCATTGGCCTTCAAAAACCACTCATTTTTTCCTCCTCAAACCACCCCCATAGGTTGTGCCAAAATTACAAAGTGACTTTACCGCCGCAATGTAAACCAACCAAATTATAACATATGTACACATGAAATTGGCTTGGGTTAGTGGTTAAATCCCACAACCACCCTAGAGAGGTTCGTGGGTTCGAACCTGTGATCTCTCTTTCAATAAAGATAAGTTTAACCACTAAACCAAGTTGTTTATATTTAGAGCAAATTTGCGCTTGCCCCCACTATGATAGACGAATTCGCAATTGCCCCCCAACGTTGGCATATGACCCCCATTTTTGGGTTGACTGGCCCTTTGACTGGTCAGATTTTATTGAACTGCCAAAAATACCCTCGCGTGCCAAGCACGTGAATCACTGACTCAGGTTACCGGTTACATAAGATTTTAAAAATAAAAATAAATCCTCGATCTACTCATCAAGATCTAACGATCCAGATTGAAATCAAATTTGACCGTTAACTCACGCTTAAATCAGGCGTAGCCTCTGTTTCTCTTCGCTCAAAAACTTAGCCTCTGTTAACTCAAGCTTAAACTAGCATCTGTTTCGTTTTTTGGACAATGGGGGGAGGTTCCAAGTCTGAGGTAACATTTTTATATCTCAATTTCATATGCTTTTGTACTTGTGTTTAAATTTTAATTTTTTCTGCCATTAAAGTTTGTTTAAGCTTTGGGGGGTAAAGACGAAGTGCAAAAACTAATATGGGGAGTATAGTCTAAGTAACTAGCATAAATTCATGAAACAGGCTAGAATTTGTGTGATATGTGGTGATGGTGGCCATGAAACAGGATTGGGTTTGTCCATGGATTTACAGCAAATGTAAGAGAGAGGGTTGTATGAGAATTATGATGCTAAAGAAATCCAACACTGAAAAAACCCTAATAAGAAGTTCCTTAGTTGCCAATTTAGTGAATGCAATGTTTTCGAGTGGTGATGGTGGCCATGAAACAGGATTGGGTTTGTCCATGGATTTACAGCAAATGTAAGAGAGAGGGTTGTATGAGAATTATGATGCTAAAGAAATCCAACACTGAAAAAACCCTAATAAGAAGTTCCTTAGTTGCCAATTTAGTGAATGCAATGTTTTCGAGTGGTTGGATGTTGCAATTAAGGAGTCCAAATGTGAAACTGAGACCTCTTTTTAGTGGTGGTTGTTTTGGGTGTGGGTCTTCAAAGCATTGGTGGAACTATTCCCATGGAGGTTCACCAATTGTGATCTTTGTGGTGCTCCAAGGAGGTTACTTACTTCTACAGTTGATAAGGGGCAAAAATTTCTCAAGTGTGTCAATAGTCACTGTGGGAACTTTGATTGGCTTAAGGTGTTCATGCAGGATGAAAAGATTAAGAAGAAAGAAGGAAATGAGAGGAACAAGGATGTAGACCTCAAAGTCCAAATGTCAGTTATAATGGACTTGAATGAATTTTGTAGGGAATTCAAAGGGAAAGCAAAACTTGTGTGACAAGTTTTGTGTATAAGATCATACTATTTTATCTATTTGTAAGAGATTTCTCAGTATGTTGTAAGTGATTTTAAGATTATGCTATAATGAATTTTCTTCTTTTTAATCCCCAAAGCCCCCCACTTTTTATGCCATGCAACACATTTTTGTGGTTAATGTCATGAAGCATATCTGCTATTGTTTAATTTTAACATTACTTGAACACTGTTTTATGGGAATTAGACTTGGTTTAAACCCCCAAGTCCTAACCACTTACCCCTTTTGACTAGCTTATGGGAATTCATAAGTCATTAATTGCACCAAGTAACCCCCCAATGTAAATTCGTCTATCTTTAAAAGGTACAGTTTTTACTTCTTATTTCTCATCTCTCACTCTCTCTAAAAGGCCCTTCATTACCATCTTGTGTTTTTTTTCTTCTCTCAAAGGCCCTTTATTACCATCCCCATGGATTTTGACAGTGAGAATGAATGGATGTATGGGGATGGAACTGATTATCTTAAGGCAACCAGGTTCTTTTTAAGTGATGAAGATGAAGAGGAGAAAGGGGAGACTAATGTTGTCTCAGACTCAGACTTTCATGGTTCATCTGCAGAATCTGAGAATGAGTGGGATGATGGTATGGTTGACCCTGATTTTGATGAAATAGATATTGGAGATGCAAAAGAAGAAGAAGAAGAAGAAGAAGAAGAAGATGGCATGGAGGATGGTGTAGATGGCAAGAAGAAAAAGAAGAAGAAATGTGGTGGTGAGGAGAAAGGAGATGGTGGGGAGAAGGGAGATGGTGTGTAGATCATTGTCCATATTGTGTGTGTGTGTGCGTGTGTTTTTTTTTTTTTTTTTCTTCTAGTTTGTGTTTTCAGTAAATGTGATTGTTTTTTTTTAGTCTTTTAATGCCAAGACCTCCCTCATTCTTATGAACACAAATATCAACCTAAGCAACACTTACAACTACCTTCTTTTGATATACTCTAGCCTAAAGAAAATCTCTAAAGAGACTCTCAATCTTGTTAAGAACACTTTTGGTAAGCCCAAAACACCCTGCCCAATACACAGTAAAACTTTGGAGAACACTCTTGATGAGTTCAAGTTTTCAATTGGTAATCCTGAGAAAAGCACTGCGCTTTTAGAAGGATTAATCTTTAACCCAGCCATGCTTTCAGTAAATGTGATTGTGTTTTTTTTTTTTTTTTTTTCTAGAGTATTGTGATAGCTAGGTCTTCTCTATATTGTGATACTAGAGTATTGTTGACTGAAATTTATTGACTGAAACCCCTACTGATGGTAAATGGACAAAACCCCTACTGATGGTACTCTGATGTAAGACTGTAGTAGCAGGGAGGGTGTAGCAGTAGCTGTGGTAGCAGGGAGGAAAATTTGGTTTGGTCTAAATTTAGGAGGGTTTACTAGTGGCTATAAGACTGGACTCCAAGAAGCTATCCATTTTCAATGGAAGCTATCCATTTTCAATGGAAGCTATCCAATTAAAGATTCATAGTTCAGTCTTTTTGTGTAAGTACCAGGGTGTACCAGTGGCTATAAGTACAGAATGTGACATTTTACTTTAAGCCTTTTTGTATCTCATTAGTTGGGTAAAACAATAACATCCATAGTTCAGTCTTTTTGTATCTCTTCAGTCAAGACGTGTTTACTTAAGCCTTGTACAAAATAGCTTAATAATTAGAACATGCAAAATAAAAAAACATAAGAACTCCAATATGATACTAACCTTGTACATAAGTAGCTTAATACTCCAATGTGGTACATTTTCATACATAACTATAACTCAGAAGTAGCTTAATACCCAACATGCTAAAAACACACTCCAACCTGCAAAAAACACACAATGTATCTATAACTCAGACACAATACTCAGACAGAATAACTAGAACATGCAAAAAGCACATAAACCTCAGACAAAATTCAGACATAACTAAAACATGCAAAAAACAAACAAACATTGTCATCCAACACATAATGAGTGGTACACCTACCATGCATTCAATCATCCAACACATAACATTGTCTCACATTGTCACCGTTACAAACAATAACCACTGCATATTACTGTCACAAAAAAGCAGTGAATAGCCAAAAAAATAGAAAATGTCCTACAACAAGTTATTTATGGCTTCCAACTCCTGCTTGGTGGTTGAAAATTCTTCTTGTAAGGGTTTGAAGTTGATGATTGAGACTGTGCTGGAACTTGTCTTTGTGGGTTGAAGTTTGGCCTTGCACCACCACCACTTGCCCCACCTCTCACTGTAGCACCACCACCACTTGCACTACCACCTCTTGTACCACCAACATTCCTTCCAGCTCTACCACCACTTGCCCCACCTCTCACTATAGCACCACCACCAACATTCCTTCCAGCTCTACCACCACTTGCCCCACCTCTCACTATAGCACCACCACCTCTTGTACCACCACCAACATTCCTTCCAGCTCTACCACCCCTTGCCCCACCTCTCACTGCAACACCATCTCCAAAAAGGTCAATGCCAATCCCAATGGCACCTCCATAATTATTATAGTGAACACCAACTCCATTTCTACCCCTTGCTCTATTTGCACTCCTTCCAGCACTTCCACCCCTCCCACTTACATTAGGTGTTATAGGTGGCTGAATTGTGTTCATCCTAAGCTTAGCTCTGCTAAAGTGTGTATCAACTCTTAGCCTTTGTCTTGGTACACTTGGCCTTGGTGGAGCAAGAACACATTTACAAGTCTTCTTATTGTGTCCAAATCCCCCACACTTACCACATTTTTTTTGTGCACCTTGTACCTCATCTAGATCCACTAACCTTACTTTCCTTGGTCTTCCAGACCCCCTCACCAATGGTGGGGGTAACCAATCATCATTTGGCTGTAAAAAATAAATAACACAATTTCCCAGTTAGTTAACAAAAAATAAATAACACCTTTCATATGTACAAAATAGTAAGATTTATATTTTTACCTTGTTCCAATCAGATGAATCAGCCATTGGATAAATAGTTTTTATATATGTGGCAACATATGAAGACACTCTATGATATGAACTACAATACCTGCATTAACATCAAAACATGAAACTAATGTAAACTAAGACAACAAATTTAATTGGAAATTTAATTAAATATGTGATACTTACTCAACCCAAGATTCTATAAATGGTAACAATACATCCATCAGCGGCACCTTAAGAATGGTAGTGCCCATAAAATGTCTCAATTTTTGTAATGTGTTTCATAGCTCTTGGCACTAACCCTAAAAAGAGAGTTCAAACCTTTGAAAGTTATAAACTAAACAAAACCTTTAAGTTATAGTATCATACCATCTAGGTCCCATTCCTTTGCCTTTAATCTTCTGTCATACATCAGCTTCATCAGCATCAACTTCAATTTCTCTAAGGCTCTGTGAACTGGCTTATCTCTAATCTTCAATATCCAATTGTTGAAAGATTCTGAGAAGTTGTTTGTTATGTGCTCACATTTGGATGTGAAGTCAAAATGTGACCTTGCCCAATGCTCATATGGTTCCTTCACCAACCAATCATATGCTGCAGGGTTATCAACTTTGAGTTTGTCCATCTTTACATCTTTCTCATTTTTTTTTTAACTTTTTGCTGCCTCCCCCCCCCCCCCAAACAAGACTCTCCAAATGTGTTCCCCTATGGTACTTCTTCATATTTTTGTACATATGTCTAAAACAAAACCTATGGTTTGCATTAGGGAATATATCTGCAACAGCCTGTATAAGACATTTCTGCCTGTCACTGATGAAGGTCAACTTGCTTTTGTGCTGACTTAAATAAGGTTCTAATTTTTGTAGAAAATTAAACCAAGTTTCAAAACATTCAGACCTGCACTAATACACTGCTATTGAGAATAGCCCATTGTTTCCATCTAGTCCAATGATTGATAGACACACTCCACCATATTTCCCCTTGAGGAAGCATCCATCCAAACCAAGTATAGGTCTACAACCATCCACAAATCCATCCAAAGATGCTTTGTAAGTAACACAAGTCCCAGTCCACTGATTAGTGCCAATGTCCTTATTAGTCCTAGCTATACTTCCAGGATTAGAACTCAATATCTGTCTACATAACTCAGGCTGCAACACATACCCCTCATCATATGAACCCACAATCCTCTCCATACAAATAGTCAATACATTCCATGCAGTGTAGTAAGAAATGTCAATCCCATAATTTCTAATTAACTCTATCACATCACAAGGCTTAGTGGACCTAATTTTTCTCATTGTATTCTCAGCTTCATTTGCCACCCATCCAGCATGAGTCAATTTATTTTTGGATTTACCCTTCCCTTTACAAGTATGGATCAACACACTACTTTTTCTCAATTTGAAGGTATGACCATCAGGTGTTACCCTGGCATAAAAGAGCCATTTACAACCTCTTTCAATGCATTCAAGTCTAATCCTATAGTCCTCATTCTTTATCTAGTGATAGAGTACCTTATTCACTATACTCCATCTTCTAATATAAGCTCTTGCAGCATGCACTGTAGGCCACTCCATCTCAGGTACCAAGTCACAAACCTTTTGAAATGGATCATCAACAACTGTGGTATTTTCTTCCACTCCAAAGATGTTCTCTGTTTCTTCTGCAAAATTTCTCAACTCCTCATCATACTTATCTATGTCTTCTTGAGAAGGCCCTTCACTACCATCCAAAGAAGTGTGAGTAGAGTAATATCCTTCTTTAGGAAATAAGTTATCAGGGTTTATTTCAGCAGGATAATAATCATTAAAAGTGGACTCAATTGATATATCATCACCAAGTCCATCATCAAGTCCATCATCAAGTCCATCACCAAGTCCATCACCAACTCCATCACCAATTGGTATATCGTCACCAAGTCCATCACCAGCACCCCCATCCAATATGGTCACATCATCATCACTGTCATACATAATTGGTATATCATCTAGGGTTTCTTCTAGTAATTTACTTACTCTAAC
Organism: Kingdonia uniflora; assembly: GCA_014058105.1. Taxonomy (NCBI): domain Eukaryota; kingdom Viridiplantae; phylum Streptophyta; class Magnoliopsida; order Ranunculales; family Circaeasteraceae; genus Kingdonia; species Kingdonia uniflora. The sequence goes on from JACGCM010002641.1 coordinate 42,027, forward strand.
CTTTTTGGGTTTGGGTGCAACACTTGAAGTACATTTTTCTTTTCTCTTGGCCCTTATTTTCTTAGCTTCAACTGTGGGTTTTTTCTTTGATTCAGTTGGAGTTTTGTTCTTACTCTTGGGTTCAACAGTTGGAACATTTGTACTTCTCTTAGCATTACCCACATTAGGTACAGGAGGATCAACATCAATAATAGGTGAGGCCATCTCAGGCTGGGTTGGGAGAGCAGGACCCTCATCAAGAGTTATTACTTTAGGGTATTCTTGGCTTTGGTTGGTTTGTGATAGGGGCAGAGCATGTCCATTGTTATCTAAATAGAAGTGTATATCACCCACAACCTCCAAATCAACATGATCCCAATAAAATAACAAGTCATTGTCACCCTTTACTTGAACAATTTTACCAAGGTGGATAGTACTAAAATTAAACACAGTCCCAGGTGGCATAAGATTGCTCACTTCAGTCAAGGTAGAAAACACATAATCCATCATGCATATGAAAGAAAACCTATCTCCATCCCCATCCACACTATCATATATTTCTACCTTTCCTCCCACATACAAGTCATGAGTGTACCCAATAACCGAAATTAGTTTTATCCAAGTACTCCCCCAATGAAGTATTACATTTCTCATAGTTTCATCCCTGTAGCAAAAGTACAAAAAAAAATTCTATAAAAATTCACATTTCACATAGTTACATCCACAAAAAAAAAAAGCCCAATACATATATTACATAATCTTTAACTTCCAAACCCCTTATTATTCAAAATCCCTAATTTTATATTTAACAAACCCTAATTGGGTTATAGTAAACAACAAGATGAAATAATACTTACATCGAGAAGATAGAGATAGGGTTTCCTCTGGTACTGAACTTGAGTTAGGGTTTCCTCATGTACAATAGTTTCTTTTGGTACAATGGCTTCCTTTACTTACTATAATGGCTTTGGCTTCCATCCTTAGAACTTGAGAGAAATGGTGTAATAACAGTAGAGAGAGAGTTGTTGGGGAAATCTCCCTCTCAAATAAATGACACGTGTCATGATCGTAGGGCGGCGTGGAAAATATCTGAGCTATTAATTCAAGAAATTATGACAATCGGTTGCCATGATTCACGTGCTTGGCACGCGAGGGTATTTTTGACAGTTTAATAAAATCTGACCAGTCAAAGGCCAGTCAACCCAAAAATGGGGGTCATATGCCAATAAATGCCAACGCTGGGGGGCAATTGCGAATTCGTCTATCATAGTGAGGGGCAAGCGCAAATTTACTCTTATATTTAATACATGTCATCATTTGATTTAATTATAGTGCGGCACTTCCAAAGGAAAAAATAAAGTTAAGAGCTGTTGGGGATGTTGGCTGATGACGTGGCATTGGCTGTTGGGAATACTCTAAAAAGCTAGAAATGTATATTAGCAGAGCAAGATGGACTCCAGGAGGTTCAAAAATGGAGGTTAAACCACTGAGAAAAATATCAAAAGCTGAGTTAGAGACAGGGCTTGAACCCTTAACTACTCAATTGCAATAATTAAGATGAACCACTTGGGCTACAATCCCTTTAAGATTTAATTTCCAGGGGGTCTAAATCTATTAGATCTTTACTAAATGAATTTTTTTTCCAGCAAAACACTACCTCAATGTGGGGTTCCTGACGGCCAAGGGGTTCAAGTGACCCTCCTAGAACACCCCTGGCTCTATCACTGTGTGTAATCAGTCATGCAACATATATTTCTTGAGGAGCTCTTACTCTAGCTCCTGATTTGCTGACGTTAACGTCGCAATTTTTTGAGTTTAGATTCGAGTATATCATGGAGACCCAATTTTGGAGTTCGCTTAGGATCCCTTAAATCTCAGGACACAAAGCTAAATGATATTTTAGACTGTGATTTTATCCAGCTGAAATTATTAGCTAGGGAATACTATAAAATTGTTGTAAACTCGAATTAATTTGTTTAGGCAAAATGGAAATATCATGAAAGGGAGAGGATTCCCCTACACACCAAATTTGCTACACTCTCCCTACACTCTCTCTTAACCACACAATCACTCTCTCTTGCCAACTCACTCACTCTATATTTGCCTATGTGGCATCTCACTCAACTCACTCACTCCATCGATTCAGTCATTCACTCACTCCACTCAATCACTATCTCTCTCTCTAAACCCCTCTCACTCTAAAATTCAAATTTCACTCACTCTCTCCTGGTTTCCCTCCACTCAATCACTCAGTCTCTCTCAATCCCAAATTCAAATTCCAATTGAAATTTTACTTTTTCTCTATCTACCTCCAGTTAAGGTACGATTCTTTATCAGTTTATGTCATTGTTGGGAAACTGAATTTTGTGAACGTGATGTTAGAATTGTGCAACAGAGATAATTTGTGTAGGTGTATTGATTTTGCTTGATTTAACAGGTTAGTGGACGGCATCCCAACATCTACCAATAGGTCAGTGGTGTACAAATTTTTTCTCTATAAATTTAAAAAGTGTCGTACACTACATTGTCAACATGTTATTATCAAAATTTTGTCATACGACAATTTAGGAGTGTCGTACAACACAGCAATCGACAATTTTACATAGTTAAATTGTCAAAATTGAATAAGTCGACAATAAATAACATCTAAATTGTCACAAACCCAATGCAACGACAAAATTATGGTCGAATACATCTGAAATCGACAATAATATTGTCGAAAACCCTAGAAATCGATAAAAAATTATCGATTTAGAATCGACAATTTTGACACTTCATAAATTGTCGATCAATGCATAAATCGACTATGTTCAATCCATAAATCGATAATTTATGATGTGCCAAAATTATCGATTTATGTATTGATTGACAATTTATGAAGTGCACAAAATTGTCGATCACCATGTTTTCGATAATATAACTGTCGATTAATTGATTGAGTTGGTAACGAAGTCTAATTATTATATGTGTATATTTCAGGGAATGAAGAACAGGAGGAAGACCGCATGGAAGAAGAGTTGTGTAATAAAATATCATAATGCATCCTCAATGTAATATTATCTAATTAATTGTTATGGCTTATTAATGGACCCTTATGTTTTTTAATTGTGCTACCTTTGTAAAAAAATTGCATCTAATTCCTTATTTGTTGACTACTATATGCCGTGGATATGGATTGATATAGTTTGTGTAATTGTCTAATTAGATTAGGCATCGATAATCTTCATATGCTTGCAATATAAATCAATTGATATACAAATAGTTGATTCAATGGTAGTCAACAATTTCTAGATTAATAGTCACTTCACAGTTTAAATATTGTAGCCAAGCAATTGTCAATTAGAGTACTACTCAAAATTTTTTAATGTACATCCATAACAAATATTATCTATTAAATTGTTGAGTAGATGTATACTCGAAAATAAATATGTGAGGCTACACATCAAAATAATCAGCGGTATATACTACAGTAATTGTCGACTAGTGGACATTTCGAGAATTTAATATGTTCGGCAAATATAGCTAAATTGCAATCTATAAGACAAACACCAAAAAACTGATTTAGAAGCAACAATAAGGGTGGCATGAAAGAATAGAACACAACCAAGAGTATTTAATCACAAAAGCCATTGTTTTCTACATAAATACTATTACATTAGATCATTCAAATGGATGGCAACATGTCTTTTGCCGTAACAATTAATTAGATAATATTACATTGAGGATGCATTATGATATTTCATTACACAACTCTTTTTCCATGTGATCTTCCTCATGCTCTTCATTCTCTGCTCCTCAATCCCTGAAATATACACATGTCATAATTATATCTCATTACCAACTCAATCAATTAATCGACAGTTATATTATCGAAAACATGGTGATCGACAATTTATGAATTGGCACTTCATAAATTGTCAATTAATGCATAGATCAACAATTTTGACACTTTATAAATTGTTGATCATGTACTAAAATTGTCGATCACCATGTTTTCGATAATATAAATGTCGATTAATTTTGGCACTTCATAAATTGTCGATTTATGTATTGATCGATAATTTATTATCGAGTACCGAGTATATTTTTAAAGCAATCGACAATAATGTATCGTTATTTGCAGTCATCGATATAAAAACACACAGTTATATTATCGAAAACATGGTGAACGACATTACTGCCTGCCATTATATTGTCAATATTAATGGGCATCTACAAATGAGTTGTTGGTAGATGCATTTCATACTAAAAAAACACTAACAAAATTGTCGATTAACACAATAATTCGACATTAATTACCAACAAAAGTTGCACCCTACTAACCTGTTCGTATTTGTTCTTGAAGACGTTTTTCAATGTCACCAATTGTTCTGAAAATCACTACAAAAACAAGATCCTACCAACCAACAAAACGCAATTCCCCAACAATCAACCTCCAATTTGGAAGTTCGAACTCAACTTCGATCTATTGTCAAACGCAGATCTGAGAAAGGGTTTAGAAGAAAGAGAGAAAAAGAAAGAGTGGAAGAGACTGATATGAGATAAATTCACCACTAACAAAGCTTTAGCCAGTGATCACTCATCTTTTGCTGTGGTTGAGTGAAAGAGAGGGAGAGAGTTAGAGTTGAGGGAGAGATGTCAAAATTTGAATTTCTTTTCAGGTAGTATGATTTTTTCTCTCATGTGAGAGAGAGTATGGCTACTTTTGAGTGTAGCAGAGTCTAGTCAAAAAGTGTAGGCGAATCTCTCCCGTCATGAAAATATAATAAGAAAGAAGAAAAATGATTAGGTTTACCAAACAAATTTAATAAGACTTGAAGAGAAGAAGGAGAACATGTGGTTGGTCAGATAGTACAAGGTAGAGAGGGAGAGTGAAACTAGGGGGAGAGATACAACTAAAAATAATAATAAGGTAATGATGATGAAACACAGACTCAGAAAGTTTGAGAGAAAGAGTGCACAAAAATGTGTTTTTTATTTTCTAGTATTTGTTTCATTGTTAATGTCACTTGTTGTGCATGTATGTATCATTGTATTGTATGTCAAAGGAATGCAGAGAGGGGAAAGTTTTTCAGAGAACTACATGTGGGATTACAGCCAGGCTGTGTTCTATCTACTTGACCGGCTACACTAGGTCTCACTGAGTGAGTGAGTGATGCAGTCCTGGGAAATGAGGAAAACATTCCAGGTTTTAAAGAGATGGGGAGTAAGTATTGGTACATGCAAGGTTAGGTTAGTGTTTCTATACTCCTACTAGTCCTCCTAGGCCCTTATTATTACCTCAATTAGAAGAGATCTTAATTGGGAATATTTCATTGTTACAATTAAGGATGATAAAAAAGTATATATCATGTGGTTCAAGGAGTAATGTACAAAGTGAAGTATGTTTTTTATTTTGGGAATTGGCTCGTTAGGACGAACTCGAACCTCTCTTTTGATCATTCATTTAAGTAAACTTCTTGAAAAAGATATACACCTTAAAGTTACTGCGTCTAATTTGAATTGTTGCATGAGAAGAAATGAATCTCTATACCGCCAAATCAAGTTTCCACGTAAGGCTACACTATGAAAGATGGAAGAATAGTGAAACGTAAATAACTCCTCTCTTAGAGCATCTCCAACATAGTGGTATGCTGTTAAGGTTTTTCCATGCTCTTGCAAAATACCCATCCAATAGGGGTATGGTGTTTAGCATACCCACCCTCATACCCCTCCAAAGTTTGCAAAACCTGAACTTGGCGAGAAGTATGTGCATACCGCATAGGCGCTGAACCGTTCAGCGCCCAACAACTTTTTTAATACAATTGTTCAAAAAGAAAATGAATGATTAACAAATGCTAGGCGCTGAACCGTTTAGCGCCCAAGAAAAAAAATATATTGTTTGGCTTTTTGGTGTTAGACGCTGAACCGTTAAGCGCTCAAGAAAAAAAAATGTAATTTGCCGTTGGACCAAAACAGTATGCGATTCTGGAATACCGGTATGGTAAACCGGGACAGCATATATACCACTCTGTTGGAGATGCTCTTAAAGACGTTGAAAAAGATTTTAGCAATTGCGACTGATTTAGAAAAAACTGTTGTCAACAATTATTGCGTAGGAGTCATGCAACTCAAACTTTGTCGCGACAGATCTTCAGAGATTTATTTCTCCTTACTAACTTGTGTAACGGTTAAACAATGACGGTGAGAATTTGGGTGTTGTTGTGATCCCCAGTATTTCAATACAAACACAATTGGGGTTGTTCTAATATCATCTCCAACAATGGATCAAAATATTAATTTCATTCTTCACGTCAATGAAAACAGTGCTCCTAAGTTTAATGTACTGGTGGACACATACAGTTGTTATCGGTCTCATCTAAACTTAGAAAATGAAAATTACAATTATGCGTTTCAGACTTATTTATTTTTTAGTGATTTCTCACATAATTTTTGTAGGGAGTTGATTTTCAAAGTTGTTTTGGTAGATCCTATTCCCAACACTAGCTTTGAACTCCTCCATCAAGCACTATTAGAGCGTTTCTACCTTAATCTCAAGCTCCAGGTCTAGGCACTATTAGTGACGTGACACATGCCTATGGATCGTTTACCACAGCCCATCACAGGTCTCTCTATTTTAGTCTATGTTTATATTTTGCTTTGCTGAAGTTATTAAGTTATAAAGAATATGGTGGTGTAATCTTTTAGTTAGTTGTTAATGAAAGTATTTTGAGTTATTTTAGTAGAAATTCTAGTTTCTTAAATATATATATAAAAACACGTGATTGTTCTTACGATTTAAGCTTCCGCGTTTGCAAATTCATTAATTAGAGCGCTTCTACCTTGGTCTGAAGCTTCCTGTCTAGGTACTATTAGAGATGTTCTAACTTTTAAAAGTGTGAGATTGGATATTGGAATGTGCTTAAGATGAGAAGTTGGATAAGCAATCAGCTCCAAGGAGCACAAGAGTATATATTACCTAAAAGCAAGATTTCAATTCAAATTTGGGTGAGATTCATTTTCACCATAAAGATGTCAAACCAAAACAACTTTTCAGTCTCTCTCTCTCACACATTTACTACTGAGTACTCACTCATGACTCAGTTTCTCTATAAAAAGTCCCCTGGTAGAAATTGTGTTGGAGTGTTAGGGTTTCAGTAGAGAGGTAGAAAGAGAATAGGCGGTGGTCTCTTGTTGAGGGGAATGTTGGCTGGCTCGATGCTTTCATCAACAATGCCTGATGATGTTTATGAAAGCATCGGACCAGGCTTCATTCCCCTCAAATATCTCTCTCTATCTGATTCAGATATGGTCTGGGGGTGTTTCTTTTGGCTTGGTTTGATGATGTTTAAGGTTGGGTTAAGGGGTATGTTGTCTGTTTCGAGGTCATTTTAGATGGGGTTCTGTAATGAGACCTAGAGGGACCTCAAAGATGACTTCGGACCAGGCTTCATTCCTCTCAACTAGTATCTTAAGATGTTCCTTCTTTCTTTCTCTCTGATGGGGTTCCAAATCTGAAGATAAGAGCTACAACATTATCATCACATCTTTTGATGTTTTGGGTTAAGTACTACTCTTTCCTTTTGCTATTTCTTTTCTTTCTCATTAGATTTAGCAATGGTCTTTTGCATGTTGGGTTTTGCAGTGGTTAGGACTTTGGTGTTTGCATGGACCTCTTTTTGCCAATGTCCCATCCTGCAGAGAACTTGAATGTAAGAAAGTAAAGATCACTTCATACAGATCTCCTCTCTACAAAGATTTTTGCTTTTACAATTTCAATGCCTTTCTGTTTTCTAGATGTCATCTATAAGAGACTTAATTGGCCTGTACTACTACTGCAAATCCCATTATATATGTTGGATTGTTGGTCTATCTCTAGATTTTAGTTCAATTAGAAACATATAATGTGATCCTACTACCCTTTTCTAATTGGTTTTGGTTGGATGATATTTTCAGGTAAACAAGATAACCCCCCATAACTTGTGGAGGTTTATGCAGCATAGGCCAGAAGGCCTGCATCCAGGTTCTAAAGCAGCAACCATGTCTTCTCTTAGCCCCCTTCTCAGTTCTCACAGTGTGGTAAACTTGGGTTAACTAGAAGTAATTGAGAGAGAGAGAGAGAGAGAAAAAAACACATGAAAATTGTAATTGAGCCATATGTTTTGAAGCATTTGAGATTAATGTTTCTTTTGTTTGGATTATAAAAGTTGAGGATGGGGTGTCAGCCTTAACCTTTCGTTTCAAATAGTAATAAAAATGTGTAACTGTTGTCTGTTGGAATTTAATTTGATACTTGTTTGGTTGTGTGAGATGGGCTGTAGCCACTACTAGCCTGTATGTAAAAAGTAGGGCATGGTACATTAAAAGCACATAAGCTTTGTGGAACATGTGAAGCAAAGTCTCACATGAGAGGATTCACTTTGTGATTGCATAATGAGTGCGAAGGCTTGAAGATTCTTGGCCTTTACATCTCCCTCATTTTCTTCATCATTGGTGTCTCAACAAAAAAATCAAGAACTCAAACCAAGAGAAGAGAGAGACTTGAACCCAAAGTTTGGGTAACTCTTTCGTAGAAAAAGTGAGGTTGACTTGAATGAACAACAGGGTGATGGCCCTCTCTTTAGTCAAAGCCAGAATGACCATTCAAAGGAAGCCAATCACCACCCCATCATAGCCCTAGGGTAAACTCTTTATGTCAACTCAACAATAGAGGGTAAAATTTATCAACTTCAAAGCAGATGGGCTCTTTGCAAACTCAGTTTCACAAACCCTAGAGCCCAAATTGACAGCCCTAAACAAAGCCCACTATTGTTTCAAGCCTACAAGAGAAACGCACAGCAATAAAGCTTTTAGAGTGCAGTTGAAGGCTTTAATCTTTCTCAGAGAGAGAGAGAGAGAGAGAGAGATTTTGGAGTTTGGAAAATTATTTGGCTAAGGAAGCTTTTCATAGTACAGTGATGATAGGAGCAAAGGAGTCCTGACTTGTTTCTTGGAAAATGAAATTAGAGAAATCAGGGAAAGAGATTTGGGAGAGGACATTTATATCAGCTTTCTTGACTTCTTTTAAGAGTGTTAAGGACAATATGTATTTATTGAACATTTGGGTTGTGATCCTAAGCTGATTTTGTTTATACACTTACAACAAGTAACACTAATTTTGGACAGATAAGAAAGAACAATTAGAATCATAGAAAAAATGGTTTGGGTCAAAGGGCTTAAGGCACTTAGAATACAACAAAACGTAGCAGCCTCTCAGGGACCACGGCTATAGACGTAGATGAATGCACTCGTCTTTCCCTTTTTCAGCTTTTGGGCTAAGGCGCATTTGGTTATACTCAGAACCTTATATCCTATGTGGATTTGAATTGTTTTGAAGTATAAATTCGAGACCTACGTATCACCATGACTTTTAGCCTAGGGGGTAATAAATTTATTATTTACCAAGTTTAGATACGAGAGTTAAACTACATGAATATAAAAAGTAGAGTACATCACTGCATAAGAGATGCCAAAAGGTTTATGAAATTACGCATTGAGTGGATACAAACTAATACACAGATAATTTCGAGTACATCAACCTGTCAAAGTTACTCATTCTGGGCCAACAAACACAGGTATACAGTATAACAAGTTTTATCTTTCTTTTGGTATCATATAAGATTTAACAATAATTATCCGATCAGAGAGTAACATACATAAAGAAAGCATTAAGTTTCTATGTTCTATGCAAGAATATACCAGTAGTATCATGTAGAATGTGCACTATGTGTTCTTGAAGCCCATATTCCAAAAACTAAAAACCAGAACACAAACAAGATTGCCCAGTAACGCGCAGGTCCATACCTGATTCTAGTCAAAACAACCTGCACGTTAAATCAAATAAAAGAAATTAGTCCATTTTCATTCCAAAGTCTTATATCAAACAAGTAGAATATCTAAGTTGGAAACGGTTCTAGCTGTACTGTAAGCTTGGACTTGTGCATAGACAGCAGTGTTTTACAACATTACAAAACAGAAGCTAAATTGTGGTAGGGTTCAATTATAAATCATAGATTCATAATCCTCAAGTATAAATCATAATCCTAGCTGATGGCAATTTAATACTGAGTTTCACTTCAACGGGTGAGCTTAACATAATACCTGAACGAAGTATGTACATAGGTAAACAAATAATTACAGTTCACAAAAAGTTGATGATATCAAATTTTAACACAAAAACCAAAGGTTATTTTAGATTTTTCAATTCTATATCAATTTTCTATAAACTTGAGGAGCTAACCCGAAGAAGACAAAGCTAGGTATCCTACTAACTACAAAAAATAAAAAGGAAGTTGACACTGACCAACCAGTTTCACCTTCTATTAAAAAAAATTCTTCATAATTCTCCTGAAAAAACTAATAAAGTGAAAAGAATAAAAACTGATTGAGATAGATACGTTGGTTTCATCGAAGAAAGTATACAATAATATACAGAATGTCCTTCTTTTGAATTTATCTCCAAGCCTCTGTCAAAATCTCGGAGGCAAAAAAGTAACTATGACTGGGTCTCCGAAGCCACTAAAAACCTTGGTTCCACAGGAACCAAGAACAGATATCTTCGTAGGGGCTGTTCAAAACGGTTTTTTTGGAGGATGGTAAATGGATACTTCTCAAAAAAAGAGGATGGTAAATGGATACTTCTCAAAAAAAGAGGATGGTAAATGGATAATCTCAAAAATATTGATCTGAACATGAAACAACCCTATTAAGTATTAATTAAATTTATTAAAGCAAGTAGATGGTCCAGAATGTAGCAACTAGTTAAATATGAAGACCTTTTCCCCCACATTGCCTATAAATTGACTTCACCTCCCAACTTGAGATTTTGTGACGGTCAATTATAGTTGACCGGCCATTGACTGACAGTTAAATATGAAGACCTTTTCTTACCCCTGTTTCTTATGACTCAGCAAACCACAGGCTGAAAATGCCACAAGCATTACAGTAGTAGCTTTTAACAAACAAATTGACCCTTGACGATCTCCTTTCTCTCTGACTCAATCAACAATGAAGCCCAGAGCCGAGAAGAAACTGGCGGACAAAAAACCCAAAACCCCCAATAGAGTACGGCACACCTCTTCAACAGACAGGAAGAAGACATCGGCTTTATTGATTCTTTTCCCCAATTTCAAATTCCTTTGCTCAAAGTTTGACGACCACCAAACAACTAAAACTCCAATTGATCTCACATGGTTGTTGTTCTCACGATTATTGTTCTCTAGAGATCTCCCATCAAGTTCCCACCTTTCATAATTACACATTCGCCCAATCTACACTAACAAATAATTAGATCCCTCAAAAATCAAACTTGAACGTGGTACATCTAAAATCCCTAACTAGTAATTAGCTGTTAGGATCCTGGGTTCGATTCACCACCAACGGGGGCCACCGGCCAGGATTTATCCTGACTTACCCGGCATGCGAGTCGGTGGGGTTCTCACATGCCCCAGGGAATAGTCAGGCATATGGTGATAAATTATGAACCCGGATCACCCTGGTTTGCAAAAAAAAAAAAAAAGTTTTGTAATGAATCGGATGCTTCTAAAAATGAGGATACTTCAAAATTTCACCGTAAATAATCCGTAACTACTACGTCTATTAAGACTCCGTTAATTACTGCATCATTTATTTCAAATTGAAGTTAGCTTGAGTAAAATATCATTGTATAAGCACAGGCTGAATCAATGTGTGTGTGTGTGTGTGTGAGAGAGAGAGAGAGAGAGAGAGAGAAGAGAAAGATAAATGGCACTTCTCAATATTAAACCATTCCACAACTCCTAATGGCCTTAAAAATAAATTTCTATGTTATCTTGTACAAAATTTGTACATATTATCCTTCTCATATTTATGTGTAAGAACAACCAAAGTTTAACAGACTGAGGAAAAAAATTACTTTCTCAAATGTACAGCTCTCCAAAAATTTTATTTAGTTTGAAAATATAAACATGTCCCGACCACTCGTACCCATATCGGTAACCGACATGCTACATAATGAACTACAAAAGGAGCTCATTCTTTATAAGTTATGGGATTTTCAATTTAGTAAGAAAAAGAAAAAACCACATTTCCCTCAACTATTGCTCATTAAGTTCTAAGAGGAAGTTCTAAACCGTCTGCTTGGAAAGCTAAAATACGATAACTAAATAAATTAAATAAACATTACTTATTAGTGATACAGACGTCGATATAAAACATAAATATATTGCACCTATCATTGAAACATGAAAGAGAATGTCTGATTTACTTACAAAGCGGAGGAAGATGACAACAGTCAAAGCACATATACCTCCAAGAAGAATATGAAGCCCATTTTTTGCGGTCTTCTGCAAATAAAAGTATAACTTCTTAGATAAAAATTATCTAGAAAAAAAGATATACATGTATCTATCTATTACGTCTATTGGATAAGCTTTGATTAATGAAAGCATTTACTGGATAATTAACAAAAAAACATTCTAAGGAGAACTCAAGTTTAACAAATTTGAACACCATCTTTGTCTTCAGGCCCAACTAATTAATTGTAGGTTCATAGAGTCATACCAAGAGGCTTCTTCTACTCCATGGGATACAATAGGTTAAGTTTGTTGTGGACTACATGAGACTCGGTACCAACATCAGCGAATTGCCAAGATGGTACTTCTAAAACCCTTGGATGAATCCCACTTTGGCTAAAGGAGTAAATACGGGGAATCGTGCCTAGTGAAATTAATATTCCAAATCAAGCGCTTAACATTATTAAATAATGGATTTTTAGACATGTTTAGGGGAATTCAAATGTGTACATCGGATGCATGGTGAATTCTGAGTCTCTGACCCATTCAGACGAATAAGGATTATTTGATTGTAAATTGTGATATCTGTCTGCATCACACAGGAGGATCTCTGGCAATTGTCTTTAGATACTGCTTGGGATCTAGAAAAAATGTGCTATATTTCATAGAATTGTTGATGGTTCTTAGACCACTAGCAAGTGGAAGCAACAGTACAAGTGAAACAATAAACGATGCAAAATCTGTTAACAAGTAATTTTATGTCCGGAGCGAGTGAACATAGTTGGAGGATTAGTGTTTTTGTTTTTGTTTTGATATAGACCATAGATGGAACAGGGTTGTTCTATTTCACAACTCAAAAAAATCATGGTAAGTGGTATCAGGGTCTTTGTAATCAGAGTAATAATTTCCATATTGAGAGGTTTAAGAATTTTGGTAAAATAGAAGGAGGTGTTACACAGTTTGGGTTGCGGTGTTTGGACAGGTATTATGAAGCTCACTGGGTCATTTGGTTGGGATGTAAGGATTTAAGTTGGGGTAAGTTTTGGGAAGGTACAAGGTTGTCTGAATTTTCCCTGAAAGAAGCTTGCGCCCACGACATCACATCCAGGGAAAGATGGGGTATGCATAACAATCGGATCATTTGGAGTGTTGTGTTGGCTTTCATATGAACTTCAACGATAGGGAATTTTCTATGCCATATAGTCTAATTGGAAGGTTGGACCATTTTCATCCTCGTGCAAGGATGAGGATAGGAGGACTTGGTTGAATGCTGAAATGAATCATTCTCTCTCAAGTCATTTTTAAGGATATTCTTCTAAGTCTAGTTCAGGGATCTCAATTGTTTCCCTGAAGTATAATTTCTAGATATAATGCCCTTACAAATTAGGACAAAACCTGGGTATGATGGACATTGTTTAAACTTCAAAATAAATAAAAGAAAGAAAGAAAAAATACCTTTCCAACACGAGGAGCAATAAGCCATGCTAGAGTGACAGTAAGAAGTCCAGTAGCAACTAGAATACCAGTACCTTCCACCGCCCATTTTGTGGCAGGATGTTCCACAGGCAAAGCTCCTCTGACAGGATCTATGGAAACTGGATCTATATCTCTTTCTATAACTGTTGAAGGGCTACTCGTGCGTGGATTAAACCATAGTGAAATCTCACTTAACCTTTGCCTTCTAATAGCAGCAACAGCATCGGGATCCACATCCAAATTCGTTTGCACTTGTGTAAGAGTAGGTTCACCAGCACCTGTCCTCTCGATTAAGGTTTCATAGTCACTTAGAGAAGCCAACACCTTTTTAAAATCCGCGGGTCTCACATTTTTCGCAACACTCCCACAAATTTCACAGTCAGTAGATCCATGTGTAATAAACCATTTCAATGCACATGCATAATGTGCTAGAGAAAGATCATTTTTGCAAGAGCAACCCAGGTCAATAAGAGTGTCTTCATGGGTATTCGACCCTTTCTCGATGTCCGTATGACAAATAAAAATCTCCCCCTTGGGGCTTACAAACTCAATAACTCCAGTTTCCTTCCCGCCGCCCTCATCTCTATAAACAACTTCATTGCTATTACAATGTTGTTCTCCACCAGTTTTTCGAGTTACAGTTGGTGGGGGAATGATATCCAAGAACCCCAACGCAGCCTCTCCCCTAGTATCGGATTCTGAGCATTGACACACTCGACAAGTAACAACATCGCTCTCATTATCCGTACTACACCGCGATGAATGAAAAGAATCTGTATCCTCCCCTTTAATGGTTAAGCTAAAACTCTCATTTTTCACTCCGTTATCCTTTCGCTGTTCTTCCACAAAACCCATCGTCATATATAAATCCGTATACAACTTACAACAACACGTTCCGCGCCCCTTAAATCACAACAACGATTTGCTCGAATCTTCTCATCTACACAAGTGAATAACTACAATAAATTCACCAAATGCAGACTTCAACAAAGCATACACCAACCACCACTCGAAACAAAGATTCGAGAATTCGGGGTTTGATACATTAGTGACGTAGTACTACTAAGTGAGTGGATCAAGGATTAACTACTCACCGGTAATCATCACTACTGAGCTCTAAAAACACTGATGATTACTTGATTTGGAAACACTAATTTACAAATTTATTGCTAAATCAGTGTTTGTGAGACTCAATTTCAGTGGGGATTAAGCATTTCAATGCGCAAATAATCAAATCCCCAAAACAATGAGATGAAATCGAAACCCTAATTTTACAGATCTGTACCTTTTGAGAGTCGACGACGCAAATTGAGGGTTTAATTCGGACTAAATTTGCTCCATTTTTTTCAAGAATAAATATTTCTTGTTCTTCAAAAGAGGTTTAATTTTTATTATTGATAAGTTATCACAGTTGTACCTAACGTATATAAGATCTTTTTCTCCAGTAGAGAAGGTGATTGCGTACTATGGCGCAAGGTAAAAGATTAGACCTGATGAGATCTAGTTACAGAAGGACCGTTGGATCATCTAATCTGCAACACGCCTCTGATTAAATCTGGGATCAAAATTATAATTGAAATTTTTTAAATACATCCGAGTCTAAGCTCACCCCACTAAGAGCATCTCCTAAAGTACCTCACTCACTTGTTTTAAAAAAAGGCAAATCCAAGTGAGTGAGGTTATATTTCTTCCAACAGTACCTCAATTGGTGTAGTCCCGTGATTCTTCTTGGGGACAACAATTAGCGTATGTTTGTTTTGGGATTGATAATATGCCGGAGGAGGGCACCACTCAATTTTCTTCGGGTTTCTCTCTGTTTCCTTGGTTTAGCTGATCGCCTCTAGAAGAGAGTCGCACAGGAGGCAGTAGATGAAGAGCAAGAAGAAGAAAAAGAAAAAGAAGAAGATCCCCCTTTTGGTTACCACCTCCCCTCTATTTATAGGGATGGTTTAACCTAGGGGTGCCCCTGCTCACGTGCCCTGGAAATTCCTAAGCTATCCCTTCAGGGTCGTAGGCTTTCATATTTCCTCACGGGTAGAGGGCTGACCGCGGGGTTGTCGCTGTTATGGTTTTATTGTCGTTGGGCGCGAGTTTCAACAATGGTTCTGTTTGTCGTTCATAGAAGCTCGTAGAACGACCTTGCTGGAGTATTTTTACTCTTAGTGGTGGGGTCGCCTAACGATCTCTCACCTCGTTGATAACGGGAGCATGCTCCTACAATCGCCCCCCTCAGGTCTTGCTCGTAGGGAGAGAGAACTGAAGTGGTTTGGCAGTGTACGCGGGGGTTATCGTATTGGTAGGTGTGTGACAGCATGCCTGTCAGTGCCTTGGGAGGGGATAAAAGTATTTATTATGTGGAAAGGCGTGTGGTGTGACTGCTATCACTATGGGCAATGTGTCAAATCATTTATATGGGTCTGGGGTATTAAAGTTAGCCGTCTCTCCGTGTGTGCCACTATAAAAGGATTGAGAAAACCATTGGGCTCCTCTCTCTCCCAGTTTAAACTTGCCTTCTGAGAAAAACAAAACTTTGCACATTCACTGTGGTATTGGAATAGGGCCGAACGGTGTGATTTGGGAGTTGTGTAACCGTGCGCGTGAGTTTACTGGTAAGCTTTTTGGTTAACTCGTCTGATTTAGAGTGATGTACAGTATGTTAATAGCTATAGGAACTCGTTAAGCGCCTTAGTTGACCATAAGATGTAGTGCAGAACGGTAGGGAAGTCGACGCTGGTAGTCAAAAAGAGTGGACTGACCGTAACGCCGAGACGAATCGTATTATTCATCGCAGAGTCGCGGTTAGGTTGGCGACCGCACCAGGGTAATGAGGGTTAAGGGGTAGGATGTCCATAAGGTGCCCTAGTAAACTAAGTGACCAATATGCCTTTCGTACCTTTAGGGTGGAGCTTGACGCTTGTACCTGGCTCGTGCAGGGATGTACGAGTGCCGAGCACGAGTTGGTGTACTTCTACGAGAGAGAGAGAAGAGAAACGAGCCGAGGGATGGTGGTATCTGGTGAAGAATCATCGACGAAGGGTTTTACGGCTGTACCGCCGTGTACAGTGCCCATAGAGTGGGAGGGCAGACACGACCACGAGGCAGGAACGTCGGTTCCACGAGATTTAAGAGCAGAGTCGAGGGGCAGATTTCATGGTGCAAGGGAGAGTGCCCGGGAATTTGGCCCACGAGTCCATTATCAGTGGTCGAGAGAGGGGGGCCTATGAAACCATCTGGCATTATCCCAGCGAGTGGAGGTTGCATGGCTTGTTAGTCGAGTACGAGAGCCCGGGCATCAGGATGGAGTTCCTGAATGAGGTCAACGAGCGAGTGAGGGCTAGCAGCAGTAGTAAGTGGATATAGCCAGACTGTCAAACATTGGCACCCAATTAATGTATTGTCTACTATGGGCAATTTGATACGGGGTTAAGGTTTTCATTAAATGACTTGACGAAAAAAAGTCTGAACTCGTTTAGGCGGGCCTCGGGGCAGATGAACGGTAATTTTTATCAAGTTATGACGGGGTGTCGACTGATTAATCAGTCAGTGCCGCCTCGCTAGAATGTAAGTTGTGGGGATATAATGGTCGCTTACAAGACGGGACGTTGTCCTCGTCAATGGGATATCATCCCCAAAGGTACGGGGAAAGAGGTTGACGAGTCTGGGGCATTGGAAGAGTTGGCGTCGCCTCGTATTACTCGTTCATGATCGCGGGCAGGTCGTGAGGGATGGCACACTTGGACCGCGGCTTAAGCGAGAAAGGTAGTGGCCAAGGCAGCTCAGGCAAAGAGGGTGAGGCCGCCCTGAGGTGTTAGAGGGTTATGCGTACTTGTGTGCTTGAGTGGAGGCACTGGTACTATATAGCTCGCAAGTCTGGCGAGTCCAAGATTTTTAAGTTGTTGACGAGCGGTAAGTATTGGTGTCAGCATCCGATCCTGGCGACTGGGGCTTTTGACTTCGACGATGGGCCCAACCGTCGCCTACATCATAATGTTTTTAACACGAAATGTATGTTACTCATTTTGTAATATGTAATTGAATGCTGCTATCATTTGTTATTTGCGTTATCTAAATGGTTGCTCATTTTTGTGCAAGTGTGATGCTCGAGAATGTATCGTATAAAACTTCAACTTTTCGTGTGCTCGGTCATAAAAATAAAGACTGTCAGGTGTTAACGATGATTTTAAATGGTACGTTTGACTCGGACAAATACTGGCCGATGAAGAAGTACAACGAGCCCCGTTAACGTGCGACGAACAATACTTATTATGTGGAGAGTGTGCATAGCTATAAATCCGCAGAGAGTGTTGGGATGAAGCCATGGTTTCTGAACACGAGGGGGAGGAATACGTCTAGCTCGATGCCAGCCGTGCCTTTTGTCGCCGGACTGAGCCCTAGTCTAAGGGGGGTGAGTAGCCACACAGAGAAGGAAGCCCCAGTTGCGAAGCGGCAGAATACGGTAGTTGTCAGCCGGTCTTATGGACGAGGATCCGGAAGAGCTTCGAGGTAGGGAAAAGGAGCTGCTTTTGTAGTCCTATATGGAGGAAGGGAACCGCTCTGTGGGTAGTGGTAAGCTCTTTGCGGGTAGCTTGCCCGAGGGAGAAGTGCAGAGTACTCCATACAAGGAAAAGGAGAAGATGTGTATGGCTATAGCGCTGAATGATCCTCGCGCGCGGCGTGTAGCGGTTGTGGCAGTTGTCCGGGTAAGTAAGTTCTTAATCGTGTACTTGTACGTGGTCGTCTGTGGTGCTAATAGTATATTTATGTGCCATGCAGTATATACTCACACTCGAGGTCGCATTGCTCTGTAGTGAGAATCTGGCCGGCCATAATGCCAAGTTAGAGCAACAGCTCGCGGAGATGCAAGCGATAAAAGAGGCAGTACAACACGAGCTAGCGGAGTATGTGACAAACGTGACCGCAGGGCTCAAAGAACATTTGAGAATCGCGACTGAGGAGAAGGGACAGGTCGAAGGTGACTTGGAGGCGACCCATGGGCGTCTAAAAGCTTTGGCTCTTGAGAAGAAAGTGAGCGAGCAAACTCTCCGTTAACAACTCACTGGTGAGAAGCAAGTGTCAGATGAGCCACAGGGTCGAGTCACCAAGCTGGTGGATGGCAAAGCGCGGCTGGAGGATGAGTTTTGTCTTTCCACCGAGTGGTGGGTGGTGACGTTGGCCCCGCCGTTACTCGTTCCCGCCGTTACACTTTTAGTGTCAGACCCAAGACGTTCCTGAGCTGTACTATCTCAGTTATTTCGCGCGACAAGGTCCTCGGCCACTCAATGACAGGATGGACATAACCCCCGAAGAGGAAGCGCGGCTGGCGGAGGAAGATAAGGCAACCTTGGAGGCAGTTGGGCAACTAAAAGTGTAACTGTTATAACATGCCCGTAGTGACGAGTATTTGAAGATTTGTAAGTACTTATGTGAACTGATGGTGTTAACGGGGACCCTTCGTGGCCGTATGTGTTGTAAAACTATTTATGCTTATGTGCAGAACGAGGTATACATAGTTTGTCTGAATTACTATGGGAGTGTTGTTTGTGTATTTGGGATCATTAGGCTCGTGGGTACTGATTGTTAGGTGTTGGCCCTAGACGGGCCAGTCCTCGCTGGGTAATATACCGCGAGGCGGCATTTGACCCAGTTTAATTAGTCGGTCTCGCGTCTAGTGTTTCGAATCGGTATCAAAATTTACCCCAAAAGGGTCTTAATGAGCATTGTGCCGAGGCTCGTGCTCGTGGAGGCTGCCCGTGGTTGAGGGGGTGGGTGTAACCGAAGCGTCATGGCAGTTATTAATTGCAAATGGGATTTCCAAGGGAGGGGACAGGGAGTGGGGCTACCTGGGGAGGAGTGGACAACGTTCAAGCAGCGCAATAATGAGGTAAGGGTTTGTTGGTTTTCCCCAAAACATTTAATGGCGCCCAAAAATTTAATGATACCTAAGACTTGTAAAAGGGTGTGGAAGGGGCCAAATGTAACCAGTGCTTGGGGCTTTATACCTGAGAAACAGATTTCCAAAAGAGAAGATGCAAACCCGCACAGATGCGGTTCAACTCACGGGTAGCGATGTGGATAGGGTTTTATACCAAGTTTTATTTTGGCGATCGGGGGCTTGCAGGGGAACCGTTAGTGTGGTCCTTCGTCAATCCCTCTTCTCTTCCTATTCTTGAGAGGAAAACGCAGGGAAGCGATGGTTTTGGTATCTCATTTTGCGTGATCAGGTACAAAACTGTGTTAGTCGGGAAGTGGTGCTACGGGCAATGGCCATAGAGGATGTGAAGGCGACCAACTGCGAAGGACCAGGCCATGGACTTTGGGAGAGATCATGCCCTTGTTGTATATAGTATTGTTATAGTAAAGTCGTATTTTGCATGTTTCTCGTTTAGCTTTTGTTGGTAAGGAAATGTAAGGAATTTACAATCCTGTGTAACTCTATGTTGTGATTTTCGTGGGACTCAGGCGCATTAATGTTTGTACAATCGGAGCGATCTAGATAGGTGCCAAATGGCCAACCATCGTTTTAAGTAGGGACTTGTCGTCGTCTTAGCGACCTTAAGAGTATAGTGGAGCGCGAAGTGCACGACAAATTGATTAGTCCTCGTAGGACTATGTAGTCGCCGTCGCGTTAGCGACCGTAAATGTGTATTTAGGCAAAAAGTGCCCACCAAACTTTTAAGTAGTCCTCGGTGGACTAAGTAGTCGTTGTCGCCCTAGCGACCATAGGAATTTATTTAGGCGCAAAGTGCCCAAAATAATTTTTTAGTAGTCGTTGTCGCCCTAACGACCATAGCAATATATTTAGGTGCAAAGTGCCCAAAACAATTTTTTAGTAGTCCATGTTAGACTAAGTAGTCATTGTCACCCTAGAGAACGTAGTAGTATAGTTAGGCGCGAAGTACCCAATACAATTTTTAAGTAGTCCTCGTTGGACTAAGTAGTGGACGATCATCCCCAGTCATGGGAGTGTGTTGGTACGTCAGAAAATGACTCTTTTCTTTGCGAGGACGTCCTACTTTAAGGACGCCCCCAGTCATGTGAGTGCATTTGTATTTCAAAAAACGACTCTCGTCTTTACGAGGATGTACTTTAAGGATGCCTCCAGTGATGTGAGTGTGTTTTTACTTCAAGAAATGACTCTGGTCTTTGTGAGGACGTCCTACATCAAGGACACCTCCAGTCATGTGAGTACATTTTTACTTCAATCCTTTTGATAACGTCCTACTTCAAGGGCGCTCCCAGTCATGTGAGTGCGTTTTTACTTTAAAAAATGACTCTGGTCTTTGCGAGGATGTCATACTTCAAGGATGCCCCAGTCATGTGAGTGTGTTTTTACTTCAAAAAATGACTCTCGTCTTTGTGAGGACGTCTACTTCAAGGACTCCCCCAGTCATGTGAATGCTTTTTACTTTAAAAAATGACTCTGGTCTTTGCGAGAACGTCCTACTTCAAGGACCCCCTCAGTCATGTGAGTGTATTTTTACTTCAAAAAATGACTCTCGTCTTTGCGAGGACATCTTACTTCAAGGATGCCCCCAGTCATGTGTGTGCATTTTTACTTTAAAAAATGACTTTGGTCTTTGCGAGAACGTCCTACTTCAAGGACGCCCCCAGTCATGTGAGTGCGTGTTTACTTCAAAAAATGACTTTGGTCTTTGCGAGGACGTCCTACTTCAAGGACTCCCCCAGTCATGTGAGTGTATTTTTACTTCAAAAAACAACTCTCGTCTTTGCGAGGATGTCCTACTTCAAGGACGCCCCCAGTCATGTAAGTGCATTTTTATATCAAAAAATGACTCGTCTTTGCGAGGATTTGGAAGAGTATGGAGCTAAAACTGGATATATATAAAATGAGTGACTATATACACGTAAGGTATTGCTACTGAATCCATTTGCGGAGGTTCATGGTGTTCTAGGGGGATTTGGGCTCTACTTCATCGCGATTAAGTAGGTAGTATGCGTTGCCATCAACGACACGGGATATAAGGTATGGGCCTTCCCAATTAGGCTAAAGTTTACCCTTGTTATGATTGTGAGTTGTAGGGAAGACTTTCTTCATGACGTAGTCCCCTTCACAGAACTGCCGAGGAATCACCCGTTTGTTATAGTTTCTTTTTAGTGTCTCCTGATACCGGAGCATGCGGGAAGATGCTTACTTTCTAGTTTCGTCTATCAAGTCGAAGTTCTTAGTGAGGAATCAGTCGTTGATCTCACTGCCCACAATCAGGGATCTCATAGTATTAGCGATAACCTCGGTAGGTAGTACTGCATTGAAGCTCTAAGTGAGCATAAACGGGGTGAAGTCCGTACATTTCCGCGGCGTCGTTCGGTAAGACCACAGAACGTGGGGTAGCTCATCTACCCAGCAACCTTTGGCCGCGTCCAGGCATTTACTGATACCATCAACTATGGTCTTATTAGTGGCCTCGCACTGCCCATTGCCCTGGGGGTATCTGGGGCTGGAGGGAAGGATCATGATGTTGTAAGGTCGGACGAAATCTACGACCTTTCTTCCCAAGAATTGTGTACCATTGTCAGTCATCAGGACTGCAGGGACGCCGAACTGTATAATGATGTGCTTCCATAGGAAGGTAATGACCTCATCTTCCCTGATACGGGCAAGAGGTATCGCCTCCACCCATTTAGTAAAGTAGTATGTCGCAACCAATAGCCATTTGCACCTCCCGCTTGCCATAGAGAGAACCCCAACGATATCCAATCCCCATTTTTCAAATGGCCAGGGGCTAGAGACTGTATGGAGGTTAATAGCAGGTGCATGGATCAAGTGCCCGTAGAATTGATATTTGTCGCAATTTTAGGCATACGCTATGAAATCTTATCGCATCGTGGGCCAGTACAATCCTTGTGTACGAGCTCGATCGGCCATGGAACGTTCCGCTGTGTGGGTTGCCGCAGACGCCTTCGTGGATTTCTGCGATGACTCTGTTGACCCGTTCCCTAGCGATACATGTAAGGTGTGGAGCGTACAAGCTTGTTCGTAAAAGTTCGCCATTAATGATCGTGTATTTGCGTGCTCAATTGCGGATACTCTCGGCGGTCGACTGGTCAGCGGGAAGAATATGGTGTTCCCCGAGGAAGTCAATGAGAGGATGACGCAAGTCGAGGAAGGCAGGGCAATCGGTCTGCATGGCCAGTATTGGGTTCAGGGTTATGCTCGGTTTATCAAGGCTTTTAACCTGAATTACTCAGAGTCTGTCGCCAACGATGCCTGTTAAATATGCAAGGGTGTCTGAGTGTCTATTCTCTCGCCGCGGTGAATGTGCTTGAGGTTGACATTTCAGAACTTACTCAGTCGTTGTTTAAGGGTTTGTGTTGAAGTGTTGACAAGTGTATTAACGTGGTAAAAGACAATGAAAGAGAATAATTTCTTAAGACTTTTTTCATAGTCGGTTTTACTTGGGTACAGTTAATGACTTAGGCTTAAAGTCAAGGCTTGAACTAAGGCTTGATTGGGGTTGGTGCATTGCATAAGACATAAACATAAGGTGGGGTTGGTACATAACACAAGGAGGCAGTTACAAATAACTAATTTAAGTGGGGCAGTTTCAAAAGAATAATAAAAGGCTTCACAAGTTACAAGTACTACTCAAACACTCAAGTCTTTGTGGGCCGTTACAAAGTGATCACTTCACAAGGATCTGACGTCATCAAAGCCATAAATAAGGAGTATCAATCTAAGGCAAAGATCGTGAAATCTTGCAAAGTTATGTTGGATGCATGGTTCCAATTTTCGATTTCTCTTGTAATTTGATCATCGTCATTTAAAAAAAATCCAAAAACTAGATTAGTATTTTCTTTTCTTTTCTTTTTCTTTTTCTTCTCCCTTTGAGTGACTTGTAGTGAGGCAAAATATTAAACTCTTGAGCAAAGAGTGTGTAATTAAAATGAGGATAAAATTGTACTTTTTCTGCAGGGGAAATATTGGAACCCATATCTGGGGAGAACCTCTTTACAACGCCTACTTGAGCCAGAGAGCCCGGGTGTGCCATCTCAACGGTTTCACCGGGGTAAACAACGAGCCCCTAAAAAGGCCGCACCACAGGTACTTTCTTCCACCGCACCCTCCTGCGAAGCGGTCAATTTTTGTTTATGTGCCTGATGTTTATGCACTTTTAAATTTTAAACATTAGATAAAGGGCAAACAAAAAGCGAGATTTCATCACCCGTGTGTGGCACCGCACACTAAGACCCCGGGAGGTCACGACCCGGTTTAACATTTTTTGGAACAGGACATTTACTTTAAAAGAAACCAAGATTAAACCATAAAATACATAGATAGACAAAAAGGCTTATAGAGCTCAGACCGGGAGCATTAAGAACGTGCTCATTAAGACCCCTGATAGTAGCTACGTTTGTCTAGAGAAAGTACGTTCCCTGGCATAACTAGTGTGGAAAGGTGATTCTAAGCGGTTTGCCCCACCTCCCAGCACAAGTGCTTCTAGGTGACTGGAACTGCACGCGAGTTATTGCAAAAGCGAGTATACACAACTCAACGTGTGAGCCGATCCATTGTCAGGAATAGGAGCAACCGAATCCTGAGACCGGGTTCACAACTTGACCTTAATTAAGGCCCATCTAAAAAGGTTGTTGTGTTTATTTTTGTGCACCTCATTGTTGTATGATCATCATAGTGCGCACATCTATTAGTGTATGAAAGAATGGTTTCAAGGGCCTAAGAGTCGTCTTGAGAGGCTTAGAGGATCTAATTTAATAGATATTCCGATCTACTTTGAGGTAGGTGGGTCAACCCAACTGGAGATTCCAATCTCTATTGATACGAGAGACCGTACAATCCTTACTCGTAGGGAACTCTTCCCTGTTGAGGGTGAGTTAGAAACTTTTGATTTCCCTGTCTCTCCATTGAGACTCAATCCGAGTCCAATTTCCTCATTCACTGCGTTTAGTGTTCCACCTCAATCACTTGAAATGGGAGATGCCAATGATAATGAGAATGGTCAGGGACCCGTACAAATTTCTCTTAAGGATCACATATTCCCAAAAATGATAAATCGTGCCTCGTGCATTATTTTACCTCCTACAACTGGGCAATTTGAACTTAGGAATGCACTCATCAATTCATTGCCAAAATTCTTAGGAGGAGAAGATGAGAACCCGTACGCTCATGTTAGGGATTTTGATGACTTAATGTTCCTCCAAAAGTATAGGAATGAGAACCAAATGGAGGCCATAAAACTCGTGTTGTTTCCCATTTCTTTACTAGGGAAAGCTAAGAGCTGGCTTCAAGCTCTACGGCCAAAATAAATCACGAGTTTGAGATGCTTACTGAAGCCTTTTACAAAAAAAATTTCTCTCTTGAGAAAACTGAGACCCTTCGCAGGGCCATTCTTAGGATTACCCAACTTCATGGAGAAAGCTTAAAGGATTATCTTGAGAGATATAAGAAACTGATCCTACAGTGCCCTCATCGCGGTATCAACTCCTGGGTCCTAACTAGAAATCTTTATGATGGATTAGATGTTGAAACCAAGAGAACTGTAGAATTCTTTTGCTTAGGGAAATTCAATGATAAGGATGATGTAGAGGGTTTGGACTTCTTAGAAGAGATGGCTGAAAAATTGCAAACCTGGGGAACCATGAAAGAAACTGATATTCAAGAAAAGGGGGGTAATGTCTTTGGAGTTGGATCTAACTCCAATTCGGAAGCTACGCTGACGACCATCCTGCGTAAGATAGAGTCCTTAGAAATATGGAAAAACAAAATGTCCGTTAACACCAATATTTCATGCTGAGATACAAACTTGTGCTGCGTGTGACGATGTTGGACATTATACTCAGGATTGCCCTTTGATTCATGAAATTAGGGAAACCAGGAAGGATCAAGTCAATATGTTTCATAACAAACCTTCCTCTTTTCCTTATAACCAGTCACATCATCAAGAGAATTCTTCAGGGAGGAATAATTCGAATAACTATTCTGGCAGATCATATTACCAAGGGAGTATTTCAAATCAAAATCAAGGTGGTGCGTCCTTTACTCCTAATCACCAACCATTTTAGCAAAATACTCCTTACGTTCCTCCTTAGAATAGGAAACCATCTTCGGATGATGGCATTTAAGCCCTATTGCAATCCAATAACCAGTTGATGCAACAATTGATGCAAATAAATCAACAATCCATGACTCAAATAGAAACATCAATTGCTCAATTAACATCTGGATTAAGTACTAGAGACAGAGGTACATTTCCAAGTCAAACCTAACCCAATTCGAAGGATCAAACTGAAAGTTTACACCGCGATCAGGCAAATGCGGTGATTATAATTAGAAGTGGAAAGACTGTAGACAACAAAGTTAGGATGCCTGAGGAAGAATTACGTGAAAGTCCTAATCCTAGTACTGAGAAAGTTGTAGAAGGAGGCAAACCTATATGTGAAGAAACCCTTTTTGTTGAGGCAGAGACTGGGCAGGTCTCGCTAAGTGAGAAGATTATCAAAAATGATCCGCCTAGAATTCCTAGAGCACCTTTTCCCCAACGGTTTTTAGTCAATAGGAAGAACATTCCCGATGAAGAGGTTAAGGAGATGTTCAAAAATCATAAGATCACTATTCCTTTCCTCGATGCGTTACGACAGATTCCTTCCTATGTAAAGCATCTCAAGGACCTCTGCACGTTCAAGAAACGTATGAATGTTTCCAAGAAAGCTTTCAATGTCCATGACAACGAAAATGTTATTTAATTGGATGTTCATGTTAGCTCTATAATCTTGAACAAAACACCCATGAAATATAAAGATCCAGGAATGCCGACAATTTCTTGTCACATAGGGACAAATCGCATCGAGAAAGCCTTACTTGATTTAGGTGCTAGTGTCAACTTGATCCCTTATTCGGTATATGAGCAGCTAGGTCTAGAAGGACTAAAACCGACACATAAAACCTTGTAACTAGCTGACCGATCCATTAGAATGCCTAGGGGAATTGTGATGGATGTACTTGTCCTGGTTGACGAGTTTTTCTATCCTGTCGACTTTGTGGTCCTTGACACAAACCCGGTAGAAGACCCAAATACTGAGATACCTGTGATCCTTGGCAGAACTTTCTTGGCCACTGCTAATACATTGATCAATTGCCATAGCGGAGCTATGAAGTTGACTTATGGGAATAAGACCATCGATCTGAATATCTTCAATGCAACTCATACTCCGTTTGAAGATGAACCCGATGAGTGTAACATGCTTGGTACTGTTGTAAACAGTACATTTCATTGTTCCAATCCTAGGGACCTGTTAAAAGCTTGCCTTGCACATTTTGGAGATAATTTAGATGCTGATGACCTTATCAATGAGGTCAATGCCTTGTTGGATTATGTTCCTATTGTGGATAGTAATGATAATGTTGAAATTCTAAGAGTCAAAGATCCTATTCCATAAGTGGAGGAAGTGCCCGCTAGGTTAAAACTTAAACCTCTCCCTGAAAATCTCAAATATGTCTACCTAGGTCCTAATGAGACTCTTCCTGCTATCATAGCATCCGACCTTGAACCTGAGAATGAAGAGAAATTAATGAGTGTATTAAAGGGAAGCACAAAAGCTCTTGGATGAAACATTTTAGATATTAAGGATATTAGTCCTTCTGTGTGCATGCACAAGATAAAACTCGAGGATAATGCCAAGAAGTCCAGAGAAGGACAACGAAGGCTTTACCCGACTATGGTTGAGGTTGTGAGAAAATAAATTTTGAAACTGCTTGATGCTGGGATCATTTATTCTATTTCCGATAGCCCATGGGTAATCCCAATTCATGTTGTTCCTAAAAAGTCTAGAATCACTGTTGTGAAGAATGATCACAATGATTTTGTCCCCACTCGCATGACCACAGGGTGACGAGTGTGTATAGACTATAAAAAACTCAATTCGGTCACTCAAAAAGATCATTTTCCCGTGCCATTCATGGATCAAATGCTTGAACGTCTCGCCGGTCATGAATATTATTACTTTCTTGATGGGTATTCTGGGTATAATTAAATACCAATCGCACCAGAGGACCAAGAGAAAACCACGTTTACTTGTCCTTTTGGAACCTTTGCCTATCGCCGCATACCATTTGGGTTATGCAATGCTCCAACAACATTTCAGCGATGTATGTTAAGCATTTTCTCTGACATGGCTGAGCGTTTCTTTGAGGTTTTCATGGATAACTTATCCCTCTTCGGAGATTCGTTTGACCAATGTCTCCACCACTTATCTATTGTTCTTGCTAGGTGTCAACAGAAAAATCTTGTTCTAAATTGAGAAAAATGTCACTTCATGGTGAAAAAATGCATAGCATTAGGACATATCATATCAGCAAAGGGAATCAAAGTAGATAAAGCCAAGATCGATGTCATATCTAGTCTCCCACCCCCACGAACGGTCAAGGACGTTCGTTCATTCTTGGGGCATGCAGGATTTTATCGACGTTTTATTCTCAAGTTTAGCAAAATTGCTCGACCCTTCAGCAATCTCCTCGCCAAGGACACCACATTTTTATTTGATGATTCGTGTCTTAAAGCTTTTGAGAATCTCCGAACACGTCTAACATCATCACCCATCATCCAACCTCAAAATTGGAATAAACCTTTCAAGTTGATGTGTGATGCATCTGACTATGCCATTGGTACAGTTTTGGCATAACACATTGATAACCTTTCGCGTGTCATCTATTATACCAGTAAAACTCTTAATGATACGCAACTTAATTACACAACCACAGAGAAAGAACTTCTAGCGATAGTCTTTGCTCTAGAAAAATGTTGTTCTTATCTCATAGGTTCTAAAGTAATAGTCTATACGAATCATGCTGCTATCAAACACCTTTTTAACAAGAAGGATACCAAACAACGCTTAATCCGATAGATATTATTACTTCAGGAGTTTGATATCGAGATTCGGGATAAAAAAGTGTCGAGAATGTGGTAGCTGACCACCTTTCTCGAATTGACAATGATTCTTCAGATAGGTCATTTACCTATTCATGAGTCATTTCCTGGTGAACAACTCATGTCCATTCGCTATATGTCTTCTGTACCATGGTTTGCAGACATTGCGAATTATCTTGCCACATGACACTTTCCTAGTTTTTGGACAAGACAGATAAGATAAATTTCTTAGTGAGGCCCGACACTTCTTCTGGGATGACCGATACTTGTTCAAATATTGTTATGATCAAATCATTAAGAGATGTGTCCCAGATTCTGAGCATACCAAAGTCATAGAATTTTGTCATTCCCAAGCTTGTGGAGGTCACTTCAGCTCTAAAAGGACCTCTACAAAATTTTTACAGTGTTGATTTTATTGGCCTACCTTATTTCGTGATGCTCACAAATTTTGCAAGGCTTGTGATAGATGTCAGAGAATAGGAGCCTTGTCCCGTAGGAATATGATGCCACTAAACCCAATCTTGATCGTTGAAACATTTGATGTTTGGGGAATAGACTTTATGGGTACCTTCACCCCATCTTCTAGATTCATGTACATCTTTTTAGCCGTTGACTATGTGACTAAGTGGGTTGAAGCTATTCCTACCAGGACCAATGATAGTTTGGTTGTTATTGAATTTATTAAAGAGAATATTTTTTCTCATTTTTGTACGCCGAGGGAAATAATTAGTGATGGGGGGGGGGAGGTCACATTTTAACAGTCGAATGTTTGCAAACTTAATGAAAAAATTTGGAGTAACACACAAGGTTGCTACACCGTACCATCCGCAGACTTGTGGGAAAGTGGAGGTTTCCAATCGTAAAATCAAGAATATTCTTTAAAAAACGATAAAACCAAACCGTAAAGATTGGTCAACTCGACTAAACGATGCTCTTTGGGCTTATCGTACTACTTTTAAGACACCAATTGAATTGTCCCCTTACCGACTAGTTTATGGAAAGGCTTGCCACCTTTCAGTTGAGTTAAAACACTGAGCATATTGGGCGATAAAGGCCTTGAACTTTGACATTGGGAAGGCCGGTTTCCATCGCAAGCTTCAACTCAATGAGTTAGGAGAACTACGGAATGATGCATACCATTCAGCAAAGACTTACAAGGAGCGCATGAAAGCGTTTCACGACAAAAACATTTTGCAAAAATCCTTTGAACCAAACCAAAAGGTTTTGTTGTACTCTTCTAGGTTGTATTTATTTCTTGGCAAACTACGATCACGATGAACCGGGCCTCTCACTTTTAAAACGGTATATCCACATGGGGCGGTTGAGGTTGATGAACCGAGTACTGGCAAAATACAAAAATTAAACGGGCAAAGGCTTAAGCCTTATTATGATCATTTTAGCTTCACCAATAAAGACTTGGAGCTTTTGGACCCAGTTTATGAGGAGTGACATTCATATCCTTTTTTACCCAACTTTTATTGAGTTTGGGGGTTCCTCCTTTCGTCTGGCTAAAGACAATAAACTTAGCGTTTATATCAGTAGGTACTATGTTACAATTTTCTTTTTCCCCTCTTTTAAGGTATGCTTTCAAATATTGGGGACAATACTTCTTTCTAGTTGGGGGTGGGGGAAAATCGTTTACATTTTTCACTTTTTTAGAGAAAAGATAGGTCATTATGGTAATTTATGAGACTCTTTAGTAAATTTCTGCAAGCTTAAAAGTATTTGATATGGTCTAAATATTTTGGCCGTAAAAACCATAAAAGTTAAAATTTTCATCAAATACATGCTTAGAAAATTTTGGAACATTTTCTTAAGCTAGATGTACTACCCTTTAATTAGAGGAAATTTCATGTTGACTGATATTTCTCAAAACAAATGCACTTCATAGTAGTATTACATTTATTACTTTTGCTAGAATTTTGAACAATCAAAAGGAATCTAGTATTTGAGGTAGGAATGATCCACTACAAGGGAAACAACTGCCTAAGAATAAGTTCGATCCTGAAGTAATATAATAAGGATTTCTATAAGCCAAAATAGCTCTAAAAACTTTCACGACCCAAGGCATACTCGCATGATTAGAACTGAAAGAGTTAGAATTATCACCAATCTCGAGTATAGTCATGAACTATGTGAAAGGACCAAGGAAAAAAGTTTAGTTATGAGAATCCAGAGCCTAGGTCACGAAGGGGCACCAAACCCCGGCAACCTAAACTGGCTGGGATTGTCGACCAACGACTCATATTATGGAGGCTTCACTAAGGAAACAAGTACCAAAATAAAAAGGCTTATAGTTATTCCCCAAAAATCAATAACAGGATTCGAATTGACTATGGCACTTGTCAAACTGATCGTTAGATTTATTTTGCGAAATACGAAATGGCTGGATATTGACTCAAGAACCTCTAAATAAAGTTGTGCGTGCAGTAACTATTTTCACAACACTTGAGGATATTAGAAAAATATGTAAAATCTCATTTAATTATTGGGTAGTATCTCTAGTTTCGGATAGTTCTCCAAGTTCTCTGATTATATATATGTGAAATAATTAAATTTTAAGGGGTTTACCATCTTAATGTTGTTACCATTATCAGATATCAATAAGTTAGTTGTAATGACCTAATGAGTATCTAAACTACTATAATGCCCTTATTGACTTTTGTGGGTATAGTCACTGCAAACCCTCACGAGATAAAACTCGTCCTATAGGGGTAACTTATAGATTTACCGGCTTGTTGCATACGCTCAATGCAATCGTCTTAACCACGAAAGAGTTATGCTTTTATTCTTTTCTTTACTCGAGGACTAACAAACTTTAAGTTTGGGGGTATTTGATGGACACATAAAATGACCACTATTCCCCTATGACTTAATGTTTATTATCCTTAATTTTATTATTAAACATGACTTATAAAACCAATTTTTATATTTCAGGTCACATGGAGCTCAATTACCAAATATGTACAAATATCGGGATGTATAGCTCAAAAGATAAACTGCTGGAGAAGGATGTAGAGTTGTCAAACACAAGGGTCCCACATGGGGAGGTTGCAATTTTGGAGGATAACTCTTGGAGGTTACAATTTTATGTACATTCATGGCATAGGTTATAAATATCATATTAAATGTAAGAATCCTCTCTTTCATCTATAAAAGGAGAGGTGGTGAGCTCATAAGAAGTATCCAATTTTGAGAGAATCATTCTTGTAGAGTGTAAGAGAACATTATTAGAGTAAGTTGGTGCAAGTCTTGTAAGCATTTGGAGCATTTCATTTCTTTTTGTTGTTAGTTTATGTTCATTTCATTCTCATATCATTTAGGTTTTATAGTTATTATAATGGCCGGTTAAGTCCTCACTAGGGGTGAGGATGGATCTGCCATAAGCATATGATATTATGTAGTAGAATGTATTTTCTCCAATACAATATGAGCATATTATCATAAATCCCAAAACTATATTGTTGGAGACATCCATTATCATCCTATGATCTCTTTAAGTAGAGATATAAGAAGAGTTTTGTGATTCTCAAATGATATAGTAAAATTGTATTAATATTGTATTTTTCTAAGGTATGATCCTAATTAACATTTCATAGTTAGCATTGCTTTCATGGAATGTGTTTTCAGTATATACTTAGTTTATATGATATATTTTACTTGAGTTATAATCATAGGATTACATCGATGAAAGGTCGAAGTTTGTTATTTCAATTAAGTGGAGAATTTAATATACGATACTATGTTGATATTGTATGTAAATGGTGGTGAAATCTGAAGCCCCTAGACCTTTATTCTTGATTAAAACCATATCATTGATTTTTACGGTTTTCAACCTTAGATTACTAAAACACAAAGACCAAAACTAATTTCTAGTTTCATTTGAAAGTGAACGACACTCTAACTTTTACCCATACTAAACACCGTATTTTGACCGTTATCATTTATCCACAGTGAAGTATCACAGTTCTGCTCCTAAGAGGGTTTTACTGATAAAGTATACAGGTTTCTTGGCTCAGTTTTTTGTACGAACGAGGACTACCCTGATAGATTTATCTATATTCCAGAGATACAAACCCAGTAATTCATGTCTGTTTGGGGCGCTACGGATGGGTGGGGTGGCCAGGTAGTGCAACATGTTCTGGAAGGCTGCCTCACAGTCGTCGCTCCATTAACATTTTTTGTTCTCATAAATACATTGAAATAATGGACGATATTTGTAGGAAGTTTTGTAAATGATGCGTTCGAGTGCTGTAATTTTGTCGACGAGGGCTTGAACTTGTTTCAGTGTTCGTGGCGATGGCATACAGGCGAGAACGCGGATTTGATTAGGGTCGGCCTCAATGCCGTGTTAAGTGATGAGGTATTCGAGGAACTTCCCTGAGGAGACTCTGAAACTGTACTTCTCTGGGTTAAGTCACATCTTATAGGATCGCAACTTTGTGAAGACCGTCTCGAGGTTGGTGAGATGGTCGTCGCTCAGTCGAATCTTGGCGAGCATGTTGTCGATATAGACCTCAACTATTTTGCCCAACAGTTCTTCAAACATGGTGGTAATGAGGCGTTGGTAAGTAGAACTGGCATTCTTTAGGCCAAAAGGCATGACTGTATAACAGTACAGGTTTTACTTGGTGGTAAAGGAAGTGCACTCTTGATCCTCGACTGCCAATGGTATTTGGTTATACCCGAAGTAACCGTCCATGAAGGACAACCGCTCGTGTTCGGTCATGGAATCGACCAGTCTGGTGATGTGGGGAATGGGGAAGCTATCCTTTAGACATTACCGGTTAAGGTCGGTAAAATAAATACACACTCGGGGTTTTCCATTCTTCTTGGGGATGGCGACGATGTTAGCAACCCAGCATGGGCAGTCGATGGGTCAGATAATCCCTGCTTGCAGTAACTTTTGGATCTCGTCGTTGATGGCCCCGTGTAATCTCGATGCTGTTCGGCATGGTTTATGTTTAACGGGGCTTGCTTTGGCGTTAACATGTAAGTGATGGCAGGCCACTGCGGGGTCTATTTCCGGCAATTCATTGAAGGACCAGGCAAAGATATCTTTATACTGCTGAAGTAGTATGATAAGGTTTGTTCGCTCATCACCTGTCAATAAGGAACCAATATACGTTGTTCTCGTGGGGCCGTCATGATCAATCTAAACAACCGACTCCACGAGAGGCGGGGTCTATGCTTTGCAAGACGTGCTTATAACTGCATCGTTCTGGTCAGGTGGTACGTCTGTATACGTTAGCCTATCTAGGTGGTGAAGAATAGGGGACGAGTCCACCACCATGGGCTCGTTCCCTAATCGTTGCTAATCCTCAATGGCAATATGTTTCCCCTTTTTCTTGGAGTTCTCATGATTTATTAAGTTTTGGAGTGAGTTAGCGTAGCAGATACGGGCCACGACCTGACAACCTCTTATCTGTTACGAGCCAAATTTTGTTAGGAAGCGTATTACCTGGTGGTAGGAAAATGGGACTGCCTTCACGACGTGGATCCAGTCGCGCCCTAAAATACCATTATAATGAACTGTGGGGTTGTTGATGACGATGAACGTTGCAGGTACCACGACTGGGCCAGCCTGTACATGAGTGACAAGCTTTCCCATAGCCCGTTTGGTGGCCACGTTAAAAACCCAGAGATCTCTGTTTTTGATGGTGCGAGGCAATCTTGCATGCTCATGTTTCGAAGGGCGTCATAGTATAGGATATTAGTACCGCTTTCAGAATCGACCAGCATACGCTTGACGGGGACACCGCCAATCATGATCCAAATAATGAGGGCGTCGTCGTGCGGATGGGAGACCGAGCCGAGGTTGTGGGCAGTGAAGTATATGACTTGCTCGGGAGGTGTGGTAGTGGCTGCTTCGATGCCATGGGCCGTACGCTGATTTTCGGTTAGGCGATAACACTACCTCGTGGAATTGGAGATGGCATTCCGAGATGGTACTATGTTGAGATACCCCAAGGTCATTTTACACACTGCTAGATGTCCTGGTGCTCTTATGCTTGTCGCGGGTTGGTCAATTATTTGACAAGGCGATCTGTCTGCAGGCGGGATGGGTCGTTTGAGGTATCGAGTATAGCGTTTAAGGTTGAACCAGGTCTCAGTCATATTGATGAAGTCATAGCACTCCTCGGTGTCGTGGTATGCACAGTATGGGCGGCCAGGACAGTCGGGCTTGGGGCATAATTTTCTGCAGTTGAGGTCATTCTTGACAGCGATGAGTAGGTCCACCCGTGATATGGTGAGGTCGCTGGGGGGATAGCGTTCCCAGTGTGGGGCTCTTTGACGTCCATCTCTAGGGGGTTCTGTTTTATCACGCGTGTCGCACTCCGTATATCATTTGTTTCTACCATCTTCGAGCTCCCCTTGTCAGTCCCTCGGATGTTTAGTGGCATCGGGATGAGCCACCGACGAAGGGCGGATGTGGTACTCAGGAGGGCAGTAGTTTGCGAGGCAGATGCGCGATTGTTGCTTTCCACGTTCTGATATTTTTGGACCTTTTCATAAAGGTATTAGAGAGTTTTAGGCTATTTTCTATGCAAAGCCTCGCGCAGTTTAGAACCGAGGAGGGAGGCACCCATGAAGGCGAGGCATACGGTCAGGGCGTTAACCCATTCAATGAGGGTGAGCTCACTTTTAAGCCTTCATAGGAATGAGTCAGTGGTTTCGCCAACCTGTTGTTTCAATGAAAACAGCTCCGCTAACTGTATTTTTGACTGCTGGTTATGTAGGTAGTTCTCGATGAAAGCCAGTGAGAGTTACTTGAATATGGATATAGAATTGGGTTTGAGTCTCTGGAACCAGGCGAGGACCCCGTCGGACAAGGCCGAGAGGAACAGGTGACACATGTGTTTATCCATTTGATGTTGCAGGTTGATGCTGTATTGGAACTTGGAGAGATGTTGGCCTGGGTCCTGATATCCTGTGACTACCTCGATTTTTGGTTGAGAGTAGCTCTAGCTCGAAACGTAGCTCTGAATGGCCACAATAAAAGGGGTGTTATGGATCCGGCGGAGGGTCTCCTTGGTTAACCGCCTAGATGGATTAGTGCCTTGCAAGGTCTGAATTAGTACCTCCACAGACGCGGCTGCTAACGGCTGTTGGTCGTTAATGCCTGCGGCTCGTCTGGGGATGACCCCACTTTTGGTGGATGACTCGTCAAAGTGGCTCTCGTGGTGTAAAGTGTAGGGTTGTTCGAACGAAGGCATTCCCGGATACCAGTCGTGAAACCAGTCGTTATAGGTGTGGTATCGGTCGTTGTAGGGTTGGTATCCTTGGCCAGGGGGTAGGAAGGGTCATCAGGGTTGTAAGGTGTATGCCATGGTAAGTGGCTGGCATGGTTATCGCCAAGCCGTACACCGTAGTCCGCAATGGGATCTGGTGTTATGGGATCATAGAATTACAGGGCGAACTGACCCGGGGGCAGCGGGTCATTGCGGCTGAGCTGATAACCCAGTCTTGGTTGCGGGGGGCCCTTGCCATGGTGAGTCATGGCGGGTAGTGGCATAGGCGGCCCGCTAGGCAGCAAATACGGATGGTGAAGCGGTGTGGCCTAGTGCCCGCCAGTTGGGTCGTGGTTGGGGGGCAGTGCGCCATTCCTTGGTTCTGGCTCATGTGGTGTAGACTCATTAATCAACGTGGAGACCACCGGGCCATCTGGCGGTGGTTGAGTACCAGTGACTAGGGTGTCGCAATGTGTATCGTTGGTGAGTTGAAGTTGGCGTATCTGATCATTCTTGGTGGACATCTGTTCCTGTAACTGCAACAACGTTGCCCTCATCTCGGCCATAACTTGCTCCTGGGATTGGTTACAGGTAGAAACTACCATCGTTGCTCGGGAGATACTGAGGTGGGGAACGTAGACAGTGCCAATTGTAGTCCCATGATTCCTCTTGGGGACAACAATGAGCGTACGTTCATTTTGGGTTTGATACTATGCCTGAGGAGGGCACCACTCAACTCTCTCCAGTTTTTTCTCTGTCTCCTTGGTTTAGCTAGTTGCTTCTGGAAGAGAGCCGCACAGGAAGCAGTAGATGAAGAGTTAGAAGAAGAAGAAGAAGAAGAAGAAGAAGAAGAAGAAGAAGAAGATCCCCCTTTTGGTTACCTCATCCCCTCTATTTATAGGAATGACCTAGGGGTGCCCCTGCTCACGTACCCTAGAAATTCCTAAGCTGTCCCTTCAGGGTCGTAGACTTTAATATTTTATGGTTTTATGGTCGTTGGGCGAGTTTCAACGGTGGTTTAGTTTCTCGTTCAAAGAAGCTCGTAGAACGACCTTACTGGAGTGTTCCTACTCTTAGTGGTGGGGTTGCCTAGCGAGCTCTCACTTCGTTGCTAGCGGGAGCGTACTCCTACAGTTGGTATCTTTTAATGGGTGCCTAAATGTTTGGCACCTGTTTTATTTTATTTTTTAAATGAAAAGAAATTTATTAGGCGCCTAACAGTTATGCGCCCGATTTGATTTGATTTTAAAAAAGCCATTGGGCACCCGATTTGAATTATTTTTTAGAAAAAACAATTGGGCGCCTGATCAGGACGTAGAAAGGCAAGGTTGAACCTTGGAAAGCAAGGCTCAACCTTGTTTTTTTGAGTTGAAAAACCAAGTGAGTGAGGTGTTGTTGGAACTCGAAATCATACGTGGCACCTTGGAAAGCAAGCGAGTGAGGTACTTTAGGAGATTCTCTAAGTGTATTTGTTAGTTAATAAGTTCGCCCCATATTTAAAGTAAGAAAAACTAGAGTACAAAAAGAACAAACTTCAAGTATACATTATTTATCTTCCCTTATATGATTCAAAACCTCCAAACGAAACGAACAAATAATAGCAATGAAATCAATTTGTGTTACATGTAGGGACTTATCCCTCTATCTCACTCAAAATCGAGCTCACAAAGTTTGATTTACCTCCATCTCAGGCTCACGCATTTTTAACACTTAACACTCCAATCAACATTCCAACCAGCCCACGAACTACTCAAGAGCATGGATCGAGCTAAACTCGGAAAACATTATCCAGTTAAAGACACCTGTCTCCCACGAACTCATCAGCTATTCAGTCAACCGCCACTAGCAATATTATTCGGAAAACGTGTTCCAGTACGATGAAGAGCTCTGGGAAAAGCCTATATAAAGGAAAAGTTCTAGAAGAGACAGGAACCAGAATAATTACACAAACTTCTTATTTACGAGAACAAAAGCATTTCTATATTCTAGAGATCACTTGTAATAAAGATATATATCCACTCCAAGCAATAAAAATACTTTTATAAAAATCCTCCATACGAGGTCGTATTTTTTTTACCTATTCAGAGGTTTTCCACGCTAAAAACACCTGTTTCCATTTCTCACTTTCCATTAGAATATTATTACATGTTCATTGGTGTGATAACTAATTCCTAATCATTTCGAGCTTACAAAATTTGGCCATTACAATACACATCTCACTAATTTTGGTATTTTTATTTGATACCGAGTGCTCTCTCTCTCTCTCTCTCTCTATAGATCATATGATTTTCATCATTTCGATGACATTTATAAAATGCTTAACAGTCTCTAACTATTAATATTGCTTATTGATAATGTATAATTAATACTGTGTTATGTGTTTATTGCCAAGATCAAAAGTACAACTCGATTTCTTATCAATCCCCCATTTGTTTAAAATACAATAAAGTATCTCATATTTAGTTAAGTTGTAGGACATGGCAAACTTTCAAAAGAAAATATGTGTTAGATAATAATAGATACTACTCTATCAGATAATCAAAAACAATATTGAGAGAAGAGTAAGGATATCTTTATTGATGAAATAGTATCTCTCTATACGTACTACAAAAAAGGATAACTCAATATGAGGTTATTTATCTCTACTTAAACTCTCCCCATAAACTCTAAAGGCCTATGTGGTTGTTAGGAGTCCAGTAGGACACCCCAACCCAATTGGGTTCCCACCTTGGGCTGGACCCAACTCCTAACATGATGTTCTTATTTTGAAGGCATATTTGTCTACAAGTTGAGAAATTTTTGTTAGTGTTAGGAGTTGGGTCCAGCCCAATGTGGAAACCCAACTGGGTTGGGGTGTCCTACTGGACTCCTAACAAGCCCATATGCCTTTAAAGGTTTATGGGTAGAGTTTGAGAGAGTATTGATAACCTTTATTAGGTTATCCTTTGTAACACAGAACCTCTGAGGATACATAGAGATTTATTCATCAATAAAAAATCCCTACTCTTTTCTCAATATCATTGTTTTTGATTAACTGATAGAATATTTTCCAAGATTTTCCAACACGTTATCAGCACGCCGAGTTAGAGGATCAGAACGAATAATGAACTCTCAAAATCAATATTTTTTTGGATTTTTTGCGTTGTAGAGAGGTAATCTTTAAAATTTTAAATTTTTTATATAATTATTGCTTGATTTATGATATAGAATATCTAGATATGTATAGAAGAAATATATATATATATATATATATATATATATATGATTAAAAAGACTATTTTTA
Source organism: Kingdonia uniflora (assembly GCA_014058105.1). Classification (NCBI taxonomy): domain Eukaryota; kingdom Viridiplantae; phylum Streptophyta; class Magnoliopsida; order Ranunculales; family Circaeasteraceae; genus Kingdonia; species Kingdonia uniflora. The sequence continues at coordinate 81,184 of JACGCM010002641.1, forward strand.
GTGATTTTTAACCCTTGTAAAAGGGTTGTTGTTTCAAAACTAAAATAGTGATCGCTGTGGATATCGGATTGACGCACAATATTTTTTTGCGTAGCCTATTCCACAACGATCACATCGGAATATGTCATGTTTAAGGGAGATGTCACAATCGCCGGGAAATTGGTGTTGAAGCTGGGTAGTTAACGGCAAAAATGACGTATTGGGTCATGTTGACGTCAACTAGGTTATTTATTTATTTATTTTTAATTTTTTTAAAAATATTTATTACCTAATTATGGCATCATCAGATCCATATCCAATTTTAAAAATTGGACAGGATCAGACCTAATCTATTGCTGACGTGGCAATGATATGTGGCATGCTGACGTGACATGACAGTGGCATGCCATGGGCATGCCATGTAGCAGACATGTGGCAGGCAGTCGTGATGACATGTGGCAGCCCAACTTGTGGACATGTGGCAGTCCAGATTCTATGACACGTGACAAATATTTGACTTGGTCAAACCGGTCCAGAACGGCCAACCCGGTCTTGGCCTTGACTCAGACCAAGCCAGACCGGTTTAGATACTAAATTGGCTCTAGAGAGTTCAATTTTTGGTCAGTCTCTTTTTTTTATAAAAATTCCTATTGATTAGGCCTTGGTCTGTCAATCCAATCTGAACACGATAACACGACCTGAACCCAACCTGCTATAAATGGGTTTGGGTTCACCCTTGGCGGGTTTGGGTCGTAAAAGGATTTACATGCTAGACACGTTTACGAAGCAGGTCGGGTTAGTGTTTCAAATTTTGACCCACGGGTGACCCGCTAACCCGTTTACTCTTATATAATTTAGTTTAAGTTTCAAGGCTTTTTGGTCTTTTTCACATATATTTATATTTAACCTAAACCTCATTTCCTCATCAACTTCACACACTCTCTCCCAAGACTCTCACCGCCATTGTGACTGTGGTGAGTCTGTGATAATTTTCATCAAATCAATTCTTTCATTTATCATTTGTTCAGTTTGGAGTATGGAGATATCACTTCACTATAGATTATCCAGAGTCTGAGTCTCAAGTTTATTAATTTATGGTGAGTCTGTGACAACTTCACTCTCGATTTAGAGTTTTGGACTTTAGAGTTCATCAATTTGGGGAACTTGCTTATCAATATCATCAATTTATCATTTGGAGATCAGTAGATCACTCTCAAATCTCAACTCAAGTCTCAACACTCAACAGTCAATGACTCAATATACAAAAGGTTACTTTATCTCTCTATCTTTACTTTGAGGTCAAATTGTAGCTTACTAGTTTTACTTTTCATGAAAAGTAAAAACCATAAATTTTCTCATCAAGTTACTCTTTCTCAGCAGGTTACTCTTTGTATGATATCTCTCTATCAAGTCTCAACACTCAACAATCAATGACTCAACAGACAAAAGGTTACTATTTCTCTTTGTCTTTACTTTGAGGTCAAATTGTAGCTAACTAGCTTTACTTTTCATGAAAAGTGAAAACCACAAATCTTCTCAATAGGTTACTCTTTCTCAACAAGTTACTCTTTGTATGATATCTCACTATCAAGTCTCAACTCTCAATCAAGTGATTCAAGTCTCAAGTACAGTCAATAAATTTTTAAGTAATTTCTCTATCGCTTGCCTGATTTTATATTTTTACTCTTTTATATGATATGATATGATATCTTTGATTTTACTGTGTTGAGAAGTTTGATCACCAAGCCTTGTATGATATCTCTGATTAAACTGATTTTTCTTTTTTTCTCTCTGAAGTCCCTTTTTTTGTATATTTTTAATCTTAATGAATTCTTAATTATGATATCTTCTATTACCCTTGTAGGCTTGTATGATCACCAACTTTTCTCCATAATCTTAATGAATTCTTGTTATGTATATTTTGAATGAATTCTTGTTGTGTATATTCTTGTATGTGAAATTGTGAATGAATACTTATAATTTGTAAGCCTGTTGGCACTGGGCAGCAGTTGCATGCTTCACTCTTTTGTGCAGGTTGGATGTATGCATTATCAATTGTGTATGATACTCTATTTGTGGAAGCTACATTTTTTTGGTGATGGAAACTGTAATGAGATTTTCTTTAACAAAGAAAATACAATTTTCAATGCCTAAAAAATATAACTTTCATAAAAAAGAACATGTGCAATTGCTAATGCCAAAATATTAGGCTTCAACAAAAGATCAGCACATGCATTTGTTGATGCTCAGAAAATAGAGTGTGGTAATTAGTCTGTACTCTGCAATGAGACATTTACTTAGAAATCAATCTATCATACAATGTACAAGAAGAATGGATTGAGCTCATGAAGAAAATTATCTAAACACAAAATTTATCAAAATTCTAAAATTTGGTTAGTAATTTGGTGATCTCTGCTAGTTAAATATTAATTTGGTTATTTTTAGGCTTCTTGTAAAAATGGCCTAAGTTGGACCTCCTTACACTTATGGGGCTAGATACATGAAGTGTTATAGGGCTAACAATGAGAAGAACAGTGGTCGTTATTTTTATCGTTGTCCCCAATTCAAAAACCAATACAAGTCATTTATATGAGAGGATGTTCTTGTTGGGGGCCTTGAGGCAGGAGACCTAGGCCAAGGGGGAGAACAAGTAGATGAATATAAAAAAGTTGAGATTACGAGACCTAAGATTATGGACAACTATCTCACCTATGTATGCGCTTTGTTTATTTGGGCAACACTTCTAGTTGTAATTGCATTACTCTTAACTAAGTAAATGTTAGATTTGTATTTTTCATTGTTTTTCATTAGACTTGGAAGTTATTTGTAATGACGCTTGCCTCAACATTTACTAATAAATTATAAGTTAATTTTTACGTGATGAGTTATTTATTTTGTTTGTCATATTCGATAAATGATTTAATGTTAATTGTTAATCTACCATGTTCTTGAATTGATATGATTTTGAATATGATTTTTTTATAGATGGATCCAATTGTTGAGTTAGATAATGATAATGACATCAACATTGATCTTGATGGAGATGACATAGAGATGGAGGGGATTGATGTCCCATTGTCAGAGGTTAGAGATAAAAGTGTTGGCACACTTGCTAGGAAACCCGGTAATCGTAAGTAAAAATTAACTTCTCATGTTTGGTTTTTTTTGAAATCTTCGTTGGTAAGGATAAGAAAGAAAGGGCTAAGTGTAAGAAATATGGTGTTATTTATTTGTTTGCTAGTTCACATGGGACCAACAATCTTTCTCGCCATCTCAAAACATGTGAGAAGACTATAACATGTGATTTGGGACAAATGTTTTTGTCTCAATCCGAGTCTTCCATATCTTTGAGGGTGATAAAGTTTGACCCTGTTGTTTTTCGTGAGATGTTGAATCTAGCAATAATTAGGCATTAACTCCCTTTCAAGTTTGTGGAGTATGAGAGGATTCATGATGCCTTTACTTATGCGGCATTTGCTAATAGGGAATTGAAGCTAGTGTCTAAAAATACATCTAGGGCGGATGTCATCAAGATTTATGAAAGGGAGATAAAGAGGGTTATGAGTGTGTTGCGTGGGGTAACGGGAAGAATTAGTCTAACATTCAATTTATGGAGTTCTATTACAATGGATGCCTTTATTTTAATTACAGTACATTTTGTGAATTCTGACTGAACTTTAGAGAAGAAGATTCTTAGTTTTTCTTATATGTCATCTCCTCATACTGGATTGACCATATGTGAGAAAATCCACACTTTACTTTGTGATGGGGGCATTAAGAAGAAACTTTTTTCTATTATCTTAGATAATGCTTCATCTAATGATATATTTGTTGGGATTCTTAAGAGTAAATTAAAGTTGAGTAATGCTTTGTTGTTCGATGGAAAGTTTTTTCATGCAAGGTGTCGTACTCATGTGATAAATCTAATTGTGCAAGAGGGTTTGAAGGAGATTGATGTGTCGCTTGGTAAAGTTCGGGAAAGTGTGAGGTATTTTAGTAGTTCTCAATGTAACCAACAAATTTTTCAGGATTGTGTTAAGCAAATTTTAGTGATTCTCAATGTAAGAAGCAAATCTGTTTGGGTTAGACGATGAAGTCAGGTGAGCGGAGCATGATCGCTTTGTTTGATGTAACATTTTTCGTATGTCCGTGTTGAATCTCAGGGAGCGAGAACCCCACCGGTTTCCATACCCCAAAAATCTAAAAATATAAGGAAAATAATCCCGTGGAGCACGTTCAAGAATTTCATGATGTTTTAGGCTTGTATTCTGCATCTAACCACATTCTATGCCGTCTCTTTCTTACTAGCCTACAAGGCGAACCTTTGTGATGGATCCACTCACTACAAGAAGGGTCTATTACAATGTTCAAACAGTTACAGAAACTCTTTGTCAAAAACTACTCGCACAATAGAAAAAAAGAAAAGAATTTATATTCTCTATTCAGCTTTAAGCAGGTGCCAAGAGAGAAGCTCAAAACATTTACTAAGAAATTTTTGTAGTTGACCAGAAAGGTGGACCGACTTGATCAGAAAACTACTATTTTGACATTTACCAATGCTTTACTCGTAGATGAGAGGGTGAAGGAGTACCTAATTTTAAACAAACCTACGACTTTAGAAGACATGATCGAAAAGGTCAACGGTTATATCGATCTCGAAAGGATGGTATCCGAAAGGTAGAAAACTCAAAAATCAACCTTGACAGCAAAATATTAATCCACATACCAAGAATTCAATCGCGCTGCTGATCACGGAAGAGACAGAAAGAGGACCAAATCTAATGATTATCGAACTCAAAGAGGAAGTAATATGCCCAAGCCATGTCTTTCCAAGATGACTGTCACGATAACCAACATATATCCTACACTTCAAAAGGATAAATTCTTCCGCAATGCCCATTATCTCTAACCCATTAAGAACAGACCATATTACATACACCACAAAGTCCAACATCATGATACAGAGCATTACTTTGCTTTACAACAACTGTTAGAGTATATTTTTGTAGACAGACGAATGCATGAGTACATAGTGGACGTTGAAAGTTACAAAAATGGGAGTTACAAGCTTAATACTAAGGTTGTACAAATCGAAGGAGCAGCAGATGAAACATATTTATACCACATCTCCCCTCAGCCACTTTATTGAGACTCATACCATTAACAGGTCGATCAGGTACAAAAGACGACGTCTCGACCAATGCCACGATTTGTCCAGGGTCGATAAAGAAGCCCGATTACTCCCTGCATTTAGTTCCCAATACACAGGGATCTCCTTTGAAGATAACGATGTTCGCCACGTTAATTTTCCTTATCATGATGCACTAGTGATCATACTTAGAATGATAAATGTCATACTACATACAATGATGGTGGATACTGGCAGTAGTATCAAATTATTTTTCCAAAGTACGATTGATCAGATGGAACTTGTCGAGAAAGTACAGCCTAATGATATTGACATTTGTGGGTCCAACGGCTCTAAAGAAGAACGCGTAGGAAAGATCATACTTCTTATTACTGTTGGACCAACAACGGTTGACATAGTATTCTACGTTATCAATACAAGATCCCGTTATTTAGGAATTATGGGACGTTGTTGGTTGCATAACATGCAAGCTATCCCATCGACCTATCATTTGGTGTTGCGATTCAATTTGAATGGCGACATTTACGAAATTAAAGGCAATCAAAAGTTAGCTTGAGCTTGTGAAAACATTGTTACCACCGTGACAGAACCATCGATACCATAGCTCGCATAATAATTACAGAAAACCATAGTGAACATTACAGAAAACCAGCTGCCAAGTACATAAATTATAGAATATGTCAAAATCAGTGAAAACAAGCGATGTACCTTCAGTGGAACTCTTTTGCCCATGACAGAGCGCAATGCTCTTATTCAATTTCTCAAAGACAACAATGATGCATTTGCATGGATATTTCACGAAATGTCAGACAATGATTCAAACTTGGTTTGCCACAAACTTAGTTTAAAAGATAAAGCTAAGGCAGTCAAATAGAAACAGAGAACTTTAGCACTAAGGCTCTGAGAAAAAGTCAATAAAAAGATCGATAAACTCATTGAAGTTGGTTTTATCCGAAAAGCGGAATGGTTCTCGAACATAGTAGCAGTGCCGGAGAAAAATGGCAAGATCAGAATATGCGTGGATTTCACATACCTCAATAAACATACTCTGAAGGATAATTTTTCACTTCCTATAATCAACCATCTGCTCGATTCCATCGCAGGGCACAAACTTTTATCCATGATGAACGCCGCGTCAGGGTACAACCAGATACCTCTATTTTTTAAAGATCAAAAGAAAATAGCTTTTATTACAGAGCATGGTTTATAACAAAAAAATACAATTTTGGTAAATTATTTGTTAGGAATTAGGGTAGTTAATCCCAATCCCTCGCCCAAGAACGATACACTAAAACGTCAATTGAGAAATTAAACAATAACAAAATCAAACACACACATAACGATGTATTCAAATGGTGTTAAGCACATAGAGATAAAATATTTATCAGCCAAAGAGTCTGTTCAAAAACAACGAATGTTTATAGAACACATAAGCACAATGCTTATGGTTGCAAATCTATTGACTAAGGGGTTACCGCCAAAGACATTTAAGGAACATGTTCAGAGTATGGGTCTTGGGCGGATTTCATAATGCTTTTCTTTATAGTTATGAATTTTTAGTTTGATTGTTTTCTTTAGACATCTTATTGAGATCTTATTACAGTATGTTTTTGATATTTTCATGTTTACCATTGTGTACACATGTATGTAATTGAATGAATGATAATAGTTAAGTATTTTGACAATACATTATTGATGGACCTTTTATAGGCCTATTTATTAACGCCTATAAACCTCACTTATGAACCAAGTTAAATAGTTTATTATTGTTATAGTACATGAAAGGAAATGTGTCGCAAAATTGCATAAGACTGCCATGACTCGTTTTAGTAAATTGTTTAATTTTGGTATTATGATGACCAATAAATATAGTATGACTTGGATACATTTTAAATCGCACGCATGTCAGTTATTTAATCGTTGAGCCCAGGGGCGGAACCAAAGGTAGACTCACTCGGACTATAGCCCGGGGTAAAATTTTGGGAAAAAAAAACTAGTTTCATACTTTCATTTGAAGTTTTTCTCTCTGCACTCTTTCCTCCTAGACCTCCTCTGTTCTCTCTCACACAAAAGCCCTCACCAAAGATCAGCAAAAATGGTGTCTGCATTTCATCAGTTACAATGGATGTTCTTCCTTGTTTGATTTTAGTGGGTTTATTTTATTTTGTGGGTTTTTGATAAATGGGGTCTCCTGCAATGCAACACCAGAGCTTGCTTGGTTTAGTTTTTTTTTTTTTGCGGATTTTTTTGAGCTACTTGGGGGTAAAAATGGGGTCTCTCTCTCTTTCTCTTCTTCTGATTTTTCTGGGCTACTTAGGTAAAAATGGGTTCTCTTGTAACCCTTTATTTGCTTATTAGTTAATTTTTTCCTGATTTATGTGGGTTGTGGAGTACTTGGGCATAATGGGGTTTCTGCAAGTTTGCAACCCCTTTGTTTGATAGGTAACATGGGTTTAGTGTTATTTTTCCTGATTTTTGTAGCTACTTTGGATTTTTTATTTTTTTTTGTGAATGATTTTCTATTGTTATTTCTAGTTATAAGAGAAGAAACATAGTTAATGGATTTTTTTTTCTTCCAATTTTTGCTTGTTTTTTCTTGGATTAAATATAATCAAGCTGGGTTTTTGTTTATTTTGATTTTGTTATGCATTTTTTAGTGAGCTTAATTGTGCTAAATATTGAGATTTTTGGGGCTATTAGATCCTGACCTTGTCAATGAGAGTGGTCATCAGGTACAAAGTTGGATAAAAAAATGAAATCTTTTTTATTTGTTCTAGTTTTCTTGCTTTTGTTCTCTCTTTTTGTTAATGCATATTTTTATTTTTTGCTTTGTGTTTGGATAATCTCTTTTGTTCTCTCAAACTCTATCAGGTGATATAATTGTTCATGGTAGCATTTGCTAAATTAGTTGTGGATCTCTCAGGAATCACTAGATTTACCAGGTAGATATAGTTTTTTCTTTAGAATAAATTATTTTTATCATGATTATGTTTGAGATATGTTAATAACTTGTTTAGTATACGTAAAGAAATTACGTAATTAATCAATAATATTAGTAAATATCCCTCTAAAATTACTAATATACTCTAAAAAAAAAAATCTGGGGAAAGCCCCCGAACCCCCGTAATATCTTAGCCCCCCCAACCTAGAATCCTGGTTCCGCCCCTGGTTGAGCCCATTTTGAGTCAAAAGTTTTGCAAACTTAAGTTTTATGAGTATGATTTTCAAAACTACTTCATATGGGCTAAGTGGGAGAATGTAAGACTTATTATGGCCCATACGAGTAGGGGTCCTTTAGTAATTATGGGTTTCTAATTATGATAATCCAAGTCCTAATAGGAAACTAACTCTAAGTATCCTTATATACTTAGCGAAGATTTTACAAATTGTAGGGTTTAAAGTACAAATCACAAGGCAAGCAAACAACCACAAAAACAATTTGAAAAAGCTGAAATACAAGGTCTGTCAGAACAGAGAAATGCTATGTTCGAACAAAACATATTCTAAGATATCTATACAGAGTCAAACTCTATTCGAATAGAGAGGTCTCTGCCTCTCATGTTCGAACATACTAAAGTCTTATTCGAGCAGAAACACCATAAATCACAAGAATGATCTTTTATCTTCGTCTATGATCATCATTCGTCCCACGAACGTAATAAAATTTCACGAAACCAATTTGAAATCATTACTCAACAATCTCCCACTTTAAATTGAATTTACCGTAACCCATCTCCAGATTTCAATAATTAATTGTTCACGCTACTCGGATCTTCATTTTTCTCGAAGACCCACTTATGAAATTTTACAATCTTCGGAAAAATATGCTTTGCAATTTTGGAGACATTTTGGTGAACGAAACATCATTTTCACCTTCTTAAAATGAATAATGTTTTGAATCGAAATTTTGGTCAAATATTTTTCCATGAACATATGTACAAAATAAAAAATATGTATTTTGGTTGAAATTTCAAAGAACCTGAAAATTTTAGCTCTCTCAACCACTATATTCTACCACGTGGCTTAAAATTAAACATACGAATAACAACAAAGTGCTTAGTCAAAATGGGGTTAGAAGAAAGAGAAAACTCATCTTCTTCAACAATTCTATGTTTCTTTCCCTCCAATCACTCGACATCAAGCGAATCGAGTCATAAATTTATTTATTTTTTACTTAAATAGCATAGTTGCAATCTATTGATTTGTTATTTAGTTTTTTTTGTACCTAAACACAACACAATTGAAGAGAGAAAATCCATCTTTATACACTCTTTATCTCTCTCTCTCTCTGTAATCTCACCCTCATCAATCTCTCTCATTTAGCAAATCAAATCATGTTTTCAAAACAAAAGGTAATGTTGCTAAATAATCGTGAAACCTTTTACCTAATTGAAGCAAAAAATGCAAATTGATACTCTTTTGATGTGTTTTTCTAGTATTAAAAACACTTTGTAACTGACACAAACCTATTATTCGCATTCACAATGTCTTAAGTTAGTCCAATCTAAAGAACTGCAGTATCAGTTGAGAATTAATAGATAAAAATAAAGGCTTATTGAATATATTAAAAAACATGTTGATATTTCATGATCAATTAGGGAATGGGGATTGATAACAATTTTTTTGCTTAAATACTAAAATCAAATCCTAAATCAGAGATGCATTAATAGATAGAGAGGGCTGCTAGCAAGTTTTGAAGATTTGAGTGTTTGGTAAGCTTCATTTTATGTTAGAAGTTATGGGTTTTGGAGAGAGAAGTCAAAAGTTGTTGAGGAAGACAAAGTTTCTCTCCCTCCTTTAAAGTTTAAACGCTGTTAGTTTGTTTATTTCATGACACATGTCATAATTTGGAGGGTGAGAGCCCCAACTAAATAATGGTTCATGAGAGAGCTAAAATTTTTCATATATTGAAAAAAAAAAAAAAGTTAATCCAGGCCTGGTTCTAATTTGACTCAACTTAGATACACCGGTTCGTAGATGGAGTGAAGTCCAAGCCAAGTTCGTGATAAAAATAAGAACACTTCGTTCCCCGGTCGCAGTGTACTAATAAATCACCCGCGAAACACCGTCTGAAACTCTCGGTAAGATCCCTCTCTCTTTCATTCATGGCTTTCGTTCCCACTGATATTAGGGTTTCTGTAGATCCCTATACGCTTTGAGTCTAGGGTTTCAATGTATTAGGGGGTAGGTTTGATGTGATCTGATTGATTTGGGCGATTCAATGTTGTAAAATGACCTAATTTTGGTGGTTTTGAGTTTGATTGGTGATTAAAGTTGGAGTAATTTCGCTAAACAAGTATATTTGTAGAATACAGCATTTCATTAGAGAGAGAAGTCGATACTGAATTGTAGACAACTTAGCAACACATCACTGTACTTAGTAGATCGATTCGTGCGCGAGTGTTTATTTTGTGGCATTGTGAAGTATGTTTCAGTTTTATTTGTGTTGATTTTAAAGTGTTTTAGCTGACAGGAGACGAAAACTCGAAACTGAGTTTCGCTTTACAAATCACTCAATCCATTGTAACCAAACTTTGTCATGTCGGTATGTACTTGCTTCAGTTTGTCTCTATCAATCATTTTTATTTGTTTTTGTTTCGATTTTTCATAATTTCTTTAGTATCCAAAGCTCTAAATGAGACGTTGTTTGACGTAATTTTGTAGATTTTTGAGTATAATGGAAGTGCTTTGGTAGCAATGGTAGGAAAGAACTCGTTTGCAATTGCAAGTGACAGGAGACTTGGTGTTCAGCTCCAAACAGTTGCTACTGATTTTCAGAGGATTTTCAAGATCCACGATAAGCTTTACATTGGTCTTTCTGGTCTTGCAACTGATGTTCAAACGCTGTAAGAATGATCTATGTTTTGTTTTTATTTAGTTTATAATGCCTGTCTTCCTTTAATGTGGCATGTTTCTTTTTTGTTTGATTTCAAAAGGTTTCAGAGACTTGTGTTTCGCCACAAGTTATACCAGCTAAGAGAAGAGAGAGACATGAAGCCAGAAGCGTTTGCTAGCCTTGTTTCCGCAATGCTTTATGAGAAAAGGTTAAATTTCTTATTAATAATAAAATTTAGTTTATTTCATTGTATGATAATTGTTGTTGGAATTGAGCTGTTTCATAAGATAAGTCTGGTGTTACTATTTTTGTGGTGAAAAATTGCTTTATTCGAGTACTAGTATATTTACCATAAAAATAAATAATAAGAGGGACATAGCAAAGCCACGAGACTTTAAATTAATCTGCTATTAAAACTTTCGTAATTTTCTGGTCATTCTGTTGGCAAAGAGAAAAAAGGTCATTCTGAAGGTGATATTATTCCTGTTCTTCCAAATATAGGAGATAAAAGCATTAAATGCCATGATGATAACCTTCTAGTCTTCAGCTGCCAAGGAGCTAATCCATTCAATTTCTTGAGCCAGAGTTTCTCCAACCCTTCGAAGACGACATTTGAGCAAGATTTTCTTCTGATTTTCTTCCAAGTATCCTCAGCAGAAAACCGATGAATAAATGGTCCAATGTTTCATTGGAGGCTTTACAAATACAACAAAGAGAGGTAGGCAACACAGACCTATGCACAAGCATATCTACGGTAGCAAGTATACCTTTTGACAACATCCAAGTTGTAAATCCTTACCTTGAGATAGAGTATTTAGACCAGCAGATCTTAACCCAGCTTAGTTTAATTTTTTTAATCTTGGAGTCTCCATGGTGTCTCTCCATGGAGACAAATAGGAGTTATATTGAACTCTTGAGGGCAGTGATGTAATAAGATTCCCTGGGGGTGCCATGGGTCCATCTTAAACATGGTGTCATGCCCGTCTCCAATGACATGTTTCACATATTTTTTAGCTTCAACTTTAGACTTCAGAATCTGTGTTCAAGCTCAGGAACAGTTTATGGAATAGGGATATGCCAAAAGTTTCTACCTTTCACCAAATGATTCTTAACTCAGGTAATCCACAAAGTCTGCTTCTTGCTCACAATCTTCAAGGTAAGCTCCATAATAGCTGAAAGGATCCAAGTCTCAAGATCATTGATGTGCAGGCATCCTTCCTCCCCTGGGTAGCTTACACCTGACCAAGCAGTTGGTTCATCTTCTAACCAGTTTCAGTGCCATGCGAAAGAAATTTAGAACATAGTGCCTTTCAAAAAATCTAGAACATATACCATCAATTTTGTAGATCACCAGCTTGGGGAAAATATAAAGGCTTAACCAGCTAAAGCTTACCAGCATAAGAAAGATGCCTGTTAATCCATGAAAGCACTTTTCTGGTCATCTTTTCAATTAGAGGGCTACAATGTCTTGAGTTGAGTCTGATTGATATTAAAGGAACACCCAAATATTTAAAAGGAAGGGCAGCTTCACTAATTCTTGAGATAGCAATAAAAAATTGTTTTTCAACAGGATCAATACTGCTAAAGTAAACCGTTGACTTGGTGTTCCTGACTTCTATACCAGAAACTGAATTGGAAACTTTTAGGCTCGTTTATTGCTTGAGCTGAAAGGATTTCACCCTGAGAGAAAATGAGGATGTCATCTGCAAAAGCAAGGTAAGTGATCACATGGTTGGAGCACTTGTTGTGAAAGCCAAGTCTTCCTTCATCTGCAGCAATTTTAAGCAAAATTTTCATTGCTTCCATGACTATCACAAAGAGGCGGGGAGACATATGATCTCCATGGGTTGTACCAAACTGTTGACGAATGAAAATCTATGGTGAAACAGAGTATTCCGGTAAGCGCATGGGTCCGACTCTATCTCTCTGTGTTGTACCAATCTTCACATAAATGGAAATTCACGAATACAAGCACTTGATCTAGAACTTAGTCGGTGAAGGAAGATGTATTGTCCTCCTCATCGGAGCATCTTAAAAGTTTCTTCATTAACGCCATTAAACTTCTCTAGAGACAAAAATAGAGATAGGTTTTGTGGGTTTGATGGTTTGAGCCAAAGAGAATGAGGGAAAGATGGGTCTAAAAACCCTTTGACGTCATTAACATTTCCTAGAAAGATTGGGAGGAAAACATTTCGTTTGTGAGAAAGAAAGAGGGGTTTATTAGGATTGAATCAGAGATAAAGAGATAATGAAGGAGAAAAGGGTCAAAAATCTCATTAGGAGACATTTTTACCCACCATTAAAGCTTTGCTTTAGGAGAGAGAGAGAAAGAGAGCTTGATAGAGAGTAACCTGGAGTGTTTGGGTTTTAAAGTCATGTGGTGATCACGTGATGGTAGATAATGCAAAAAATTGGGATCAAGGTGAGTCTTACCAGTTTGAGTCACAGTCAAGTGGGCTTTGGGGGGCAAAATCAAATAAACCAGGGGGGTCAAAGGCTAATTTAAGATTTGTAATGGGAGGCAAAAGGTAAAATTTTCTTAATTTTAGCGCTCACATCCCTAATAGTCTAAACTGCTAGCTGTAACATCATAAACTTTTATTATGAGCATTATTTACTAACAGTACCCCTGCTTTTGTTTATTGCTCTGCTCCATCTGAGTTAACTCTATACTTTGCTGCTGAAGAAGGCTCACTTTTCTCATTGGTTCTTGGCCAGTGTTTCCTTTTCTTGCCTTGCTTTAATTGCTTTTTCTCTCCCCTTAAGTGTTTTGTCCCTTCATCAGTTCCTAATCCATATTCATCATTGGTTCTGCAACATTCTCACCATCCAACACCTGCACTTCCTTGATTTTGCTTGTGGGAGGCTCAACAATTTCTCACTCTCAATGTCTCCATTGGCAGCAGCCTCAGCAATGATACCCCGTGGCATATGAATCTCCAATTCTCCCCCTGTAGTTATTAAGTAGTTATTAAGGCCTGGTTGCTGAATCTCTTATGCAGTTTTTCAAGCCTTGGGTTGCTCAAAGCCATCTTCATCCAACACTTTCTTGGTATTCACTTCAACTGGTTTCCATAACTTCTTCCATATTGGTTGGTTTCTTGCATTCCCACGACTCTAGGTTTGATACTGCTACTAACCTTATGTTTAGGGTTGTTGAGACAGTTGGTGGTGCCATGGCCAAATGTTTTACAAACTCACACTTAACTGGAATCTATGAGTGCTCAGCCTTAATTTCAAAGTCTTTAGCCCTCACCATGCTAGTTAGGACCTTAAGAAATTTCATAGTCACATCAAGCTCCACACAAACCTTAGCATAACTTAATCCATATTTCTCACAGCTTGTGGAAGCCAAAGACTTAAATACCCTTCCTCTGACCACCAGTTGCTGTATTTTCCGCCCTAGAGCTTCTCTTCTTTTTTATTTTTGTAGGCTGTGCAGTTTATTCAGAGTTTTGCCATAATATTCCTCTTATATATTTGAAGCTTAGGTTAGAATACGAAGTTGTGTTTTTGTTATCTTGTAATAAATGAAAAATTGATATTCAAAATTTTCAAACTCAACATAAAGATATCCTTGCCTTAGTAATTAAAGTCACCATAAGAACAATTATCAATGTAAGAAAGCATTAAGGCTCAGAAAGTGGAAAGTGAGCTAAGACGGGCAAGCTATACTTGCTTTAGTAGTGGAAATCATGGTTTCTCATAACCAACATGTAGAGTTATTTTTATTTATTATTTTATTTTTCTGGGTCAAAGCAGTAGGCAAATTTTTTATGGTGTTTAGGCAAACAATGTGGTGCATGGTAATATTTCATAGTACCAACATGGCAACTATTCAATATGGGGCACGTGGACCTGTTTAGGATTTGAAATCTAATATAGGGGATGTGGTTTATATGTTAGTAGCGGGTAAATGGTACTTATGAAGTTTCTATTGTCAAACTTTAATAGTTACTAAACCTTGTAAAAATTAAAAGGTAGAATATACCCGTAGTTTGCTAATATGATTGACACTTTTGCTTGGTGTCCTACGGCATTTCTATTACTCCCAGTTTCTTTTGAGTTTGGATTTTTTTTTTACTTAAATGGTCTAATAATTCGACCAATATTTTTTGCCTTTTACTCGTAGTTTGAATGTTTCCTTTTTTCTCAAAGGTATAGCAATATTTCAGGTAAACAGGTCACACTTATGAAATACAGATTTGGTCTATTCTCTTTAGTTTTATTGTTTTAGATGTGAAGTGTGGGTTATATGTAAAATATCTAGTTTCCTTAATGCATGACATTTTCTTACCAATGGATGGTGACATGGTTCTTTTGTTTTATAGATTTGGGCCATACTTTGTCCAGCCTGTCATTGCAGGATTAGGAGACGATGATATTCCATTCATTTGCACCATGGATTCAATTGGTGCCAAGTATGTTCTCTACCTTAACCTTTAGTGTCCAACTATGTGTACTTTAATTTGCATGTTTTTCTTTTTCAATGTATGCTTTATGCTGCTATCTTCTGATTTAGAAAGCACTGTGCTAAACTCGTTTCAGCCAAATGACATGCTTTTCCAATATGGAAAACATATTTATTTATTTATTTGAAAAATCACGAGCTATTCTGTACGAAATATGCCTTTAATGGGTCTTAGTCTTTTGACTCTAGTTGCATTTATCATGAGCTACAAACCTACACTAGTTGTTTTACGTGATATTTTAGTTTTGTTTTGGCTTATCACCTAAGAAGCTTTATCTCAATTCTTTAATGTATTTTTCCTTGACAAGTTCATTAGTTATCCCGAAAAAAAGAAATTAACTCAGAAGAGCCTCAGTAACAAGTTTCAATGTATACGAGTCTTATTATAATAGTATTTCCTGCTCATTTCGATTGTTTTGTGTGCTTATTTTGGTGTTTCTATTATATCCAGGGAGCTCGCAGAAGACTTTGTTGTTGCTGGGACTGCTAATGAGTCTCTCTATGGTGCTTGCGAGTCCATGTACAAGCCTGGCATGGTTTGTTGTTTTACGTTAAATTCTTTTGACTGGACCAACCGTCCACTACTCTTAGAAGTTATTTGATACGTTGCCGTAGTTTTATATCATAAACTAAATTTCTCTCTCTATTAGAATATCCATAGCAACCCATTAATTAGAAGCAAAAATTGGAAGAATTGAAAAATAAATCATTTTGAAGAAGAAACCTTGATTTGATTGGATGGCAGCCTATGACAAAGGCAAAGTAGTAAAATGGAAAAACATTGTCTAAGAGTTACCAATAACATAAATTCTTCTATCAAATCTCTATCCCTCTCTTCTTTTTCTTCCGACTCCATGACTTCATGTTCAATTCTATCTCCCACTGCGTGTTGCTTTTACCGTCAGGGTATACTAGTTGTTGACCCCGCAAATTTAGCTTTATTGTTACAACTATTTGTTTTGAACTTTACATATGCGGATCACATGTCATAAGTGGGAAATAAACTTACACATGTTTCTTTCTGAGTAGAAATGATAAGCATCACTCGAATCAATAGACCAGGAATTACTTGCAATGATATATTTGTACCTGCATATATGGATAGAATAATAATAGTAAAGCACAGGGAATGATATAAAATGTGTATAGTTGAAGCATTTACAAATCAAACTGACATGCTGGGTTATATAGCCCTAGATAGCTTTTAATCATAAAAAAATATATGAGTAAAAAAAAAAATCCACTATATGCTAGTATCAGGGCATTATGCTTCAATGCTCGATAGGCATAGGTTGAGAAAAACTTAATTAATTTATTAGGAGTATGAAAATAGTTACTCGTACTATTCATTTGTTCTGTGTAAAGAGGATCATGACATAGTTGGCCTTCAGTTTGTTCTTTTATTGTTTAATGCTCTTTTATTCTAATACAGTTTACAGTTTTGGTAATGTGTTATTTTGGTTATCAGGAACCGGAGGAACTTTTCGAAACCGTTTCTCAAGCGTTGCAGTCGTCGGTGGATCGCGATTGTTTGAGTGGCTGGGGAGGACATGTCTTTGTTGTGTAAGTCCTTTTTTTTTTCTTCTTCTAAATCCTTTCCTAGTGGTTGTAAGAGTCTATATAGATTGTGATTATCGCTTAGAAATTAATTTCTGATTTGACGCTAACATCCTTTTTGTCTATACACTGATTGTGTGAGTGTAGCGTTGAGATGTCACAACTTTAGCGCTAATCAGTTGACAATTATTTGTTGAAATTAATCACAATTGGTTTAAGGCTTGTCAGCATATCATTGGATTCAATTTCCCTTTGACTGTATAGTTGTCCATAAGATGGATCATTGAGATATCTGGAGTCAATTCTCATGTGATCAAATCCTCAGAGTATTTAAATTAAGACTATGATAAAATTGTGTACTCGGACAAGTTAGTTTACTATAGTTCTTCTGTCTAATGCAAACTCGAACATGATTTCGTACAGGACACCTGCTGAAGTGAAGGAGAGCACCCTGAAGGGAAGAATGGATTGATTTTTCTTTTCTAGTAGAGGCATGTTCTGTTTTACCATGTTATCTGTTACATAAGAAGAACATAGTAGATTCCTGAGGGAAAATTGTATTATGTTCTTATGTTGCAGGTTTAGACAATTATTCTCTGTTGCTCCGACATCATGAATTTGTTACTTGTAGTGGCAAAATATTCCTAAACAAAAAGTTTACACCATCTTTGGGATGAAAATCGTGTGCTACTCTCTCATTGTGCGGAATTTAACTTTTCTTGAAATTTATGCTTTCACTAGTTACACGGTTTGGGTACATTAGTAGAATCATCTTCTACCATTATTACTCAGCTCCATGCACTCTTTCAAGTAAAACTCAAACTTCATAAACTTTGATATTGCAGTCTCCGCAGTATCCACGTGCTTCGCCTGCTATATTCCTTCTCACGTTTTCAAGCACGCTTTATGATTGTGTGCCTGCAACTATCTTTTTAGCTGAATATCATTCATATCTTCATCCCTCATTTCACTTGGTTAAGTAGCTGGGTAAAGTTGTCGAAGTCTTACACCTCTGTGGATTTGTCTGGGTAAAGTTGTCGAAGTCTTACACCTCTGTGGATTTGTGTTTATGGCTCGGGTGAACAGCACTGACTGTTGGCCATTTTAGAAGTTTCAAGTTCACGTATTTTAGGGTAAAAGTTCACTTAAAATTGTATTTGCTCAACTCAAACCGAACGAGTTTGAGGGAGTTACATATTTTAAGTTGAGTAAAAGCTCTTACTTATGTTAGAGAGAAAAAATAAGCACCCCCTAAAACAAATTAAATCCCCAAGCTATAAAACATTTTTGCTATCGATGCACAATTATAACGAGAAATTTTAAATACATCCCAAAATCTTAGAAGCCCATCCTAGTTCAATATTAAAAAGCTAACTGTTGGATACTATTCTACCAGTTAATCAAAAACAATGATATTGAGAGAAGAGTAGGGATTTCTTATTGATGAATAAATCTCTCTGTATCCTTAGAGATTCGGTGTTACAAAGGATAACCCAATATTGGTCATCTATACTATCTCAAACTCTCCCCATAAACCCTAAAGGCCTATAGGTCATCTATACTCTCTCAAACTCTCCCCATAAACCCTAAAGGCTTATGAGCTTGTTAGGAGTCCAGTAGGACACACCAACCCAGTTGGGTTTCCACCTTGGGCCGGACTCAACTCCTAACACTCTCCCTTGGGGTGTTCCATACCAAGATGACTTGTCTCATCAAAACCTCTGCCTAGTAAAACCCCTTAGGCAAAAAGCTGTGTAAGGAAATAGTACAATCCTATTCCCCGTATGGGTTGTGGACGCATATACGTTGCCTCATCAAAACCTCTAGTCAATAAAACCTCCTAGGATAAAAACTACACTATCAAGAAAAAGAGTACAACATGCATGAAATCTATCTCCATAAGGTAATAATCGTGTAAACTCTCTGCATGCCGATTCTGTGTACCAGTCTCTTGAACGTAGGATGTATAAGAGCCTTCGTGAATAGATCAACTAAGTTATCTTCTGAACGGACTTGAAAACTGTCAATCTCATTCGTCTTCTACAACTCGTGTATGTGGAAGAATTTGGGTGAAATGTGTTACGTTCTGTCGCCTTTAATAAATCCACATTTGACTTAAATGATACAAGCTACGTTGTCTTCATAAAGAGTCATCGGTTTATCTTGGATAAAACTTAGACTGCAACTTTCGTTGATGTGATTGATCATAGACCGCAACCATAAACATTTTTTGCCAACTTCACGAAGTGCAAGAATCTCCACGTGATTCGAGGATGTAGCAACCATCATCTACTTCACCGATCTCCATGAAATCGCTGTATCTCCGTACAAAAACACATAACCCGGTTGTAATCGACTTTTATGTGGATCTAACAACTATCCTTCATCGGTGTATCCTATAATTTATCATTTGCCAATTTTTAGATATAATAGACCCTAATCTTTCGTGCCGATGAGATATCTCAGAATGTGCTTGATCCCATTCTAGTGCCTTTGGGTAGGTGTAGAACTATGGCGTGCTAAACAGTTCACTGTGAATGAGATATTGGTTCGAGTGCACCCTACTAAGTATAGCAAAGCACCGATAGCTCCTAGATATGGCATCTTAGGTCCTAGGAGTTTCTCCCCCTCGTCTCGAGGATAATAGATGCCCTTGTTTACATCCAATAAACGGACATGCATAGACGTCCTGACATTATTTGTTGTATCCATACCGAAACGTTTTATAATTCTTTCAGAATACATTGCCTGATGTACGATTATGTCGCGCCCAAGATATTCAATCTGCAAACCAAGACAAAATTTTGTCTTCCCAAGGTCTTTCATTTCAAATTCTTTCCCAAGGTATTCGACAGTATTCGCGATCTCCCCTGGAGTTCCGATGATATTCAAATCGTCTACATAAACTGCAATGATGACTAAACCAGCATTCATTTTCTTGATGAAAACGTATGGGTAAACAAGGCTATTTACAAAACCCTCGGCTTTCAAATATTTAGTCAGCCTGTTGTGCCGCATAAGCCCTGATTGTTTTAGACCATACAATGACTTATAGTTTTATTATGTAGGCACCCCCGTGTGCATGGTATTGTCGCTTCCGGAAGCTTAAACCCTTATGGTAGCTTCATGTAAATCTTCATATCTAATTTCCCATATAGATATGCAATAACTACATCCATAAGATGCATGTCAAGCTCGTTTCAACGACTGACAGAGTGATCAAGTAACAGAATGTTATAGCGTCCATGACTGGAGAGTAGGTTTTATCGTAATCGATGCCAGGTCTTTGAGAAAAGCCCTGGGAAAATAGTCTTGCCTTGTACCTTACTATATTTTAAAGTTCATTACGTTTCTATACGAATACCCATTTATAACCGACAGGCCTGATGGCATCTTGCCTAGGGACTATTGGTCAAAATACTTCGGGTTTAACCAATGAGCTGAGCTCCGCATTGATCACAGCTTCCCACTCTGGCCAATCTATAAAAATTTTACATTCGTCTACAGTGAGTGGTTTTGAATCATCATCCTCGATGGCGAACGTAGCAGCGAAAGTGAATACTTCGTCGACTACTACTTTTGAACGATCCCACGTGGTTCCATTAGAAATAAAGTTAATCGAGATCTCGCGATTATCATATACATGTGCCTCGCCTGGCTGTCTATGGGAGGTTCCATCCCCGATGAACCGACTACACCATTAGTCTTTTCTTTTATCGTA
Organism: Kingdonia uniflora; assembly: GCA_014058105.1. NCBI lineage: Eukaryota > Viridiplantae > Streptophyta > Magnoliopsida > Ranunculales > Circaeasteraceae > Kingdonia > Kingdonia uniflora. Next base: position 101,897 of record JACGCM010002641.1, read on the forward strand.
CGTGTTTCTTAGCCCTCGGCTCAGCGTCCTTCTTTGCAGCGGGGCATCCTCTCGTGACGCACGGCTTGGATTTATTAGCGGGTTGTACACCAGTTCCCTGAACATCCAGTCGTGCAGGTGCATTACTTGTAGGTACATGCACCTTGGTTACTTTAGTAGCATCGTTAAATACATCTGATAATTCATTAGTGATCTGTTTTAAGTATAGAATCCACTGTACCTCGTCACCGTGATTGGTTAGGGGATCTAGATAAGACAACGATGGGGTTTTCCAGCTAATCTTGGAAACTTCCCCAGCATTGACTATCATATCTCCCCCCAATGCTGGGAATATTTTCATCAAAGTGATGATCTGTGAATCTCACAGTAAATACATCGCTCGTAGTGGGTTCCAAGTATTGAATAATAGATGGTGAGTCGTAACCCACATAAGTACCGAGCTGACATTGGGGTCCCATCTTCGTACGTTGTGTGGTATAATTGGCACCTGTACGGAATGTCCAAATATTCGTAGATGGGCGACACTGGTCTCTGACCTAGTTACTAGTTGCAATGGGGAATATTAATTATTTGTTGTTAGACGAATTCTAATATGGGCGGCAGCATGCAAAATTATATGGCCCCACGTAGTGGCCAAAAGCTAAGATCGTAATAACAGTGGCCTAGCAATTAACTGTAATCGCTTGATTAGATTATTTGCCATCCCATTTTGGGTATGGACATGGGGTACTGGATGCTCGACATCTATCCCATTAGCCATACACTAATCAATAAAAGCCTTTGAGGTAAACTTGCCAGCGCCATCAAATCTTACAGATTTGATCGAGTGATCCAGAAAAATGAGCCCGCAATCGGATAATATGTGCAAGCAACCGTGGAAACGCCATATTCCTAGATGATAATAGGCAAATGTCTGACCATCTCACAGATGTGTCAATTAAGACCATATAGTATTTGAACGGACTACTATGTGGATGGATAGGTCCACATATGTCTTCATGGATACGTTGGAGAAAGGCTGGAGACTCCAACTCCACCTTGGTCTTACTAGGTTGGACTATAAGCTTTCTCTGAGAGTTGGCGTTACACGGACAATCTTGCAAAATTCTGATCTTCTCTCCCTTAAGTGAATGTCCAGAGGTATTATTGATAATTTTCCTCATCATTCGTTGTCCACGGTGCCCGAAACGATAATTTGACTTAGTATCGTATCGTTAGGGAGTAATAGCGTAGTGCTCTCTGAGCCCTCTATGATATCGGCTGTCCTAGTTATAGTTTGAATATCCCTGGCATACGTGATCAAGTGCAAGAAATACCGTTTATCTCGAAGGATCGAGTGCATGGTACCACTGTCTACTAGATATGTGTCACAACTCTTCCTATTTTCAATTAGTACCCTATAGGTAAAAAGATCCATGGGCTACCTGTATATATAGCAGATTAAAATTCTATATATGAAAAATTAACTACTATCCCAAGCAATAATTTGAATAATCAGTATTTAGAACAAAATGAAAATATCATGTATATCACGAGCACTTTATTAAAACATAAATGATTTGTTTCTAACATAATAAAAAATACTAACAAAAAGTAAATCAAGTCTTTGCGAGAAAAGAAACTACTAGTGCTCTCTACTGTGACATCACATGTCTACTGAGATATCACTACAGATTACTCTGTATGTTGATCCATGCTGACATCAGTGTCACCGAAGAAGTTTGACACTGCTAACTTCATAGTGACAAAAGTTATGTCATTTGTGATGTGGTTAGCTTGAACTTTGACTTTAGGTACCCTTGGTGTCTTGCAGTCTCGTACCCAGTGTCCAGCTGCCCCATTGTAGTATCATATTCCCCAGATTCGATAAGGAGAAACTAGTAGAATCATGTCGAAGGTGCATGATCATTCGAGAAGATGTCAAGTCAACACCCACAGATCTCGATCCTATACAGTAGCCGTTATAATTGGTTAAATAGAGCCATTGCAAGAGATCCATGAAGTTCAACTACTACCCATTAAGATAGGAGACCATTTATTTGTAACTGCCCATATCCATTATAAATACATGCAGAGCACATGTTAAAATGGATCCAGAACTCTATTATTTTTTACTATTTATATCTATTCTATCTTTCAGCAATTGTAATAACTAGTACATATTGAATTTTACCATCAAATCTTCCTCAAGGTCGTGGTTTTTCTCAGGTTTTATTGAGTTTCCACGTAAAGTCTATTGTGTTCTAGCTCAGAATTGCAATCTCCTTACTGAAGTATTGGCGAAGTTTCCCTTCTGGAAAATAAGCTATTACAATTGGCACCGTCTGTGGGAAAATTTACTTTTTCTTTACCAAATCTCATTCGATACAATTATTTCTATGACCAACATGAACCTCAGAAGTACCTCCAGTACCCAGAGGAACAATTAGGACGTTCTAGTAATCGTCCAACCAAAAACTATTAATTTGTACAATGTTGTTGTTGAGCTTTAGAAGCAGATGAAATCTGACAGGAACGAGCAACTCGAAGATCAGAGGATTTACGCTCAAACCCTCCAAGTTGAGAGGGACGAGAGGAGGAAGGCCCTTGAACAACAGAGTTGAACTCATCAGAAAGAAATAAAAAGTCTACGAAGGCAATAAGATCGACTCACTGGTCGATAAGGATCACCTTCTTAAGCATGCAGTGATCATTGGTCACGAGCCTCCCAGAGGGAAAACATACCAAGGAAAGAGCAAAATCAAACTTCAAGATCTCGATCAAGGAACCCAGATAGAACATCTTGACATTTTGGCCTCACATCGTCAGCGTCGACAACTCAAGGAAGTCGACAAACACGTCATCAGACACCACTGCCACCTCCAAGATGACCAGTTAGAGAGCGGTCGGGCCCAGAAAGACAAGGAGATTTTGATCTATAAGCTGCAGCTGAACCAAAGGCTTTCCAACAATTCATTACCTTAGATGACTTGAGCAATAGGATTCAGGCTATACATTCAGTCAATCATAGTCGAAGATCTACTCTGGACAGGATCGGGACCAACCTTATTTCCCTTCATCTCGAAGTCATACCAATTCCAAACAACTTCCACATGCCAAAATTTCACCAATATGTAGGCCTCACCGACCCAGTTACCCACGTCCGTCACTTCAAAGCAACCGTCGGCCTATACTCCAAACTTGATCATATGTTGTATCGTCTATTTAACATGAGCCTCAAGGAAGAGCCTCTCAGGTGGTTTCATACCATTCCAGAAGGTTCGATTACTAGCTTCATCCAGTTACAGAGACTGTTCGAATCAAACTATGTACATGCTAAAGAACGTGAGATAACGGTGGACTCTCTATTCTTTTTTGAACAAGGTATAAAGGACACTTTGGTAAAATTTTACAACCATTTCCTGCAAGAAACGAGAAAAATTAGGAATTCAAATCCTAAAATTTTTACAACCATTTCCTGCAAGAAACAAGGAAAATTAGGAATTCAAATCCTAAGATTGTCATACCAGCATTTACCTCTGCACTCCACATCGATTTTTAAGTTTGAGAAGAACTTACACTTTACAAACCCAAAACCGTCACAGAGATGATCGATGTGATTAATAACTACATCGAACTAGAATGATCCAAGAAGGATAAAATGAAAAGTTCTTCTGTTATTCATTCCAACGACGTGCTCTTACCACCACACTCAAAACCAGCAAGCAATGTTATTGCTAAAGCTGCAAGACTGCCAAGATTTTGTCAGAAAATGCTACAAGTGCCAAATCTATGCCCATAACATCAAAAGTCCAGCCCTTGACTTGCATGTCAGTAATGTCCTTTGGCCATTCAAAAGATAGGCAATTGACATTATTAGTCAATTTCACCCTGTATTAGGCAACAATTTTTTTGTTCTTGTAGCTACCGACTACTTCACCAAATGGGTCGAGGTTGTACTACTTTATCACACTGATAAAAACAAAGTAATCAAATTCATATGGGAGCACATCATCACCAGATTCTCTTGTCCACAAATGATAAGATCAGATAATGGGAAACAATTCATCAGCAACAAAGTCCTCAACTTCCTTCACAAATACAAAATCCAGTTGACTACTTCGACACCTTACTATCCTTAGGGAAATGGCCAAGCCGAAGTCATCATTAAAAACATTAAGTCAGGTTTACGGAAATGCCTCGATAAAAAAAGGGCAAATGGGTCGAAGAACTACTTAGTATTTTATGGGCGTATAGGACAACACCTCAAATATCCACAAGTTGTACACCATTTATGATGCCCTTTGGTACTAAAGCTGTAATCCCTTCAGATCTCAACCTCCTAACCTCTAGAAGACAAATCACAGATGAAGAAAATAAACTTGGACTTCTCTGTAACCTCAATTGGATCGAAGAAACTCGAGATCATGCCATTACAAACTTGGGGCAATACCATGGCACCCTAAGAAAGGCATACAACAAAAAAGTTAGGAAGCATACATTTGATATCGGCGATCTTATACTTTGATGAATTCAAGATAGTACTTGACCAAGGAACTCTGGAAAGTTATTTGAAAATTAGGAAGTCCCTTACATTATCAATGACAAAACTGATAGTGGTACCTACTGGTTGATGACTAAAAACGAAGTACAATTCGAGTTCCCATGGAACACAGCTCATCTATAAATGTTCTACATATGGATTGTGTACTTTATTTACTTTTTCATCAATAAAGAAGTTTTCTTCACCATCAATTCTATATTCTTTCTTTTGGCAAAACTTCATAAGTTTTGTCATAATTTCACCACTTCGACAAACATCTATCAAATTTAAAGAGAAGATGTTTGCAATCATTACTGCATTCGACAACGCATGACATGTTCTGTCTTGTCAAAACTAGATATCCCATAGAGGATAAAAATCTAGCAATCCTTCACAGTTGAGTAAGCCATAACATGGCTATCCTATCCATCCATTTAGATAAGCTTGCTACGGGCAACATTCTGAAACATCTAGCGAATAGTATGTTCTACTATCAATCATATCGAAGTAGACACTTACCACATTCATACATAAATATTATTCATTTTGGTCGACTAGACATCCATCAGTTGATAAAATCAAATACAATCATTTCAAAAACTTTAAATTTTATTCAACTACCACAATCTTAAAAGTTGTTAGGTCCCATCGACCACTTGTACACAAAATTTATTCAACAAAAAATTCTATATTTTCTTCTCAAGAGGAGGGATTGAGAGAGCATCCTTCACCGGCAAACCAGGTGTCAGATCATCTAGCACTTCTCCTTGAACTGGACCTTCTTGAAGAACAAGAACAGAGTCAGGCACCTCGACTTCTTCGTCCTCAGCGTTAGAGTCGATAAAGCTCAATTCTATAGCAGCGACAAGACTTTTGATAAAGTCTTTCCTCTCCTCCATGCTATTGAATTTGCCAAAAAAAATTGCCCTCATATGCTTCAGAGACTCGACAAGATGGCGATCAACTTCCTCCTTCACTTCGGCAAGAGCCCCGGCTTTCTCTGCTTTCATAGATTTTTGCACAGATAAAATATGTTCACCAACATCATCTTTGAAGGTAGATTTTTGAAGAGCCAGGGCATCTTCCCTCTCCTTTACCAGATCGGCCTTGATTTGCTCGATCTCTTTCTTCTTCTTTCCCAGACATATCTTCTTGATGTCTCGAATGGCAGCCTCCTTGGACTTGGCCGCGCCAACCTTCATCTTCTCCAACTTAGCCTCCAACTCGTCCTTCTTAGCCGTCAGCTCTTTCTCAATGTTCTTTGAGATAAGGAGCTCATTGGCGAAGCTTTGACCGCCAAGCATCTGAGGCCTGGCATCGAGAAGAAGCTTTTTGATCTACAATATAGTGATCTTGAAGATGGAACTAAATTCATTAAACAAGTTAGGGCATGGAAGTTCCTAACCTGATTCATCGTCCGATAACCTTTGATGAAGAAGGTCGACAGCTGTCAGTTCCAACCAAGCAGTTGGCAAAATAAGCTTCTAGAGAGTTTATCCCAATATCATAGGACTTGATAGTCCGTTGGGTCTCCTTTTTGGAGCATCCAAGATTCCCAACAACCTTTGACTTAACCAAGTCGGGGAAATCCTTCTTTACATTGGCAGCTTTCTACTGCCTAGAGGTAGCCGACTTTGGTGGCCGACTTTTTGGGGCACCAACAGTCCCCGATCCAATAACCTCCACCTTCTCTTCCTGCTCGAATGGAGGTTGTCGAGTCACCCTCTTCGACGATTGTGTAGGGGCAAGAGGAAGATTAACAGCTCTTTTCCTTTTCTTTTTTCCAAAACCCTCACCCAGCAAAGCCTTTGCTTCAACAATAGCATAATTGGTAGTGTACCATCTGAGAGCATGGTTCTTGAGTGGGATACTTGCTTCAGCAGCCCCTTATGTATGATCGACATTTTTTTGTCGATCAAAGGAATATCAGAACCTTTCGTTCGAGATCTCTTCAACCCTGCCTCTCAAAACAAAACTTTGACCTTTCCTTGGTCTTCGACTAGAGAATCAATTCACCTAAAGTAATTGGCCCTCAAATTATACAACCTCTCTTTAACCTTCGACTTTTTTTCGGTCTCCTTTAGAGCTGCACAAAGAAAGAAGTCAATTAGAACATAGTCAGAATGACCAAGCAACAAAAAAGTTTGACAATACAACACATTTTAACAAGTACAAACCTAGATGAAATTTTTTCCTTTTTAGAGGCTCCCCTGGGTCTTTAGGGTCAAACTCATAGTTCCCCAATACAAGGAGACGATCGACAAAGTTTTGCCCCCCGGACGATACCATATCATAAAACAAGGGTCTCTTCAAAAACCTGGCAAAGTATCAATAACCAACTTTTTATGAATTCTGTTTGAGTGTGTAGTACATACACATATCATCGATCAAGATCAATTGCTCCCCCCTCTCCTTTAATCGACCATTTATCACTGTAAAAACCCTAAATAAGTTATAAACATTGGGGTTGAACTGACCAGGCGCAACATCATAAAAGTTTAAAAACTTCTTCTGATCAGCTCGAAGAGGCAACTTTAGTCCCTTCTTTATCTATTCTTGATGGATGAGAATACCACCCATTGGGAGGTCTTGATCAGTTATTTCCCAATGATACTCCTCCAGTCTAATGTCCTCAGGAATGCCATACTTCAACTTAAAATTCAAATTTTTATTAGTTTTTTGGGCCTCCCCATAACACTCCATATCATCACCCTCTGCCTCACCTCTTTCTCCACCCCCACCAGAACACTCTTCTCGATAATTGGTCTAGGGTTTGTGTTTTACATATGTTTCTGTCCTTTCCCCATCAGAAACTTCAACAACCCCAACTTCCAAGCTAGCTCGATTCTCCTTAGCCATGTCAGCACTGCACTCCCCAACCCTGTAGTTCCTACTCAAGTCCTGTACACAGGCATTCACATCGATTATTATGGGTTCTACATCGAAAAGGTTATCAAAAATTCCCTCTACGTCAGCAACAAGGCATTTAGCATTTTAAACTGCTTCAACCATTTATTAAACCTGAAAATCATATTTCCCTTTTAAGTTAGTATAGTAGTATATCTTTTACACTATATATATTTATTTGTTAGTATAAATACTTTTGTCGAAGTATAACTCTCCAACAAATCATTCTATCTACTATTATTCGACATCATTACATCCGTTATCGACCCAATCAAGACATCAATTTTTCCCAAGTTCAAACATCGATATCATTTTATTTGAGACTATATCAATATCCTACTAATCAATCTCAAAGTTTGTTCCAACAAAGCTTCTCGAAAATGTTCCATATTCTCGCCAAAAATGAGACCAAATCCAAATTTTTTGATTCCCCTTTCTCTCTAGCGTAAAATAAGGTAAAATACGGTGTATATGGCCACATATTTTCCTCAAACTCCTCTATCCCTCAAACATCAACTCACTCCAAAATACTGTCAAAACTCATATCGTAATACTCAGGGTGGCAAGAATTCAACCTCTCTCCACCTCACTTCAAATCAAAACAAACCCATCAGATCACCATACTCCCACATCATATACGACACCTTACACACCTCACAACATCACAAATTTCATCCCACAAAAACATAAATACAAAAAAACCCTTGAAATGTTTGTTTATGATTTATCCAACAAATCCTTAGAATTATTCTAATTTCTTCATACATATCATTCCTACAGGTATTATTTACAATGGGTTTCCTCCAAATTACAATACAAACAAAAACAAGCGCTGAATCAAAGAAAAATTTGTAAAATAAAAAATACTGACCTTAATAAGTACCAAAATCTCCTTAGTACCAATGTTGGAAATAGAAACAAGAGACAAGTACAAAAAATCAGAGAAATCAGAAATTTTTTCAGAAAAAGTGGAGTGTGAGCAGTCACCACCCACAGGGGTATTTATAGACCCCACACGACTGTTCATCGTACCCCTTCGCCTCTTCGACTGCCCTCTTATCAAAATGCCTAATACGCCTCTTCTCGAAATCTTTAACCTCTCGCCTCCTAAGAGACAACATGCTCTTACGCTACTGCTCTATACCATCTACATATATCTCTACCTCTTTTATTTTATCCATTTTTACCAATGCAATCCTTATATTCATAAAAACAGAATGCACATTCAATTCCTTATACCTCAATACATCACCTACAGGAACACACCTAGCCATTATTCCTTGAACACCCAAACAATATTCCTCAATCATATTTCCTTTTATATCTTCCTACTATTTTTATGGGACAGTTGTAACCACAATTTAAAATTCAAACATTCAAAATAATATTTGACAAGACTACTACCATATACATCGAGAAAATATCAACTTCAAAATTTAAATCTCTTTTTTATTACCATCGAGAACATTACAACACATGTTCATATATAGTTATACTTAAAACAAGGAGCATGATTTACTTGTCTACATAGAATCAACAATCCTCCAGCAGCAAGAATATCATCTTGCCTAATTTTATCCTCTATAATATGCCTCAAGATCACACGACGTTGATCGACTTCCAAAACTTCATCTGTAAAGATACCGTACCTGAACCAACGATCAATTTTCACTTTAATCTGCTTTGGGGACATACCTACAATATTAAGCACTCCTTGATCTGGTAACACATCTGACACCAAAAAATGCCCAAAGTATCGCTCCTCCACTTCAGTTATCTTAATAGCCAAATGACCTTCCTCTGCATCTTTCTGACAACGTGAACAATTTCTCACCATTGTTAGTTACTTCTGCGCATTCCCAAACAAATGTAGCTATAAAAAGAAGTTTTCAAAGATCCTACCAACCAAATATCTCTCCCTACATTCATGCCACAAATCATGGGATTTCATTCTCCAAAGCATCTTTTTCTATAACACAAGGTTTAACATATTCTTCTTGACACAACAAACAAGTAATCGTATCGAGAATGAGGCGATTATCGTAGCATATTCCCCAGATTCGAGAAGTTGTCAAGTCCACGTCTACTGATCTCGATCCTCTACAATAGCCATTATACTTGGTCAAATAGAGCCGTTGCGAGAGATCTGTGAAGTTTGCCCACTACCCATTAAGATAGGAGACCAACTATTTGTAACTGCCCGTATCCATTATAAATATAGGCAGAGCATATGTTAAAATGGATCCATAACTCTATTATTTTTAACTATTTACATCTATTTTATCTTTCAATAACTGTAATAACTAGCACATATGGAATTTTACCATCAAACTCTCTTCGAGGTTACTATATGTGCCTATATACCTCTAAATATTATAATGTAACATCTAATTACACCTAGATACGTAAAATTAGCTCCTTGGACACCAAGTTTTTAGAAATAAGATTAAGTCAATTCCCAATTGAGCTCTAATTATTTATCTTTGACAATTAACTGTGATTTGGATATGACTCCTAGTCATATTCTAAATTAGTCTTGGTTTCGTATTATCTATGATCCCTGATCGTGATAATTAGTATCCTAATGGCATACCATTAATATCCTATTAAATATAGTAATATATTTAAATATGTATTAATCCATTTACTTAAATCACATATAAGTGAGTTGGTTTTCCTATACGAGGTACCCATTCTCCAAAAAAATTAAAAATATTTTTCATAAAAAAATTAAAAATGGGCCCCCTATGGGGTAGGCCCAGTTAGGGTTGTCATTGGGTCGGGTCGGGTCGTGTCATATCGGGTTCGGGTCAAGAAAGAGCCAACCCGAACCCAACCTATTTACTAAACAGGTCAAAAAATTAAACCCGAACCCGACCTGCAAATTATCGGGTTGACCCGACTCGACCCATTAGACTCGCAAAACTATTAGGTTAACACGAAAACCTGGCAACCCAGGTCAACCTGACCCATCTGAATCCTCATAGTTCATAATTCATAATTTCATATAAAGACATCAAAATTCAGAGTCATACATAGTTCATAGAATCATAATGATAATATACATTATACAAAGACATTACTGATATCAGAATTCAGAAAACCTACAAAATTGCAAATACATACGATATCATAGAGATCAGAGATAAACTACTCAGTAGTCAGATAGTCAGTACTCATAGTATCATACTTCAGTTCATAGTCTCATTACTCATAGTTTATATACAAATTACAAAGACATCAAAATTCAAATAATCAGAATTCAATATATCACTTGATTCAAAAATCATAATATATATCATAAATGAATTCAGAATTCATAATACATTTGATATAAGAAATTCATAATAGTTCATACTTCATACTTCATACTTCATCATTGATCATAGTATGAGTATCATACTTCATACTTCATAGTTTATAGTTCAGAGAATTCATTTAAGAAATTAGAATACATCACTAATCACTTACACAAATTCACAAACACAACTCATAGTTCATACCTCAAAAATTTATATAGGGAGTTCCACTTCCATCACTCAACTCAAGTATTCATTACTTATACAAACAGTCAAACACCACTTCCACTTGGTCCATTGTCGGCATTACTTACACTCTCTGGTGATTCTTCAACGTTGTTACTAGCAACTCTATGAGCATTTTGTCCTATACAGTATATACATATTAAATAAAATATCTAGAACACAAAGTTAAATAGGACTAGGTCATAAAAATTATATGCACTCTAAAATATAAAGTAGGTCAAATATAAATAAATAGTTTAGACATCTGATGATTCTGATATAATATAATATCTATCTATAAGGTTATAATAGATTTTATACTCACATCTGATCTGATAGACTGATGATATGCAATTGCCACATCATGTAGTTCTATACATCATTTGATATACAAATGTAACTCCATGAGCATTTTCTTCATCCATAGTTCCATAGAGGGGTGAGCATGGGTCAGTTTTGGGCCTAAAGCGAAACCGAAACATTCAGTTTACAAATTTTGAAACCGAAACCAAACTATGGCTAAACTGAGCCGAACCGAAGGAAAGTCATGCAAAGGCAAAATCGAAAATCAAAAAAAAAAACCGAACTGAAAATCAAAGTAGAACCGAATAAAAACCGAAACCGAACCAAAAGCCAATAAAATTAAATTTGGGCTATATGATCCAGTTTGGTCCAATTCCCTTCACAAAAATCATTACTTCACATAAAGTATTACTTTAAATACATGATAATTCCAAAATATAACCAATTCAAAGAGAAAAGGAGAATAACCAATTTATATAGAGTGATACAATCATCAAAACATGGACAATTCAAAGGTTGCTAAGAGCTTAATAAAATTATAAACACAGCAAAGCCATCAGCCACATAGCCACACAACAACACAACATTCCCTACCCCTCTCATACTCCGTAACACAGCAAGGCCATCACTAAATTGTTCAGCCCAAGATCCCAACTGATGTCCTCCATAACACTGAGCATAGGGCTACCTGTGAGGGTGAAATTGATATCAAAGATGTATATGAATAAAGAGAAATAATATTCCTTATGGTTTTTAATATCAAAGTCTTTTTGGGATTAGATCAAATGTTATTATCTTCTAGAATACTCATTCGAATACACTATTCTTTTTATGGAAATTTGGTATGTTCCATAAGAACGAAAAAACTTACTGGACTATCAACGATACTATAGGAAGAATCAATTTCCTCATGATAATATATGGGAAAGCACTTGAAATTATCTTCTTTGTAGTTTCTTCAAATTTCAACAAGTTGGAGTTTAAATTCTAGGGTGAGTCAAATTCTAGAAGTACTCTTTATCAGTTGGATCTCTTATAATAGCTTACATTAATACTGTAGCAGACTAAAAGAGCAACCAGTCCGTGATGAGGAAGATCTCTGAGCTATCTCTCCACTTCCTAAAGTTCAAAGAGATGAAAGTGAAGTTATCCAGCAATTACAAAGAACCAAGTCTAACATTTCAGTTTGGGGATTGTTAATGGTCTCTCCAAAGCATAGGGAAAATGGGCTTGTTTATCGGAGATGAGAAATATTTTAAAGTTTTTGGAGTGTGTTCCTTGGAGATGTTTTTAGGCTGTTTGTAAACATAAAACTCTGTTTCTTTCTGCCAAGTTAATAACTAGCACTGTATTTGATAGTGTGAAGGACAGTGTGAAGTATAACTCCAAATATCTTTTCAGGCGTAATATTAGTCGTAAATTATCAAGATTTCATGCATAATTGGCACGTTCAAATTGCTTCATAGAACATGCATAATAAAAGATGTCATAGATAAATTTGGCATAACTCATGCTTAATAACAGTTATCAGTAATTTCATTCCCCTTTTGATGAATATCAAAGCTACTAACTGTTAGGAGGAGACGGTTCAAGATATTCAGGGAACAGATTATCAACAGTTAACAGTTATTAGTAATTCTATCAAGTTTGAAAAGTCTAAGAGAAACTATGAATTGCCTTTGAAACAACAAGTTCTGGGTTACCAAGGAAGTGAAGCAGACACAAGTGGACTGTTAAATAAACTATTCTTTCCATGTATCATTTGAGTTCCTTAAGTAATAGTCACAACAGTAGAATAGTTGTCAAATGAAAATAGAATCTTCTAGTATGATTTATTTTTGCTAGATAAGATGGGATTAAATATTTCATTCACCATATATATAATGTAAACTGATCACATAAGCATTTGATGGACTGCCTAAATTCATATAAATGCTCCAAACCAGATTTGTCAAGGTTAAGTTACCTTTGGGTGGGATGACTTCATTCCTCCGCAAAAGATGGATGCAAATTTGACCCCCTGAGCAACTTTAGATAGCAATAACAAGAAAATATTGGAAACAAAGAGTTAACTAAGAAAATAAAATAAATTAATATAAGTATCTTATTACCTTTGTCAAGTTTTTCAAGTTCTTCAACTTCATTCATTGATTCCCGAAGATTTATTGGGAACATTGATGGTCGGAGCCAATCTTAAGAACATATAAGGGCTTCAACAGTAGTAGGAGCTAATAAACTACAAAAACAATCAAGTATACGCCTCCCCCCTCGTACTAAATGCGGACTCTGACGCAACCGAAGAGACGAAAATGGCCAATATATCATGTACAACATGAGAAAGGATTCGATACTTTGAGGAATTAGCTCTCCACCACTCTAATATATCAAAATGTCCAATCTTTGGTTGTTCACACGCCTCCGCCAAGTACCATTCAACTTCTGACTTATTTACCAAATTGTCTTCTTCTTCCAAGTATTTTTAAAAATCATCAGCCAAAGACATATCATCATCATCAGAATAACAATGATTACTGCTCAACCCTTGTGATGATTCACCCATATTTTGAAGTTGCGATGAGGAAGAATGGTTCACTAAATGCCAATCGTGAAGACGAATGAGTGCATCCTTTACCCTTGATACTAGATGATCCACTTTAGATGATTCAAATTCTAATCTTGAGCTTAAACAAAACCGTACATATTTCATCTTGAATCGAGGATAGAGAAGTAATACAACATACAATAACAAATTGATCTTCTCGACATCCCAATACTTATCAAACTTCTCTTACATGCGTCCCGCCATCAACAATAAGCCAACATCTTCACTTTTCTTATATGAAAGCAGTTTCGCTTGAATAGTGACAATCTCTTGAATGAAAGCATTAGAAGTAATATATAATGATCCTAAAAATTTCAATGTTGCATTGCAGAAAATCTTAAGATACTTTATAAGCCTTCTAGCATCTTCCTAATCTATTTGAGTCGAAGGTCCCAATTTTTTTCCCACTTTTCCCCTCCCTAAAGTATGTACGATATGAAGACTCTCTATCATGTAATCTCTCAAAGGCTAATTCAAATTTTTCCGCTGCCTTCAACATCAAGTATGCTGAGTTCTATTGAGTTTGAACATCTAAGCATACTAAACTCTTATCTTCTAATTTTGCATCTCTTATACATGTTTTAAAGCGTTCTAACCTATGTGGAGACGATCTTACATACCTCACTATACTTCTTATCCTTTTAATTGCATCAAATGACTCTTTCAAACCATCATAAACAATTAAATTGAGAATATGCGCAGAACACCTCATATGCAAAAACTCATGACTCAAAATTGTGTTCTTCGAGCTTTTGGTATTTCGTCGCAAATAATCAATAATAGTACTGTTAGAACTAGCATTATTGAAAGTAATACTAAAAATACTATCTACACCCCAGTCAATCAAATACTTTTCAACTAATCTCCCAATAGTTTTGCCATTATGGTTGAAAACTTAACAAAAATTTTTAATCTTTTTTTGCAGTTTTCATTCACTATCAACCCAATGTGCAGTAAGACACATATAACACAAGTTCTTAATAGATGTCCACATGTCCGTTGTAAGACATATTCTTTGATCCTTTAGAATTGTCTTTAATTTTTGCTTCTCGTCCTTGTATAACTTGAGACAGTCTCTAGCTACAGCAAAAAGAGATGGGACGGGAAATCTTAGAATGGCAATCTTACAGAAATGTCTAAAAACTAGTCCTTCAACAAACTTAAATGATTATTCATCCATGATAATCATTTTAGCCAAAGCCCTCTACGCTCCAAGTAACTCCTACTATCTCATTTTTCCCATCTTCTTTTGTATTATAAGATAGTATTTGTTGACTTTTAGCAATACTTTCATATTTTCCATATGGATACTTTTTACAGATATTGTTTAGGTGTCCTAGCATAGAACTTGTTCCATTACCTTTGCGTTCACATTTAAAACTAGTTTTGCAATAATTATATTCTACCCTGATAGGAACTTTTCTAGTACCCTCTACGATCGTAAAGTGGTTCCACACTATTGAGGCAGACTTACGCTTCGTACCTGATTCTTTTTCTTTAGAGTCTTAGGGTGATAATGGAACATTAGAATTGAGATTTGTGTCTTGCGATTCAGTTGGAGTGTTTTGCTCCCCTTATTGCACAACCATTTCCTCTATCTATAAATAAAAGTAATAAGAGAATAATAATATCAATTACTAAAGAGTAAATCATAAAGAAAGACAATAAGTATGCAAACGGCAATAACAAAACATTAGAGATGATAGAAAATAAGTTTTAAAATATACCTGTGGATCTTGTATTTAATGGAGAACAGGCGTTTCATCCCCACTATGTTGTCTTATTTGTACGAAAGATTCTTCGGAAGATAGGTCTCTAATCACATGAAAAAAATAAGCAATTTAGATATGGGAAAACAAACCCAATTCAACAAACCAAATCAACAAACCAACATGGGAAAACAAACCCAAATCAGCAAACTGACCTTCCAGAGCAGAAATTAAGATGTCCCCGAAAACCAAAAAACCAAAAAATTAAGTTTGAGGGTTTTCTATATACCAGAAAACCAAAAAATTTCCATTAAGAATTAAAAAGTTATTCTCCATTAAGTAGTTGAGATGGTGACATATCAATGTTTTCTATATACCAAATTTTTTCCCAATATTAATCGTATCACCAAACCCAAATCAAAATCCAAATCACCAAACCCAAATCACCAAACCTAGGAGTAAGTTAATAAACCCCTATACCCAATTTAACAAACCCAAAATAGGGAGAGAGAGAGAGAGAGAAATATTGATTCATACCTTAGTAAAAACATTTCTATCATAGGAGTTGAAACTCAGAAGAGAGTTGATGATGATGAAGAAGAAGAAGCCTTGTATGCTTCAGTGCTTCACAATGGATTGAAGCTCTCAGCACCCATGTCTGCAAATTAATACAAAAGATCCTTAAAACGTGAATTTGAAGAGGAGCTGAGGAGGTATAGGTTTACTGGGTTTTAAATCTTTTGATTCTTACCTTGAATAATTATATTTGTAATGAGGGGATGAGCTGAGTGACCAGTCAACCAGGACAAGAGGAGGTAATGAGGAGAGAAGTTGAGTGAGGAGGTAATGAGGAGAGGACCAGCTGACCAGGAGAGGAGAAGGTAATGAGGAGAGGAACTGAGTGAGGATGTAATGAGGTATATTAGGTTTTTTTGTTTGTTAATAACTAATAATCGATTCGGTTCGGTTTTGGTTCGGTTTCTCTATAGGCCAACCGAAACAAAACCAAAACTGGTCGGATTTTAGATTTTAAAACCGAAACCGAACCGAAACTTTTACAAACCGAACCAAACCGAAAAAATTGTTCGGTTTCGGTTCAGTTTTTTGGTTTGGTCGGTTTCTTGCTCACCCCTAGTTCCATACTCCATACTCAATGCCTTAATGGCCACAACCCACAGGTAGTGTCTATCTATACTAGTAATACATCTAATTTGATATGCAACAATAATGTCAAAAAGTGTAAAGCAACCAACTTTTTCTATGTCTTTAATAATGCACCTTGTTATATTAATAAGTTTTTCATCTTTAGTACATCAAGAATGGAAAAATGTGATACATCTTTTTAGAGTTCTAGACTTCCAGTGATTCTCTTTTATGTTTTATATACGCAGTCATAATGTCACATATATATATACTAGGTTATGAACCCGTACTACACAAGGTTGCTTAAGTTTAAAATGGGTTATGGTGTAACGTATCTTATTAGCATTCTCTTCACAACTTATTTTTATTTAAATAACAAATAAACCAATTTATTAATTTTTTACAAGAAAGTTTCGTCCCATAAAATCAAGTACGAAGGTAAACTATCAAACAAAGATGAGCTAAATAATCACATAAAGGGGATAGTAATGTAAGGAGGAAAGAAAATGTTAGAAATGAAAATTAGTTGTACAAAACTACACATGTCTTTTTCTTGCAATTCTTTTTACAATTTCTGAAGCCTTATCTTTGCCCATAATGGATCCCTGATACTCAATTACTATATATGGCTACCATGTCTATCGATGAGCATAAAGTTCTTTATATTTTCCACCAATTCCCTCTTTGTTTCTATTATTCCTTTTTCAAAAGATTGGTGATGAAGCTTAAGTTGCATTTGAGATCTTAAATAACACATGAGTTATAACTTCGACAACTTGTACTACATGATCATCATAAGTCTAAGAATTCAGTAACAAATAAAAAACCAGTCAGTAAATTGTTTTCCGAAATTAAAAAAAAATGTTGTTAAAATTTATATGTAGTTTAGAGCCCGAATAAGTTCGTGCGGCTAAGGCATCTCATAGTGCTCGGAGAGCAACATTTTGAGTTTCGTATCTGCATATTTTATGGTTCCAAGTCACATATCATATATAATACTAAAGAATATGCATATCTTAATTAATAAAAATTTGAGGTAATACATTTAGATTACCTTTCCAAGGATGCTAGATTTTCTATCCAATAATATGTGGAAAAAAGAGGTTGTTCTTAGCCCTCGGATTAGTAACTGCAACTTGGTTGAACACTTATCCCTTACATTCCCGAAGAGCTCTATTGTAAGCTATTGTCTTGGGTATCTTGGAGGGTAAGTCCAAATCTTATTTTCCAAAAAAAAAACAAATGCAAGGTTATAAGAGACCTTTAATTGAAGGGAATTTTAGCTATTGTAGTTACAATTGCAAACATGAACCAAACAACTATGACGTGAAACAACAACCAAGTAAAATCTGGAGAAATGTCTGGATCATTTGGATCTATTAAAAATGAAGTATTTACTGTTAAAATATCCATCGTCTCCATTGCTAATATCCACCACTATCAACCAACATACTAAACTATTGTTTGTGTTTATGTTTGCTGCCTCACTTTATCACTTCAAATGAACTAATTTAAATTTATTTGCTTGATCAATTGGATACTATTATCCATGAAGTTTCAAATGGGTTATGTAGAACTAAACTAGTTGTCATCGACTGATATAAAACTACTAAACCAAATTCATTACTAACCTTGACCATTATAAAAGTATGTTTTATCTCTTGCTAATTCTAGAAGCTCATTTTATCTTTGTATGGAATACCCTATGAATATTTACTAAATTCGTGCAAAATCTAGGCCCGTTACATGAATTAGTGTAAAGAGTCCCACGCAGAGTAATATTGGTGTAGTGGCTTATTCCGTATCTCAAGCTCATGCCTCATCTTCGAACTACAGACGAACTTTCAACCTTAACAACAGAGCATGTGGCACAATCAGAAACATATACAACACAAGTTTCTCAACCAACATCACTCATCCCTGACGACACTCATGCTATTGGTTGAGAGCCATCTTGTAATAACTTATTTTGTATCTCGGACTCAAGCATCATCCTCGATCTCATCAGCGTACAGGAAGTACTACTAAAGACGTGACCAAACTTTCCTCAATTCGAGACATCACTTTCAGCCTCTATACTAACAGTTTGACCTGCACGAAGCATACATTCAGCAATAGAACCATTGTACAGCAGTAGAGGTCGGCACATTACATAATTTGGTCAAAAGATATCTCGCACATACTTTATGTCGTCCATCATTAAGGGACTTTATGGTCATCAAACGGTCATATTAGAGGGCCTATAAAGAGGCATGGAGAACTAAAGTTCTCACTCTATCACTTTATATTCTCATAATGCTATTTGTAACAGACTAGCAATCTCAATAAGATCATCGCTTTCTCGAAATCCTCTAGAGAGGTCGTGGTATTTAACCTATTCAAAGGCTTTCCACGCTAAATTATCTTATTATTTATTGTCCATTTCTCTTGAACATTCTAAATATATTTGGTGTAAAGGCTAAGTCCGAATCCCAGAACTAGGCCATTACATTTAACGCCGTCTATGGGAACCAAAGTTCTCAAACCCATGGTCTCAAACGCCGTTGATCATTTTTTCTCAGAATGACACCTCCAGGTCAGAGCGCGCCGATCGTCCAGATAGAAGAGAACGCAGCTTTAGTAGACCTAAGGGACACTCTAAATTCCGAAACAGAAAGATGTGCAACTCTGGAACAACAGCCCGCAAGTGTTCAGGATGCGTTGAAGGTTCTGCACGGTTAGCAGGTCACCGTCTAGAAGAACAAAGTCGTACAACCTGAGGGCTCGCAGATTTCTGTTCATGATAGAATAAAACTGCCTCTGAAAGGAGTACATGTAGGAGGTGTGCTCTGATCTAACCATCAGCAATAGGACATGGAGCCCATCAAGATCTAGGAGATCAAACAAGAAATAGATGACGGCCTGACAGGAATCCGACAGACTGATAATCTACCTTGACGAGTTTGAGTCCCGGTAAAGGAACGTCTAAGTGAAGGGAGTGGTGACCATAATCCTGGAGAGGGTTGCGTCACTCGACCAACCGCTGCAGCCCGATAATATGTCACTCAGAAATATGTTGAGAAGCGAATCAAAGAATTGATCGAAGCCCATACACTGACAAAGGGATCCATAGCAGATTACAAAAGAGCCCGATCGTCCAGGAGTTATTAGATAATGAGGTCCCCGCAGGGTTTCACACTCTGAAGATCCGAAAATATAAAGGAACTGATCCAGTGGAGCACGTTCAAGAGTTCCAGGATGCTCTAGGTCTACATTCCATGTCCAACCACATTCTATGCCGATTCTGTCCTACCAGCTTGTTAGGCAAACCCCTACGGTGGTTTCACACACTGCCTGAAGGGTTCATCATAACTTTCGAACAGCTGTGCAAACTCTTCGTCAAGAATTACTCACACAATAGAGATAAAGAGGAGAACCTATATTCTCTTTTCAATCTCAAACAGATGTCGAGAGAGAAGTTCGAGACATTTACTAAAAATTTCTTGGAGTTGGCTCAAAAATTATATCGACTCGACCAGAAGATCACTATTTCTGCTTTCACCAATACTTTACTCATCGATGGCCTGATGAAGGAGTACCTCGTCCTCAGCAAACCGACAACATTGGGAGACATGATTGAAAAGGTCAACGGATACATCGACCTGAAATGAATGGCGTCTGACAGGCATAAACCTCAGAAGTTAACACTGATAGCTCAAGATCAATCAACCCATTCCGATTTTAATCGGACAACAGATCAGGGAGGAGACAGGAAACACACCAAATCCAACAATGAGCGGCCTCGAAAGAGTAACTTGCCAAAACCTTATCTCCCAAAGATGAATGTAACCATAGCCAGCATCTATCCTATATTACAGAAAGACAGATTCTTCTACAATGCACAGTACCTCAACCAATATCGAGAACAAACCATACTGCATCCACCACAAAGTCTGACATCATGAGACAAAACAATGTTTTGCCTTACACCGGTTGTTAGAATAAATCTTTGCAGATGGATGAATGCACAAATACATAGTTGACGTGGAGAGTTATAAGAACGGGAGATATAAAAACCCCACAGATGTTGTACAGGTCGAGGAACCAGTAGCTGAGAAGTATTTGTACCATATCTCACTCTGCCATTTCGTGGAGACTCAGATCGTCAAAGAATCAAACATGAGCAAACGAAGACTTGTCGTCCAATGCCACGACTTATCCATGCAAGATAAAAAAGCTCGTCTAATTCCAGTTTCCAGCTCTCAACGAACTGAGATTTTTTTAATGATTGCGATGTTCAGCATGTTGTCAACTATCCACACCATGATGCTTTGGTGATCATGTTAAAAATGCAAAATATGGTGCTTCAGACGATGATGATAGATACCGGTAGTACTATCGAACTCCTTTTTCAAAGCACGATCAATCAGATGGGTCTGGCTGATAAGGTCCAATCCAGCAACATTGATATATGTGGTTTTAATGGAACTAAGGAGGAACGTGTCGGGAAGATTATACTTCCTATCATCGAAGGACCAGTAACACTCGACGTTGTCTTTTACGTTGTCAATACAAAATCCCATTCTGTCAACCTATCACTTGGCGTTACATTTTGAATGGTAAGGTGGCGTATACGAGATCAAAGGAAGTAAGAAATTTACACGTGCATGCAAAATTTTTGTCGTTATTGGACCAAAACCTTCTGAACATCAGCTCGCATAGCAATTACAGTAGACAATAGGATACATTATAGAGAACTATACAGTCAACTCTGCAGGGCAACATTTGCCCAGCGCAAAAACCACAGAGTATGTTATAATCAGTGGCCCCAAGCGTGGGACATATATTGGCACTCATCTGCCCGCAGCAGAGCACAACATACTCATCAAGTTCCTTTTAGACAACAGTGATGCCTTCGCTTGGACATTTCACGAAATGCCGTCCATTGATCCAAACCTGGCCTGTCACAAACTCAACTTGAAAGATAAAATTAAAGTTGTCAAACATAAAAAGAGGACTTTAGCACCAAGGCTTCGAGACGAAGTCAACAAAGAGATCTAAAAACTCATCGAAGTTGGTTTTATCCGAAAGGCCAATTATCCAGAATAGATATCGAATATTGTAGCAGTACCGAAGAAGAACGGAAAGATCAGGGTGTGCGTAGATTTCCCAGACATACTCCAAAGAACAATTTTCCATTCTTTATCATAAATAATTTGTTTGATTCTAATTCAGGACATGAGCTCCTATCTATGATGAACGCCACGTCTGGGTACAACCAAATACCAATATTACCTGATGATAAAAAGAAAATAGCTTTTATTCTCAAGAATGTCGGAGCTACTTATCAGTGATTGATGACCCAGATGTTCAAAGATCACCTTGGAAAGACTATGGAGGTTTATATAGACGATATATTGTGCAAAAGTCACAAAAAGGAAGACCATATTATAGATTTACACATGGCCTTCGATATCCTCCATCTCTACAAGATGAGACTCAACCCTGACAAATACCAGTTCGGAGTTCAATCAGAGAAATTCTTGGGCCACTTAATCAGCAAGCGCGGTATTGAAGCTGATACAGATCGTATTCGCGTATTATTATCTATGCCTTCTCCAAAAATGAAGAAAGATGTCCAGAAGTTTGCCGACAAGATTGCCGCGTTAAGCCGTTTTGTTTCAAAATCTTCCGATCACTGTCGATGGTTGTTCAACTTACTACGTGATGGGAAATAAAACAGAAATCTCAGGACCCTGAGATCGAATGGACAACAGAGTGCGAAGCAGCATTTTAGCAACTTAAACTTTACTTGGGATCACCACCAGTGATAAGTACACCTCACGAAGGGGAAGAAATCACTATTTATCTCGTAGTCACTGAAGAATCATTAAGTTATGTTCTCATTCGACTTGATAATAAGATCGAGAAGCTTGTCTACTTCATCAGTAAAACTTTTACTCCAGTAGAATCCCGATATAGCAAGATCGAGAAACTACTTTTAGTTCTCGTCTACACCTCGTAAAAATTGAGACAATACTTTCAAGCCCATTCAGTACGAGTAGTAACCAACTACCCTCTGCGTGAAATCTTATCCAAATGAGAAAAAGTCAGACGGGTCCAGCAATGGTCAATCACTCTTGGCAAACATGATATCCGTTTTGAGCCCAAGCATTCTAGGCAGTAACAGATTTCCTTGCGAACTTCCTTGTAGAAGATCCTGATTGGGAAAAAGACAACACAAAAATTCATGAGGAACAGATCGAACAAAAGGCAGACTGGATAACTTAAAAGGGATGACGCCTTTTAACTAACGAATCTTCTGGACCCATAGGATCAGGCACCGGAATCGTGCTGATCGCACAATCTAATGATAGAATCAAAAAAGCAATCCAATTAAATTTCGAAGCTACCAACAATGCAGCCTACTATGAGGCGATGATTCATGGTCTAGATATGGCTCTTGAAATTGGAGTATCCGAGCAGTTCGTATACATGGATTCTTTACTCATCGTAAACCACTACACAGAAAAATTCTAGAATAATGGCAAAATGATAGATTACGCAGCCGCAGTAGCCAATAGGATGAGAAGATTTAAGAGTATTTCTATCGAACATTTGCCGCGTGGAGAAAATTAACATTCTGATTCCCTCGCATATCTCGCAGGAGTCCTTGGCCCAGAAATTTAATATTTTAAGATCGAAGTATTATCAACCCCCAGCATTAGCATCATAAGCTCAAATTTTGTTAATAATGGGGGCGTTGAAGATGATGAGGACGATTAGAGATGACCTTTCCTCAAGTATATTTGAACCAAAAACAAATTTGATGGCGAAATCCCTCAGGACCCCACTGAAAGAAAATGTGTACTTGATAATGCTAAATGCTATATTGTGGAAAATAGTCTCTTATACAAGATTTTGGTCACAAGGCCGTATCTCGAATGCTTATCCCACAAAGAAGCTCAAAAATTCCTACACGAGCTATATGAAGGTACTTGTAGTTCTCACGCAGCAGGAAGATCTCTAGCCAACCGATCTTTTACCATAGGCATCTTCTGGCCTAAAATGAAAGCTCAAGCCATCAAACTCGCAAGCAAATACGATGCATGCCAACGTCATGGTCCTCAAATTTGAGCTCTAGCTTTGGAACTCCATTCTAACAATGTTGTATGGTCATTTAAAGGATAGGCCCTCGACCTTGTCGGCAAATTTCCCACCACACCAGGAAAACTGAAATATTTGTTAGTCGCAATGGATTACTTTACTAAGTGGGGTCGAAGCTGTTCCTCGATGCCATACACGAGAAGATGAAGTCATCAAGTTCCTCTGGGAAAACATTATCATCCGTTTTGGCTTTCCCAATCACATCAGAATCGACATTGGACCTCAGTTCGTTGGCTCCAAAGTTATCGAATTCCTCAATCAACATAACAACATATATTCTTCTTCCAATCCATATCACCCGTAAGGGAATGGTCAGGCCGAAATCACTAATCACACTATCGTGGATAGGATCAAAAAGTACTTAACATAAATGAACGGCAATTGGGTCATTGAATTACCACATGTTTTATAAGCTTATCGAACTACGCCTCGTGTTTTAACTGGATGCACGCCGTTCTACCTGGCTTACAGTATAGAAACAATCGTCCCTACTCAGTATCATCACCGTATTCGCAATCATACTATAACCAATGAAAAAAACGAATTCCAGTTGGCATATAATATGAATTGGATCGAGAAGATCCGGGACAGAGCAGTCATGAATTTAGGAAGATACGACCAGGCTTTAGCCCATTCTTACAGTAAATGCGTTCGACATAGAGAGTTCAAAATCAAGGATCTGGTACTCTATGAAATTCCTAAACATCGCAAAGAGTTCAACGTAGGGAAATTTTCCACTAACTGGGAAGGTCCTTTTGTCGTTATCGAAAAAATGGCCTCAGTTCTTACGACCTCGCAACTGAGCATGACGAGCATATGCCTAATCCTTGGAACACAAGGAGACTAAAGTTGTATCGCAGATAACAAATCTGTCACAGTGTACTTTCCTTTACTCAATCTCACATCAATGAAATGCTTGTGTTCGATCGCAGTGTACTTTCCTAATATATCCAGCAAGTACTTCTATACACAGATTACAGATCATTTGTTACTTCGGCTAAATCGATCATCTAAATACATTACAGATATTTTGTTACTTCTGCCAAACCGATCTATCTTACACATTCGTTGTATGTCAATCTTACACCAATGAAATACTTGTGCTCGATTGCCCTACATTACAGTAGTTCTTTTAATATATCCAATAAGTACTTTTACACAGATTACATATCGTTTGTTTCTCTAGCCAAACTGATCATCTAAATATATTACAAATCCTCTGTTGCTTCGGCCAAACTGATCATCTAAATACATTACAGATTACTTGTTGCTTTAGCCAAACTGATCATCTAAATACATTACAGATCATTTGTTGCTTCGGCCAAACTGATCATCTAAATACATTACAGATCATTTGTTGCTTCGACCAAACTGATCATCTAAATACATAACAGATCGTTTGTTGCTTCGGCCAAACTGATCATCTAAATATATTACAGATCGTTGGTTGCTTCAGCCAACTTGATCATCTCATACATTGCAGATCATTTACCACTTGGGCTGAGCTGATCACATATCACGCTGTCGTGCATACATTATTTATGGTACCTCACACGGTTAACACAGTTAACTGATCCGTCCTAAACTATTTCTTCATACATCTATATTTTTTGTTTCATATACATACACCGCAATCACATTCCTCATTCCTCATACGAGCTATCGCTTAAATCATTACTCGCATTAGAAGGACCAGCTACGTCCTGTACAACACCTCTAGCTAACCGCCGACTCATGAATTCTGGCAGCCTCCCCACAATAATTTGCTTTCCATATCTAACTATTCTCTGTTTAAACAATCCAATTATGACAATCATGGGTTGTAAATATTCAGATCGGATTACCTCCATCTCACATTCTATACCTTGGGTAGTTAAACCATCATACACCCTCTTACTTTTGGCTTTCAATCTCTTCAATTCTGCCACAAAGAATGAGGTTACTGCCACCATCTCTCTCTCGTGACTTTCACTCACCTCACTTTTAACCTGTTTACTAAGAAGGTGTTTGCCCAACTTATGTTGTACTTCCCTCAGTACAATTTTTAATCGTTCACAACGATTGTCCACTCATCATTTTGCACGATACACATCCAAATTCTAAGATTCTAGCACTGCCATAAATTCGTCTATGTGGTAAATCAAAGACATTGATGATTAATTAGCTTCGCCTTCTACCCTCTTTGCGTCGTAAGTTACCTCCAACTGTAACATATCCTTATCTTGCTTCGTATTCGTACTTTGAAGTATGTCATTTTTTGGCTAGTATTCTAAGATATCCAGATGTCGCATTTGCGCAATCCGCTCAAGCTCACATATTTTATTCCAATCCTTTTTCATGACTTTGTTCTGTTGGGCACAGACCTCCCCCATTTTCTTTACCATCATCTCAGTAACCAACCACAATACTTCGTATTTGCGAGCACGAGCTCGAACATCGTTTATCTCCGCCTCGAGCATATTAGCTTGAAATTGCAACTCCTTTACAATATTTTTTTCCCCCTCTAACGGGACTAGGAGTTCCGTAATTTGCGCAGACATCAATTCAACATTTTGTTGACTAGCTCATCCTAAGCTACTTCCAACTTCAACACCCTTTTATCTTACCTCTTCCTCTAAACTATCTATCTTTCTCAGACTGACAGCCAATACTGTCTTCTTCTCTCAAAGAGTATCAGTCAGGAGGGTTACCACATTTCGTTCTACTAACATCTTTGCCCTCAATTTTTCTTCTGCTTCAGTAGCACTTTTTTGGGCAACCTGACTCGATCTTAGCTCAGCACTCATTTGTTCATTCTTGACACGTAACGCGTTGTATTAACTTTGTATAGAAGCCAGATTCACCTATCACAAAAAATTACATTTATAATAGTTCTTTATAACAACATAGTACATATAATAGTTTACAAGATTACATCCAGAACGTGGTATTTGAGTAAGTCAGATACGTCATTCTATTCTAACAACAAACATATTACATTTCTCATCAAATAGTACGAAAGACTGGTTACAAGAAGACAAGAGTACACTATTTGTAACTCTTCCGGACATGAGACGACTGCAGTTTGTCTCTCACCATTTTCCTATTCGGTACCTGCACATCTACCGACATGGTAAATGTCACAACCACCGGTTAACATTATTTACACTGTGCTCGGGGTATCAGATTCTCGACCTCCTCCTCTTCTGATGACTCCTCCCACGGCCTAGGAATGGGTTGTTCACCAACAATTCCTCTTTCACCTCTGGTAAACCACAAGTTTTTTGGCTTGGCATTTTCCACTTCAAAATCTTTCCCACATCCCGTCACGAACTTCCTAAATTTGTTCTCTACTCTAGCTAGTTCTTCCCCATAAAACTCAACAACACTGTCTATGTAACGTTCATGCCCGTTCGAGCAGCGACTTTTGCTCGCGAGGGATAAAGGTGTTCCTTCAGTATCATTTGCGCTTTGTGCAACTACTGGCGCATATTTTTCAGTAACACACCTAAATCCCTCACATCCGCATCTACCTTTATTCGAACAGTCACTTCTTTCGAAAGTCGCATAGCTAAAGACATTTTTTGCTACTCGTGCTGTGATAGTTCGTCCTGTGATCCCCTTAATTCACCCTCTAATTGCTTTTAGACCTCTATTTGCTCTTTTCTTACCCTGAAAAATATAATTCTCATGGCCCTCTGATCCTACATAATGCCAAACGTATCAGATAGAGGTTCTATATTACCCCAGGCAATAGACACACCAGCTCGAGCAAAACATTTTTTTGCCTCTAAACTATGACGATTGCGTGCTTCTTGAGCTTAAAACATAACTCGAGCTGGGTCCAGAACTACACCTATCTCCCTCAAAAGCTCTATATAAGCCTCTTTTAACCCTCGTTCACTATCTACTTTGACCTCAAAATACAAAGTCAGAGCTAATAACTTACTCTAACACCTTATCTTTTCACTTGGGTCGTTAAAACAAGTAAGTTATTTTGGCTTTCGAACTAATATCCCCCTTTCCTCTTCCTTTTTTAACACCTCGTCTCTCTCTGCTTTTATCTTAGCATATCTACATTGCAGAACATATAACTCTTTAAATGTTTTCTCTGAATTCAACTTAAATTACCTTATCTCATATTCAGTTTTGTTAAGTACCTATTGAATACGGGTCACGGAGTTTCTCGCTCTACTTAACAACTTCTCTAATTCAGAGTTTGTTTTTCTCAAACACACTATCTCCTACACAGATTACAAATATCTTATTTTAATACAACCATTCAAGAAAACATATTTCAAAAACATCACTCAAAATGAAAATAGTGTACGATTATACAGAGTACTATCTCATTTAAATCGAGCGAACTGAAAAATAGAAGATAGGATACCACATAACGTTGAAAGGGGCTTGCCAATGTCTACCTCATAAGGAGATTTTAGCATCTTCCCCAGAGAAGAAACTGTTTTAGCACGTTCCACCAGAGGGTTCACTATTTGCTCAATAGTACGAACTGGCTCTGTTCTGCCTGAAGGAAGGTCTGACGCTTTCCCAGATAAACCAGCAGCATCACCAACCACCTCTTCCTTCTCATCCTCTATAAGAAACTCTATTTCTGCATATCTACCATTGCAGGTCAGCTCCACATCATTAACACTTAATCCATAAACATAGTACAAATTAATAAAGTGGTCTCTCTCCACTAAGGCTGTTGCAACTTCATCGGTCATGAGCTTGTCATACTTTGATAGATCACTGGGCTTTTCTACAGCTGTGGTAATATCTGCAGCCCTTCTCTCTTTCTCCAACAGAAGGCCAACCTTGAGCTCTTTTGCAAGAGCTGACTGAGCTTTAAACTTTACCGACAGGGCATCAAATTCTTGGCCCCTCTTGTCCAGGCATTGTCTTTCCCTCTTCATCAACGTTGAGAGCTGCCAATACAAACAAAAAGGAAAATTCAGTTCAATAGTTTTACTCAGCTCGAAGGTAATATCGACCACATACCGCGAACGTATACTCAAGGTACTCATCCTCGAGCTGCTGCAAGTTCATCCCGGCCATATGACAGTATTTCTTCTCCTCCTTTATCATCTTGGCTGCAGCAAGAGGTTTAGTTCGATCACTGTCCTCCTCTAAATGCCATTTTCTCTTCAACAAACTCTTCGCAACCTCCCCAAGAGCGGATACACTCACTTTGGCTTTTTCCTCCACACCACCACCAGCAGGCCTTGCGACCTCTTATTCTGTGACCAGAACCCCAGCCGCTGAGGTACTCTGCTGCGCTGGGTTTCGTCCCTTACTCGTAATTCATTTGGTAGTCAGAGGTGCAGGAGGTAGAGTATGAAGCATATCAATAACGTTCTCAACAGCTTTTCCCTCAGCCATAGCTCGTTTCTCCTGAGCACGTTAAACTTTGAGTGCTATCAAATCTACCCTTTTGTGTCTTCGGATACCCAATTCAATAAGTACCTCTGTTAGCTCGCGCTGATCTCG
This sequence comes from Kingdonia uniflora, assembly GCA_014058105.1. Classification (NCBI taxonomy): domain Eukaryota; kingdom Viridiplantae; phylum Streptophyta; class Magnoliopsida; order Ranunculales; family Circaeasteraceae; genus Kingdonia; species Kingdonia uniflora. The sequence continues at coordinate 131,225 of JACGCM010002641.1, forward strand.
AGCAATATAATCAAATAGACTAGTCTTATCCGGAGTGGCCAACGGTTTGGGTTCTGCCAATAAAAAGGGATACAACATCAGTTAAACAATATGCAGACATAATTATCGACTATTCGAAGGTTGGTCAACATTACTTACTCGGATTATAATATATATTGTTCAGCTCGAGCGCTGGTTCATCTGGAACTTGCAAACAGTATACCCTCAACCCATACAAGGTGATCACTCCATGGTCTACTCGCATATTCAAAATCAAAGAACTTCGGCCTAGCTGAATCACTATACAGATAACCACTACTCCGACTCTCCATATATTTAAACTTGTAAAACTTCAAAACATCTTCAGCTACGAATTGCTTCGCAGCCCATTCCTTCCTCTATTTTTCATTCAGTACCTCACATACCCTCATCATCTCATACACATTCCCATTTAACTGGGCAGGGCAGCACTGTAACACATTCATAACCCCTTTCTGAAAGTAGGTCAGCGGAATTCAAAGGTTGTATATGACCTGATTCAAGAAATATAAAACCCCCCCACTTGGGCCTGATAACCCAAGCCTATTGTAATACGAGAGGTTAACCCCCTCACTAATACCTCTATCATTCTTCTATTTTTCCAAACATGGAACTTGATAGTACATTGCTTCATCCCCTTTTTCGGAGACATAGGCTCTGAACCAGAGACCTTGGTCATCCACGTAACCCCCAATCTCCTTGACATTTCTTTTTATTTTTCAAGTACTCTTTCCCTATATTTATCCCCTCTGGGTATGTAATGAGGACTCTCTCTTTCCCTTCCTCTCTCACCAAATCAATTCTATTGGGTTCAATAACCTTTACGATTGTCCCAACATGGTTAACAGTCTTCTCCATTACACTACGCTCGTCCTCCCCTCCCTGAAGATGACGTTTCCTCCAAATCAGACGAGATTACAAATTTACTAGCAGGAATACTAGGTTTAGAACGCATATTGAACCTACAGATACAGAGACATATTTTATCATTATCGCTACATTACAAATAGTACAAACAGACCCACCTTCTGCCCAGTCAACACGTCTATTTTCCTAATTTCCAAAATGAAAAATCCCAAATCAAATCATTTCAAGTTTCCCTCTTCTTCTCCAGCATACGTACTTTCTCTCTCTAACAGGATCAAAACGTATACCACAATTCCTACATTGCAGGTCTTCTCTCATATTTATTTTTAAAATCCCCAAAACCCCATATTCTAAAACCAACTATGCAGATTATTAAAGTTTACAGATTACTCACAAATCAAACAGACAAGAGTTTTCCATCACCAACCTGTACTTGCAGAACAACAATTCTCTATTTTACCCGGATGCATCTCCTCGAATACGAACGTTCCCATCGTCTCTCCGACAATCTCCTATCACTCGATGAAGATCTCTTTCTCTAATCACAATCAACACTCAAATGCCTCCTCTCCTTCGTAATAATATTTAGACCACTTTTTTCTATTTCTGAAACTGCAGACAATTTATGAGGGAGAGAGAGACGAGTCTTTATACCCTCCCTCAGTTTATGAAACGACGGCTTCTTCTGACACGTGTCAATCATCCCCACTGTTGCTACAAGCACGTCTTTTCATTTCACAACATTATCATGACTTCTGTGATAACGTTTGCCCTCACCACATTTATCTTTGTTATCTACCATTACCAACCCTATACTTTTTCTCAGTCCAGTACCAAAATGACCAATCATCTTACTTATACTCTACCCAGATCGTACAAACATTCCTAAAATAAATCAATTTTCAAAAATTCAAAGATATCCATGCAGTTGTTAAAATCCTACAGCTGTCATAACCAATATCAGTACATAATCAATATAACAGAATACTTTATACAACCAGATCGAAGCATCCCATTACTTTATTATATCAAGATCCTTCCCCTTACATATATTTAAACATAGAATACAAAAACAAAAAACAAAATACTTATCACGAGCTCCCTTGCTTCGAGCTCAACGACCTCCCCAGTTACCTCTAAAACAACCACGATGGTTCGGTTCACCATACAAAATTATCTCTCCATTTGCTGCCATTATATCCTCTTCCACGATTGCCAAACAGTTAGTTCGAAGACGACATCAAGTAACAATTTTTGACCACATACCGCGAACGTATGCTCGAGGTACTTATCCTCAAGCTGATGCGAGTTCGTCCCAGCCATACGACAATATTTATGCTCCAAATTTTTCATCTTGGCAGTAGCATGAAGGTTAGTTCGGTGACTGTCCTCCTCAAAATGCCATTTTCTCTTCAAGGAACTCTTCTCAGCTTCCCCAAGAGTGGACATGCTCACTTCGGGTTTTTCTTCTATACCACCAGTAGCAGACTTTGAGATCTCTTGTTCTGTGAGCACAACCCCAGTAGTAGAGGTACTCTACTGCACTGGCCTTTGGATCTTATGAGTAATCCATTTGGTAGTCTGAGGTACAGAAAGTGGAGGATTAAACAAGTCAGAAATGGTCTCCACAGTTTTCCCCTCGGTCATAGCTCGTTTTTTTTTAGCTCGCTGAACTTTGGGCGCTACCGAATCTACCCTTTTGTGTTTACGGATACCCAATTCACTGAGTACCTCGGTTAGCTCAGTGAATTGAGCAATCAGACTTTTCTGTAACCTGTTATGAATGCCTTTGGTGGTTTGAGCCTGGGCTTTGAACAATTCTTTGATACACTTTTCAACATGTTCATGAGTTACATATTGTTGAGCTGTGATGGTCTGGCCCGAGATGTGTCATTCGCGAGGGTTGTGGTTGCTACTTCCTTCACTTAGTTGCTCGAGCGCTGGAATAGAAACTTTTCCGAAGAGTGGATTCTCTACTTGTCTGACTTCAGCAATACAACCATAAACTTATTGGTTAACTTTCTAGACCTGAGCAAGCTCGACCCCTGGCAGAATATGATTAGATCGAACTTCACCTCCCTGACTGTTGGCGTGAGGCCCGAGTATGTCCCGAACGGAAACTCGTGAAGCAGCTGGCTGCATGTCTTTGTTCTTATGGGCTGCAATCTGTTGGTTCTGCAGAACTTTTAACGCATCTTGCACGCCCGCCAACTATTATTCCAGGGCTGCCCGCCTTTATGTTTCGAAGTTTAGAGTGACCCGCAATTATGCTAGTACGGTGTTTCCTTCTGCTGGAGTAATTGGCATACTCTGGTATAGAAGTGGTATTTTGTAGATAGATAATCAACTATTTTATGAGACAATGGGTTTGAGAACTTCGTTCCTACAGACGGCGCCAAATATATTAGCCTAATTTTGGGTTCGAACTTAGTCTTTATACCAATGATAATCAGAGCGTTTAGATAAATAATGAGAGAATACTAGCACAAAGTTTAGCATGAAAAACCTTTGAATTGGTTAAAAACCACGACCTCTCTTGAGGATTTAAAAAGAGAGATGTTATTGATAGTTGCTATTACAAGGGATACTCTGAGTATTTCGTATAGAGTGTTTGAGTAAGAATTCATCCGTCCTTCATCTGGAATTATTTGGTCCTATTTATAGGTCTTATAATATGATCGTTTGATGACCATTATGATTCTTAATGATAGACGTTATAATATATATTTGATAGTATTTGTGTAACATTCTAATCTTACTATCTTTTAACGGCTTCATTAATGACGGAGTGCTTGTTGACTCGAACTGCTGATGTAGAGGTCAAAACTGATGAATAAAGCTCTAACTATTTTGTAATGTGCCACATGTATGTTGACAAAGTCGAGTGATTGTATGATGGTCGAAGATGGAGCTTGAGTCCGAGATGCGGAATAAACCACTGCAAATACCTCTCTGTTCGAATAGAGTTTGACTCTGTTTGAATAGATATCTCATAATGGGTTATGTTCGAACATAACATTGCTTTGTTCTAATAGACCTTGTATTTCAGCTTTTTCAAATTTTTGTTGTGGTCGTTTGCTTGCCTCGTGATTTGTACTTTGAACCTTACAATTTGTAAAGTCTTCCTAAGTATATAAGGATACTTAAAGTTAGCTTTCTATTATGACTTGGATTATCATAATTATAAACCCATAATTACTAAAAGACCCCTACTCGTATGGGTCATAATAAGTCTTACATTATCTCACTTGGCCCATATGAAGTAGTTTTAAAAATCATACTCATAAATCTTAAGTTTGCAAAAATTTTGATTCAAAATGGGCTCAACGATTAAATAACTGACACGCGCGCAATTTTAAATGTATCCAATTCATACTATATTTATTGGTCATCATAATACCAAAATCAAACAATTTACTAAAGCGAGTCATGGCGGTCTTATGCAATTTTGCGACACATTTCCATCCATATACTACAACAATAATAAAGTATTTAACTTGTTTCATAAGTGAGGTTTTTAAGCGTTAACAAATAGGCCTATAAAAGGTCCATCAATAATGTATTGTCAAAAGACTTTACTGTTATCATTCATCCAATCACATACATGTGCACACATAATGGTAAACATGAAAATATCAAAAACATATTGTAATAAAATCTCAATAAGATGTCTAAAGAAAACAATCAAACTAAAAATTCATAACTATAAAGAAAAACATTATGAAATCCGCCCAAGACCCATACTCTGAACATGTTCCTTAAATGTCTTTGGCGGTAATCCCTTAGTCAATAGATTTGCAACCATAAGCATTGTGCTTATGTGTTCTATAAGCACTCGTTATTTTTAAACAGACTCCTTGAATGATAAATATTTTATCTCTATGTGCTTAGCACCATTAGAATACATCGTTATGTGTGTGTTTGATTTTATTATTGCTTAATTTCTCAATTGACGTTTTTGTGTATCGTTCTTGAGCGAGGGATTGGGATTAATTACCCTAATTCCTAACAAATACTCCACCAAAATCGTATTTTTTTCATCTCTTAAAGGTCCAACATATACGTCAATTTGATGTTTTCAACCTTTGGACTTGGTGTGAGATTCTTTTATAATGTCAAATATTTGGGATCCATACCCTACCATGATACTCTTGAGCACTGTGTCTAACCACAAATTGTTTTGTGAATTTATATCGTATGCGACAATTAGTTATTGACATATCCTACTCCCACGGTTAGAATTATCATTAATTTACCGTGATTTTGCTTAGAACCCACACCGCATCGTTCAGGACTCGGGTCAGCCGTGTATATATACACAAGGGAAAATCTAATATCATATGAGAATAGGTAAATTTAAACAAACGAGTTTAAATAACAAAATTAGGTAGATTTTGAAGGTAGTTCGCGGTGTTGAGTTAACAATGCATTATTAAACATTTAACACATTAAATATTTTGCAAGTAGTTTTCATGAGCAAAGAAAACACAAAATGATTTAATACTTCATGGCCAATTCGTAACATGAAAATCTCTAAAAGACTCGATATTTTACGAGCAGTTTCTAAGTTGAAATAGGTTGTGAATGTTTTAACACTCTTTAGTTGCTTTGATTTTAAGTTTTGCTAAGTGATTTTTTATAATTACAATTGATTCACTTGAGTTAAAAAAACACCAAACCTTGATCTGTACGATTGAATATGCTAAAGCTACCTCTTCTCAATGTCATACATTAAGTTGTGCTCAGCATTAATAAGAGAAATGACATATATGGCAAGAAACAACAACAAAATGTTCCTTGCTTTCTTAAAATGCCAACTTAATAAAAGAAATAAAACATAATCTTATTGTTTCCTTGAACGCCCTTACTAATATATCTAGCAGAATACACTAGTACAAATTGTGCAATCATTTAACATTTTCAGGCACTTAATTTATCCTCCTCCACTTGCTCCTCTTCTTCCCCTCCGCCTATCTTGTCATTTCCCCCAAAAATAAAAAATAAAAACCCGGAAATTAAAATCAGAGTGAAAAGAAAAAGCAAAAAATATTATAATCAGAGAGAGAGAGAGAGATTCAAAAGGGCAACTAATCGCAGACTCATAATTCCACCCTCCTTGTCTCCCTCCCGAGCTGGAGACGACAAGAGGACCTCTCTCTCTCTCTCTCTCTCTCTCTCTCATTAGATCTATTTGAAATCCCTAATTAAATTTGATTGAAATCGAACCCTAATTCACCCCCAAATTCACCACGATCTCATTGTTTGAGCTTAATTACGCCCAGATCTGAATCAAATCAGGTGAGAATTAGAGCGATGGATGAGTTTCCAGGTCTCTTAGCGAGAGATTTCGGATTCAGAGCACAAGGGAAACACGCACCAATGTCTGCATCGAAGTCCCAACACAACACTACAACTGGAGGAGGAGCTTTGAATTTCACAGGGATGGGATCGAGCGACGCAAGATCGTCGTCGTTTACGAATAACAGGTCGAAATCGAAGCCGGGTGGGGGAAATTCATTGTTGGATGATCACGATGGGTATAAAGATGTGTTCGGCGGTCCGCCCAAGTACACGACGGATGCGTCTTCGTACGATTACAATTCCATATTTGAAGGGAGTAAAGGTCCTTCTGGTGGCGTAAAATCGGTGGCTTCTTTGCCTGTGTATGATAAGCCGGTGTACGATGACGATATCTTCGATGGCGTGCCTGGATTGAAAAGCTCAATGAATGATGTGTTTTCGTCGATCTCGTCGCCTCCCAAACAGAGTGATCATTATGATGAATTGTTTGGTAATTTGGGTAAAACAGATCGGAAACCAATGACTACTTCTAGTGCGAAGAGCCCTGGTGAAGTAAACAAGGGTGTTTCTGATTTCGATGACTTGTTACCTGGGTTTGGTGGGACCACTCAATCAAAGATCAGGTACATCTTGGATTACTTCTGGTTTATGCTTTAGTTGTCCAATTTCGTATTATAAGATATAATTCGCTTAGTAAAAATGGATTATATTTCGGCTAATTAGGATATACTACTTAAAAATGTGCTTTTGATAACTTGGTATAAAGTGAATGATTAAACTTGTATCTAGGCGTCATACTTTTTTTTATGATTTAGCCACCATTTTGTGCTAAGTGGGAAATAAATAAGTAGTTTGTTAACTAGATATGCACAATGGAAAGTATCCTACTAGTGAGGACTTCAAACCTAGGGATTATTTCGAGTCTTGAGTAAGTGTGTGGAGGCGTATATTTGGTTTTTGCGGGATCATTGAGTTTTAGCTTTAGTCTCATGCCATTTGTTATGTTTCTATATATGTTATATATATAGAACAAGTAACATGAGGCGTATATTCATGATATAGAGTGGAAATGAGGTATTTTCCCACTATTTAAGAAGAGAATTTTCTGACTCGGTAAGGGTTTAAATAGTGCCAAGAAGAAGTTGGATGAAGCCGGGCCTTTTTGCACTCTTAATAATATCAGATTCTCTGGAAATGGATTAATGAGATTTACATCTTTTGGTGAAATCCTTTAATTATTCCACGTTGACAAGTATTAATATTCAGACCTTAAGACCACGTTTTGGATTTCTGAAGGCCAAGGGAATATATTTTCAGCCGAGAATCTCGTTGCTGAGAAATGTTTTATTGTTAGCTTCTTTCACGTTTGCAACACAGACTTCCTTTCAGCAACTCATATTTGTTACGCATGTCTGGTAATGATGCTTGAACCAGCTGGCATAGTGTGCGTCTACCTTCTAATGTCGTCTCTAGATGCTTATGCCCTTAGCAATTATCCGTGATTCACTTATTTCAGGTGATATATGCACATTGGTAGAACCATTTCTCTAGCTATCATTTTCTTACATGTTACTTATGTTTTTTTTTTTGCCGCTTATATACTATGTTCTTGTCTTTCTTTTGAGGGTATCCTTTTGCACTTCTGTATCTCTGACGTAGGGAGGGAGGGAGCTTTTCATAAAGATCATACATTATCCATACAGTAAAACCGCTATGTTTTAATACTGTGGGATCCTCTATTACAGTATTAATACTTATGGGCGATAAATATATGAAGGTTTTACTGTATATACAGATTTGAGCACCTTGTCTAATGTGACGCCTTAATCAATAGTTGCTGCTTGGTAAAACAATTTTTTTTTGCTTTAGACATTGAACCTATTATTTGGTATTAACAACATGAGACAATAATTGATAAACAGGGAGGATCCAGAGATCAATCAGAAACCGCAATCAACTGCTCATTCATCTAAATCAACTAAAACAACCTCTAGTGGGATGGAAGACCCGTTTGTAGTTTTGGAGTCAAGCTCACCCCCAGCACATCAGTCCTCAGGGTTCTTCACTGACTCCTTGGACCAAATCAATAATCCCAATCACTCTGGAGGCACAAGAACTGATGGTTCATCTGTCAGTGGAGCAGCGTTTGATGATCCCCTTGATGGCCTTACGCCAAACTTCCCTTTTTTTTCGTCTGACATGAATAATAATATTAAAAATAAAAGCCCTTCAAGGGGAAAACCAAATCCGACGAAAGTACGTGCATCTTCCGGTCAAGAAACTACTATTAAATCTTTCTTCCCAACCTCTGATAATGCTTCACAAAACAAGGTGCCTGTCGAGAATTACTGGGAATCACATGAAACCCTGCCTGAAATGCCAACTGCTTCAGCAGATTTTCCTAAACACTCCAATCAAAATGGTTCTACTTCTAGTATGAAAATTCCAAAGTCGGAAGAAATTTTTGGAGCAGCGGATGATGTATGGCTCACTGTCTCTGAGATTCCTCTGTTTACGCAACCTACAAGTGCTCCACCTCCTTCAAGGCCTCCTCCTCGAAGACCAGTAAAAGTGTCAAATGCAAATAGACGGGGTTCTGGTGATGAATATGGAGATGTTATTTCCAGTGAAGAAGAGGTAGACATAAATTCATCTGCTGCAGCATCTGCAGCTGAATTGAAAGATGCTATTGATAGAGCCGGGGCAAAAATCAAACAGGCTAGGGAAGAAAGGAAGTGGGATAGTGCAAAGGCCACTAAAATCAGGGAATCTACTCAGCAGGACAAGGAAGCTATGCAAGATGCTCAAGAGAGAGAACTCAGAGAACAACAGGAGAGAGAAAGGGAGGCGAAAGAGAGAGAACAAAGGCGGCTGGAGAAAGAGGAGCGAGCACGAGAAATTGAAAGGGAGAGAGAAAGGACAAAAAAACTTATGGAGAGGGCTACACGGGAGGCACGTGAGAGGGCAGCTGCTGAAGCTCGACTTAAGGCTGATAAGGCCGCTGCCGATAAGGCGAAACAAGCGAACGAGAGGGCTGCGGTTCAGAGAGCACAAAATGAAGCACGTGAAAGAGCAGCTGCAGAAGCTAAAGATAAAATGGAGCGAGCAGCTGCAGATGCTAAAGAAAAAGAAGCCAAAGAAGCAAGAGAGAAGGAGGCTAGAGAGAGAGCCGCTGTTGCAAGAGCTGAGGCTGATGCACGCCATAGAGCAGAGCGAGCTGCTGCTGATAGAGTAGCTGCAGAGGTTCGAGTAAGAGCCGCTGCTGTTGCAAGAGAGAACCTACAAAGGGATGGAACTGATCTTGACTCCTTTTTCGGCACGGATTCTCGCCCAATCAGTGCACATGGAGTAAGGACCGCGACTTCGGTAAGCATGCACGGGAGTGAGATATGAGTTTTTTTTTGTAAAATATAAGGATTACATTATTTACCTTTTGACTGTATACTTCAGGACTCCGCATTCGATGCTCAATCTAAGAACAGTGGAGCGTCTGAAGTGCCAAAGCGAAAGCCTTCTGGAAATTCATCAAATATTAAGAAGGCTTCTTCCACAACAACTTTGGAAGATTTTGCTAAAATCTTTGAAGGTAATATTACTGTTGAGATGAAACTTTTACATATCTTCTTCCAATGCTATTTGTGCCTCTTACATTTGTTTGTAAAGGTGCCCCATCACCTGGAGTTTTCCAGGATGCTGAAGGGGGAAGTGACGTAAGACGAAAAGCCGCAACGGAACGTGATCAAAGGACACACGTGCGACAGGTACGCATTTCCCCCCTTGATCTACTTGTTAAAATTTATTGTCTGTGATCCCTACAATTTTTGATTATTGATTCTGTATGATCAGCAACAAGCACTAGCCAATTTGAATCAGCGTGACCTTGAAAGTCAGAGGGCTCAGGAGGAGAGACATGTAAGTTGTTCACATCCTACTATCTTATATTGTTAATGCGAAGTGATTGCAACCGATTTTGTCACTGCTTTTTCTAAATTATATTTGCTTTTTGTTACGTGCTATGTACATTTAACTTCATTCTCTTTTCTGTGTTATTCTACATTGATTTCAGAGGATTGCAGAGACATTGGACTTTGAGATAAAGCGGTGGTCTGCTGGGAAAGAAGGCAACCTGCGCGCCTTGCTATCAACGTTGCAATATGTACGTAACATATATATGTGTCTTGCCTACTAAGCCCTGAAAAAATTCTCCTAAACATCTCATTAACTTATATTGATTTTCTTGAAAAATAATTATCATTTTGTTGACAAAAGAATAAATAAATAAAGAGATCGAGTAGAGCAGCATTCCTGCTAGGTTGGCACCTCAAAAAACAAAAATCCTGTGCTGAACAAACAATTAGAAGAACAAAGCATAGTCAGGTCTGGACTACAATTAAGGAAGATTCTTAGTATTAACTATAAAGTAGATAGTAAGACCTGCCAACTTCGATCTTCTGCATTATGTTATTTATCGGATCTTCTTCTGTCCAACTGATCAGCAGCAAAGTTAGTCTCTCCATAGAGAGCAAAATTTCTGAGCGACTGAAGGATAAGTTTATATCTCAGGATGTCCCATTCAACTTGAAACGTCCAAGAGATGCCATCATTTAGGAATGCTTGAACTGTAGTAGGTTGAGTCTGGCATGGCGGCTTCTAAGTGAGCACAGTCCATGTGAATGGCTTTTTGAGTACCTCATTGCTACCGCCTTTTTAAGTTTTTTTATCTATTTTCAATCCCTCCCCCCGGAATGGGAGATTGGTTTTATATTGTGAAATTATTGACAGGTGACATAAATTTTTTGATATTATACGAAGTGGTATTCTCTCCTTGTACAAGTATATCATATAAGCTTCCTAGTATCTGTTAAATGTTAAGGCAATCATACTTTTTCTACTCAAATCTACATGACTGCAAGTATCACGATAAGACCAGACTGCATCGTAATTATTGTGGACCACTTATGCCAAATATAAAGATCTCGAGCAATGTCTGACAGATCAGTTGGATTATGTCTGATCTCTCTCTCCCTCTCTCGATTTTCTTGTTACCCTAATTCTGATTTTCTAATGATAATTTTTCTATTTTTATGTTTGATGTTTCTACATTTCAGAGATTTCCGTTTACACTTATCAAATCTAAACTTGGGATATTTAGTCTTAATTGTCACGTGCTGAAAACATACATCTCTAATCCCTTATCTATTGAATGATAAGCAGGCACTATGGCCGGAATGCGGTTGGCAGCCAGTTTCTTTGACTGATTTAATCACTGGTGCACAAGTAAAAAAAATATTTAAAAAAGCTACATTGTGCATTCATCCAGATAAGGTCCAACAGAAAGGTGCCACTCTTCAACAGAAGTATATAGCCGAAAAGGTTTTTTATCTCCTTCAGGTACTTTACTTGACTTAGAAAATAGAGACATTCATTTCTGCGGTTGATATTGCCATATCTACAACACCTCTGGATAAACTATTATCTCTCTTTTTTTAAAAGAAAAAAACAGTATTTTTCCATACATTAAGATAACCTCCGTTATTTAAGTAAATATCCACCGAACTGAAAAAAACTTAAATTGCAAGGGCTATATAGGATTTGGGGAGATCAGATACTGGAGGTCTAATAAAGAAATCACAATCAACTATAGTGTTTTTGCGATGTCAATCCAACTTTCTATTTTATATTTGTAAGAAAGGTGCTACTGATGGAAATGGTTCCCGGGCTTCATGACCTATTGTAGCTATCTGATATCAAACATCCAGTTTGATATTTAGTCTGAAATATCTTGTGCTGAGGTGTTCGAGGTTAAGATAAATTAACTGAGGTTACTAACTTTATTACATGGTGTTAGAAGTCTCTGAATTAGCTTTAGCGAGGATAGTCTCCATCTCGAGGGGATCATCCTCACAAACGACAAAACAGTTTGAAAGTCTAAACTCTAAAACGACAAAACAGTTTGGAAGTCTAAACTCTAAAACGACCAAATTTGAGCATTTCAACATTAACTTGAATACTATACTCAACAAGGTTAGAAGTATCATTTTATGAGTTGATTTAAGTGAAAATAATTACTGTCACCAAAGGTAACATTCTAGAACTTCTAACTGTCGAACAGTGGTGATTAACACCAATAAATACTTATTAGATACATTGGTTATTGGATTTATTCATTGATTTATAAATTATTCATATAGTCGCTAATAGTTAAAAATTTGTAATGCTTATTTAGTTTCATCTTATGAATGCCATTTAGCATTTAATTTTGGTTTCATTTTGTGAAAATTTAAGCAAAGCTCGTCAAACAAATTATGCAATGGAATGTATCACGAATATAATTGGTAATTTCATTGTACCATTTTTTGGACATGCTTTGAGTTTGTAATTGAAACTGATGAACACAGGAAGCATGGAAAAAGTTCAATAGCGAGGAGCTCTTCTAAATTTCCTGGCTTGTCTTTCTTCTGATCTACTCCAATTGGCAAACTGCATGAGTTACTGGGAGCATCGAAATCCCACGAGCACAGGTATTGCTTCGCGCTGCTGTACCATTGTAAAATCATTTCATCAAGTATTCTTTCCAAGGTGCGATGTAGTGCGACACACAGTCCAAAGAACTCCCTTCTGTTTTTGTTAATTTGTAAAGTTTGTTTTGGAAATGTATGGGGTTCGTATATAAGCCGGTCGAGGTCTTATTTGTACGTTGAAATGAAATGGCTGATAGATGTAGAGTAGTAATTTTTGCTGCACCTATGGCAGAATCTTTCGGCCATTTCACTTGAGTTATACTAGTTCTCTGGTAATTCTTTTGTCCTCTTTTTACTGAAAGAACATAATTATTTGAATGAATTATATATTTATTGGGTTTGCTCTATCCCATTGGGTCTTGCTTGCAATATTTACAATTCTTGATTCCCTGTTATATGATGTTGTTAAATGTTTATACAGAGATGTTACAATTCTTGTCAATGAATTGTGGTTTCGTTTCTTTTGCCCGTGTATGAGAGATCATTTCGTATATTCTTTGAACATGAATGAGAAGTCGGGTTGAGTTATTAATCATCTCCGATTGCATATATGGTATTTTCCACATTTCAATTAGCTTACATGTGATAACTTGGTTATTTACAGTTAGAGTAAGGAGGTCATTAGGTCTATAGTGTTCCCTCTACTTTGGCATGAGCCCCTTTACTGCTGCTGCGATAATAGCTGTTGGGTCACCCAATAGTGCAGATACAATGATATTAACCGCGGTACCTGCAATCTCAGAGTACTTCTTCACCTTCGAATCTCTCCCATTAGGGTGTTTCTGCAAAGTTCCTTTAAGGTGAGGAATCTGTGATTGGATCTCCCTAACCTTGTTCTTATCGACGCTAAGATACATAGCTTGCCAACTCTCCAACAGCAACTCCTTAACACAAGAAACATGAAGATTGTAGCTTTTACATGAAGATTTGTAAGACCACCTCGACCCTTTTCCACCGCAACGAAAACACGGGCTAGAAAGCTTATGACACAAGTATAAGTTTTTCTCACCGTCGTTTAGAACTTGTGGGAGATTCGCGCAACATGGATGGAGATCAAACCCACACCGGCTACAATGATACACAAATCCAAGAACATCATTTCCACATGCATCACATAACCTCAAAGTCGTTCCAGGAGGTCGATAATGGAAGCGAAATTCACACTTCTTGTAGAAGGGATGGGTGATGATTGGTGAGGGAACCGCGCAAACCTTGTGCAAGTCAAACTCACACTGCATACACTTGTATTTAAAGCCAATACCCGCTTCCTTGCACCCGTCACAGTTGAACGGGATTTCAGAGTATTCGAGTTTAAGTTTGGGGTGAGAATGCGTCGGATGACATATCTCTTTCTCGATCTTCATGATGTTCTTACGGTTTCTTCGCAATCTTCACGGAGAAAGACTAAACGAAAACCACTCTATTTGTAGTTGTCTTTGAGCATAGGGCATATTATTATTATTATCCCCGAGAATATACTTTGCTTAATTATTACAAGTCGAGAATAACTACATTTTGCGGAATCTAATGCCAAAAAGATTAGGTGATGATGGGTTTATTTTAGTCTAGTCGGCCGACTAGTTGAAATGCGAGTTTCTTACCAAATTGAAGACTAGTGTGAAGTGTTGATGGTATATATACTAATCATAGAGATGCCGTACATATTGCTGAATAATTCCCAACATCAAAACAACGATGGATTCCTTGTCGGAGTCCCTCGAGATGGCACGGCCTTGAATTTCAATCACATTCCACATATTTATATTTTCAACGACACCGAAAGCTATTGTGACCTTATGCTTTCACGGTTTCTGTAATAGCTTAATTTCGTATCTCGAACTTAATTAGTCTTTACGCCAAGGATATTCAGAGCATCTCGATGAAGAATTAACAAACACTAGTACAAAGTTTAGCATGGAAAACCTTTAAATAAGTTAAAAACCACGATCTCTCTTGAAGATTTAGAAATAGAGATGTTATTGATAGTTGCTAGCTATTACAAAAGATGCTATGAGTGTTTTAGTATAGAGTGTTGAGTGAGCATTCATCTGTCCTTCATCTGGATTTCTCTAGTCCTATTTATAGGTATTATAATATGACCGTTTGACGACCATTATTATCCTTAATGATAGACGTTACAATATATATATTTGATAGTCTTTGAACTGATTGTGTAACGGTCTGATCTTGCTGTTTTGTAACGGCTTCATTGATGAAGGTGCGTCTGTTGACTCGAACTGTTGATGTAGAGGTCAAAAGTGATGAATAGAACTCTGTAACTGTAATGTGTCATAAATTGTGCCACGCGTATGTTGATGAGGTCGAGTGGTCGTATGTTGGTCGAAGATGGAGCTTGAGTCCGAGATGCGGAATAAGCCACTACAACCGCCCTCTCTCAGCCAATAGTACGAGAAACATTGTGGGCGAGTGGTGTTGGTTGAGAAGCTTCATTAATACTGTAATTAATACCTGAAAATTATTTCCAATGCATCTGCATGAATATCTATTTGTGGCTTTTGGATTTTCTAGAACCAATGGTTCTGGTCAATCTTGTTGCATGAGAATTCCTTTTGACGTTGGGAATTCGGAAAGACGCCTTTAATGCTGATTGTAGTATAAATAACACTTTAACTTGTTTGTTGCAGTTGTGATTAGCCAAGTATTTCTCATGAACTTTTCTTCTGTACCTTTCTTTCTTTAACTTCCTTCCTGTAACTTGGAAACTTCCGTATGTTTGAGAGGATAGTAACTACGAGGCAACAATCTCGGGAGGCGAGGATTCTGGCCAAAGTGGAAGAGTTTCGCATTCGGTATTTTGGGAACCAATCCTTGAGCATGCCAACGCCAATTTCGGTGTCTCCTACCTTTCATGGGATGACATACGAGGAGGTGTTGGAGGCAGAGGATGACAATTTTCAAATGGTCCGTTTCCATTATCTGTTGACATCGGAGGGGGAGCGCCTAAATGGGTTGCGGCTGTTGGCGGAGGAAGCTGTTACAACTGAAGATGAAGCGACATGCGTTCATTTGAGGGAGTCTCGTTGGTACCCTATTAGTGAGTGGGTTATGTCTAAAAAATAGGACTACTTTTCCTCTGTCACGCGGGGTGGTGGAGGAGGTTTTTTTTTTTTTTTTTTTTTTTTTTCTACATCGTCTTTGGCCGTGAAGAAGATCCTTCTTTGAAGGGTTGATTCAAACATGGACGCCTCTTTCCAGTTTATGGATTGCCTGAACCACCCTTGCAGGGGATCAGAGTTTGGAAGCGCTCTTCAATTTTTTTTATCATCTTCACTTATCTTGAGGAAAAGTTTCAGAGTGTGAACTGAGGGAATGTAATCTGAAAAAAAAAACCATCTGTAAAGAATATTTGGAAAAATTGTTATTTGTAAAATATTATGTAAATTCTGAGATGTAAGAAAGATTCAAACTAATGAAATATCTTCGTTTTGTCATCTTTATGCTGTGTTTCGAACTTCACTTTAGATATATAATACTCTTTGCAAATTGATTTGCTGGACATTGAAAAGAATCATGTGAACTGCGGATGAATCAAAATGTGAAAAGGTAAAAAATGGTGAAAAGGATGTCTGGAAGTGTGTTGGTGTGATAAGCATCAAGGTGTTATGAAGTAGTTTTGAACAAATTGAACTGTAGTGAATTCAGTATGTATATTAGTAACGGTAGTGGAAAGTAAATCTAAAAAGAGAGGAGTCCGAAAATGTAATGAGGTCGTTTGGTTAATGTAAGGAAACAAGTGGCTAGGATGATTGGATTATTTTAAAGGTATCTGTATGTGCACGAGCTGTTGATTCGAACTGACTGAAAGATGTCTTGGTATAGGTAGTGTAGTAGCATATTTCCCAGATTCGACAAGGGTAAGCCAACATAACATAGTCGAAGACAGCCCAACATTCGAGAAGACACCACAAATCCTCGACCTACTAAAAATAACCGTTGTGCCTGGTCAAGAAAGAGCCGTTAGAGATTCATGAAGTTCGCCTACTACCCTCGAAATAGGAAACTGTTTTTCTTTTTAAACTGCATGTATCTACTATAAATATAGACAGAGAATAAATTATTCAGATCCGCAACTTTACTATTCATTCTTCCTTACTTTACTATTACTCCACAAATTGTAATAACTAGCAACCTATTAGATTTTACATCAAAATCTTCCTCGAGGTCATAGTTTTTCTTAATTTTTACTGAGTTTCCACGTAAAATCTTATTTGTTTTAGTTTATTACTGCACCATCCTTACAAAACAGTATTGGCGAAGATTATCCTTCCGGAAAACACGCCATTACAATTGGCGCCGTCCGTGGGAAAACCACACTTATTCTTTACCATCTCTGATTTATAAACAATCCGATGACAAACATAAATCTCTGAAGCCATTCTAGTACGCTAAGAAATCATAAAATCAACCTAATACTAGAAATCGTCGATCTGTACGGTGCGGTGATCGAATTACAGAGACAAATGGAATCTTACCGAGTCTAGAGGTTGGAAGATCAGCGCATTCACACTCAGGCTCTTTAAGTGGAAAGAGACGAAATGAGGAAAGCCTTGGACCAACAAAGTTGGACACATCAGAAAGAGATGGAGAACTTATGGAGAACTCAAGATCGACTCACTGGTCTTCATACGCCACCTCCACAAGCCCAAAACGATTATCGGTCTAGGGCGACCTATAGAGAAAATTAGCCAAGAGAAGAACGAGTATGAACTTCTCGATCCAGATCCAGAAATCCAGATAGGGTTTCTCGACACTTCGGTCTTACATCCTCAATATCGACTACTCAAGGAAGTCGACGGACTCGTTATCAAACTCCTCCACTACCAGAAAGAAGACCAATCAGAGACCGATTGGGACCTGAAGGACAGGGAGACTTTGATCCACAAGTTGTAGCCATATCAATACCTCTGCCACAATTCATCACCTTGGACAATCTAAATAATAGGATCCAAGCCATCAACTCTGATATCCCATGCCAAAGGTCTGTCCTCGACAAAATCGAGACAAACCCCATTTCTCCTTATTTTGAAGTTATGCCCATTCCAAACAATTTCCACATGCTAAAATTTATTCAGTATGCAGGCCTCACTGACCCTCTCACCCACGTTCGACACTTCAAAGCCGCAGTTGGATTATACTCCAATCTTGACCACATGTTATGCAGATTATTTAACATGAGTCTGAAAGAGGAACCACTCATATGGTTCCATACTATCCCCGAAGGCTTCATCACCACATTCAACCAGTTGCAGCGTCTCTTCGAGTTAAATTATGCTCATGCTAAGGAGCGAGAGATAACAGTAGATTCTTTGTTTTTCTTTGAGCAAGGCCCAAAAGAAACCTCAGAAAGCTTTTACAAGCGTTTCTTACAGGAAGCACAAAAAATTAGGAACTTGGATCCTAAAATTGTCGTTCCAGCATTCACCTCAGCCCTGCATATCGACTCCAAGGTTTGAGAAAAGTTTACCTTGCATAAGCCTAAAACGGTGACAAAGATGATTAATGTTGTTAAAAACTACATCAAATTAGAATGATCAAAAAAGGAAAAAAAATGAAGAGATCCTATGTCATCCAAGCTCATAAAATATTTGCATCTCAACCCCAAAAATCAACCAATGCCGAAGCACCCGAGTAGCGCGGTAGAAGCACTGGCAATGCTATAAGAAGAGATGGAAGGCCAGACAGATCCGTCCCTGCTCTACCTCCAATGACAACAACTCTCTCTGCTATCTTACCAATGATAAAGGGAGACGAGTTCTATCGAGCACTACAAGCAATTCTAGACATCCCCAATAAATATTTATATCAGTATCACAACGTGCATAGTCACGAAACTGACAACTGTTACTTTCTCATTCGAATTTTTTATCATATTCTATTAGCTGGAAGACTTCATAATTATGTAGTCAACATTCAAAAGTTCCTCGAAGAAGAAACTAAGAACAAAGACGTTGAACAAGAGCAAGGCCAAGGGCAAGTTCACCATTTTTACATGATCGAAATTGAAAATGGAAAGAAAAGGAAACTAAACGATTGAATTACATCTTGTTACAAAATGACTTCCTCAGATAAATCAGCAAAACTTCTCCCTAGCTCGAGCAAATAAAAACGCCCATACCATATTATCTTCGAAGACTGCGGCACTAGTCATGTTAAATACTCCCATGACGATCCTCTGGTCATTATGCTCAAAGTAGGAAAAGACTACCTACGCATGCTTCTCGTCGATACAGGAAGCGCAACAAATGTTTTGTTCAGAAGGGCAATTGAGGTTCTGGGACTCAAAGATTCAGTGAAAGCTTCGACAATCACAATTACAGGTTTTAACGGTTCAAAAGAATCGGCAACGGGTGAAATCACACTGCCAGTTCAAGCGGGGTCTGAAACCACCTTCATTAGTTATCGATGCTGAATCCAAATATCTGGGAATTTTAGGGCGGAGTTGGCTATATTCGATTAAAGCAGTACCTTCTACATATCACTTGGGTCTACAAAATCAAAGGCAGCCAAGAAGTTGCACTTATGTGCGAGAATACCACCACCACCTCTCATACGGCAAAACTTCTCAAGGCATAACAACTACAACAGGAAATACCACCCATATTCGAGCAACATGACACTGAGGTAATTGATTCCATTAAATTCAATGGGCCCGACCATACCACCTTCATTGGCTCAAAGCGGTCATCCAATGAGAAATAAACAATGATCCAACTCCTTAAGAAAAACGTCGACATCTTTGCATGGTTCTTCCAAGAGATGCCCGACATTCACCCTTTGATCGGATGCCACAATCTCAACCTCTTTTAAGACAGTAAAGTAGTTGTACAGAAGCGTTGAAATCTAGCTCCCCGCCTTCGCGAAACTGTTAATGAGGAAATTGATAAACTCCTTCGTGTAAGATTTATCAGGGAAGCCAAAATATCCACAATGGGTTTCTAACATAGTGACAGTCCCAAAGAAGAATGGGAAAATAAGAGTCTGTGTTAATTTTACAGAGCCCAGCAAGTTTACCTCAAAAGATAACTTTCCTCTCCCACTTATCCCGCAACTCCTCGACTCTGTCGCAGGACACAAACTTCTATCGATGATGAATACAACTTCTGGTTACAATCAAGTTCCTCTAGCCAAAAAAGATCAGGAAAAAACAAATTTTATCATATAAAGAGGTCTTTACTGTTACACAGTAATGCCTTTCGGGTTAAAGAATGCAGGAGCTACTTACCAACAACTCG
This sequence comes from Kingdonia uniflora, assembly GCA_014058105.1. NCBI lineage: Eukaryota > Viridiplantae > Streptophyta > Magnoliopsida > Ranunculales > Circaeasteraceae > Kingdonia > Kingdonia uniflora. The sequence goes on from JACGCM010002641.1 coordinate 151,185, forward strand.
TCACAAAAATGTTCAAATATCATTTAGGCAAAATCATGGAGGTATACATCGATAACATGATCTGTAAAAGCTTAAAACACGAAGATCACTGTAACAACCTCCAAACCATATTCGATATCCTTCGTATCTACTAGATGAAACTCAACTCTAAAAAATGCCAATTCGGTGTTGCATCCGATAAATTTTTGGGACATCTGGTAAGTAAAAGGGGAATTAAAATTGATCTGACACAAATCAAAGCACTCATGGCAATGCCCTATCCTTGAACAAAGAAAGATGTACAAAAATTCGTTGGCAAGATTGTTGCTCTTCACAGATTCTTATCAAAGTCATCTGATCGATGCAAACTTCTTTACCTCATTCTTCGTGGAAATCCAAATCTACTGTCTAAAAAATAGATTAAAGAAATCGTTTGGACTCCCAATTATGAATTAGCTTTCCAAGATCTTAAACGGTACTTTGGGCGTCCTCTTATCATGAGTACTTCAGTTGATGGTAAATTACTAACAATGTACTTGTCCATAAGTGATGATTCTATTAGCTCGGTCCTTATTCGAGAAGACAACGGTATAGAAAACCAATCTACTTTATCAGCAAGACTCTCATGTCTGCCAATAAACGATATACAACGACCGAGAAATAACTACCTGCCTTGGTCTACAACTCTCAGAAACTTCGACCATATATCCAAGCCCATCCTATTAAAATCATTACTAAATATCCCCTCAGACTTGTACTCTCTAAAAAGAAAAATCTCGAAGAATTCAACAATGGTCCATTTTCCTCGGAGAATATGACATCTCTTTCGAACCTCAGATATCAATCAAAGGATAGGCAGTAGCTAATTTCTTGGCAGATTTTCAAGTCGAAGACTCCGATTGGGAAGAACTCAAAGAAGTATTGGTCAATGACTTTATTGCAGAGCCAGACGCTTGGTCCTGAAGCACAGGGTGGAGACTCTTCACTGATGGATCTGTTAGACCATGAGGATCAAGAATCGGCATCGTTCTTGTTACACCATCCAATCATCGCATCGAGAAAGCTATTAAACTTAAATTTTATGCCATTAACAATGAAACAGAATATGAAGCTATCCTTCATAGAATAGATCTTGCTATAATGCTTGGAGCAGAAGATATAGCTGTCTATATCGACTCCTTACTCGTCGCCAATCATTACAATAAGACATTCAAGAAATTCGACAAGATGGTTGACTATGCAGCCTTAGTCAAAGAAAAAATGAGCAGATTCAAGTCAACAACAATCTTTTACCTTCCTCAAGCCAAAAATTGCCACGCTGACGCATTGGCATACATTGCTGCAATGCTAAAAAAGAGTGAAAAGAGAACTTTGGAAATCAAACTTATCGAACATTCCAGTTTTGATATGAGCTCTACGATGCACATCAATGCTGTTGAAGATAAAGACGATTGAAGAAGATCTTTTTATGCATACTTCAGTTCCAGCATCCTCCCGAGTAATAAAGAAGAGACCCGATCACTCTTAGCCTAATGTCTGTGATTCACTGTCCAAGATAAAATCCTTTATCACATTATGGGAGGAGGACCTCTTATCGAATGCATATCTTAGAAACAAGCCCAAATAACAATTAAAGAACTTCACAAAGGGATCTGCACAACTCACATTTTAGGACGATCATTGGCCCAACGGGCATTCACTCAAGGTTTATATTGGCCAAAGATGCGATAAGACTGTGAAGACTTTGTTCGAAGATGCTACAAATGCCAAATCCACGCTTAAGACATCAAAAGCCCAACACTCGGCTTACACATTAGTAATGTCCTCTGGCCATTCAAAAGATGGGGGATCAATATCATTGGGCCCTTCCACTTAGCATTGGGAAATCACAAATTTGTTCTTGTGGCCACAAATTACTTTACAAAATGGGTCAAAGCAGTTCCTCTATGTCATACCGATGAAAATGAAGTCATCAAGTTCTTTTGGGAACACATAATCACCAGATTTGGCTGCCCACAAATGATACGATCCGACAATGACAAACAATTTATTAGCAATAAAGTCTTCACTTTTCTGCACAAGTACAAAATTCAACTCTCAACTTCAACACCATACTACCCTCAAGGCAACGGACAAGCTGAAGCCATCAACAAAAGCATCAAATCAGGATTATGCAAGCGCCTCAACAAAAAGAAAGGCAGACGGGTCAATAAATTACGAAGTGTCCTATGGGCATACATGACAATATCTTAAACATCTACAGGTTGTGCTCCGTTCATGATGGGCTTCGATACTGAAGCAGTCATACCTTCAGACCTCGATTTACCAAGTGGTCGAAACAAAATCACAGATGAAGAAAATGAGCTAGGTCTCATCTGCAACCTCAACTGGATTGAAGAAACCCGAGACAAAGCCATTGCAAACTTGGGACGATACTATGACACACTGAAAAAAACTTACAACAAAAAGGTTTAAAAAAGAAAGTTTGGTATTGGAGACCTTGTCCTTCGACAGATTTAAGACAGTACTCGGCCTAAGAATTCTAGAAAATTGTTAGAAAACTGGGAAGGGCCATACATTGTCAGTGACAAAATAGATAATGGGACTTACTGGCTGATGACAGGAGATGAAATCTAGCTTGAATATCCATAAAATACATCCCAATTGAAAATATTTTATAGATAACTACTGTAACAGATCTACCGATTCAAATAAAGCTATCTTTACTTTCCTTATATCTTCACTATCATTACTCAGTCTCGATCCATACTTGATAAGTATGTATCCAAACTTTCCTTACATCTTTACTATCATTACTTAGTCTCGATCCATACTTGATAAGTATGCATCAACATTAACAACCATCTTTACTATCTTTACTTAGTCTCGATCCATACTTGATAAGTATGTATCAACACTAACAATCATCTTTACTATCTTTACTTAGTCTCGATTCATACTTGATAAGTATGCATCCACACTAACAACAATCTTTACTATCCTTACTTCGTCTCGATCCATACTTGAAAAGTATGCGTCAAAACTAATATTCAAATCTTCATAAACCGTATCCAATTACATGATACTCTTATTTGCATTCATTACTTATCGAAAAAAATATGTCATGTTTTGTTTATTTCCAATTTAAACCCAGATACCCCATTGAGGATTCACATCTGGTAATCATTCTCATTACTTGCCATTCCATGACCATCGTTTACTCATCACGCAAACTTGCGTTCCTTACTTATCCTCTACTATCTACAATCACATTTCACAATATCAATCTTATCGAATATCAACACTTGGCATAAATAAAAACAAATATGCATCAAATATTTTCAAACAACTTCTTTGAAACCAACACATCAACATTCAAAAAACACATAGTTAAAAATTGTTTCAGTCCCATCGACCATTTTTACATCTTTCCTCAAACAAAATACTGTTTCCAAAAATAAATCTAAGTTGCAGGAGAAGACACTACATCATCCACCTTCGATAACCCTTCTGGAGTAAGCCCTTCCAATATTTCCTCGGGATGCAAACCATCAGAATTTATCATCATAAAATCATTGAGAAGTTCCGTCCCATTACAAACTTCAGGAGTTTTTGAAACCTCATCTTCTTCTTATGAATTGTCAAAAGCCAAATTCCTAGCAATGACCAATCCTTTGTAATGATCTTTCCTCTGCTCCATTTTCTCGTATTGAACTACATAATTGGCCCTCACCTTCTTACAAGTTTCTAGATTATCTCGTATCAACTCAGCCCTTACCTCTTCCAAGATCTTCCCATGCTCCACCTCCATCGCCTTTTACACATCAGCAACCTTCTCCCGATCATCCTTCTCGAAATTTTCTCTTAGCAATGCCAACACCTCCTCTTTATCCTTCGCCAACTCAACCCTTATCTCCTCGATCTTTTTCTCCAAAACTTTCTTCGCATCGCAAAGGGCAACTTCTTTCGCCTTCCCAGCTTCCAGCTTGTACTTATTCAATGTAGCATTCAACCCCTTATTGTCCTCGATCAAAGCTTCTTTCTTCCTCGTCAAATCTTTCTCGATGCTCTTATACGCCACCAGCTGATTTGCCAGAGTGCCACCACCAATACTATGACCTTTGGCCTCAGTCAACAACCTCTTGATATGCATTATATTCATAATATGAGTATTTGTGTGAGGTACCAAATTCTTTAAACGAATCAAAGCAGAAAGATTTCTCACCTTCAACATGTTTTAGTGTCCCTCGCTAAGAATAGTCATCACGCTCTCCACCCCAACCAAACAGTCATCCAATTCTGCCTCCAGCACATCCATCCCAGATACATATACATCCATGGTCTTTGGACCTCAGTCTCAGATTCCTCAACATATTTCTTCTTCGATGACTCTGAATCTGCCTGCTTCTTCGGAAGAGTACTTGTCGAACCTAGTGGAGGTCGCCCAACAGATACGACAATTAGTGTATCAATTTTCACTTTGACCCCCTCAAAGGCTATTTATAGACCCCACACGACTGTTCATTCCACTACTTCATGACCGTTCGAGTACTCGAGCATAACGCCTTACACGTCTTTTCAAGAAGTCTTTAAATCTTTGCCTTCTAAAAGATGATAAACCCATACACTGTTGCTTCAACCCTTCAATATCTCGGAGAACACCGTCTGGCATATCCATACTCGACAAACCACAACCTATTTTATTACAAATATGTTGTACATCCATTTCCTTATACTTCAAAATTTTACCTACATGAGGACACCTAGCCATTTTTAATTCTACTATTACCTCGACACATTTATCATTATTTCATTTCCCCTATATAAAATCCACAACATTCAAATTCAAAATTCAAATTTTATTTGACATTATAATTACCCACATACACCATTGTATTATACTTGTCATTCAATCACACAAGTCCAAAAATATTCGACAACATTATTCATTACAAACATTGACAACCATCTATGACAAAAAATTCATTCTATTTTACCATACAAAATTATTCGATCATTACATTGCCTATTTCAACATTCAAATTTCCCTTAAATATTCCTAATCACAGTAGCATCCTCCTTCCTAACCAACATTTTAGCACGAGTGTACATATAACTAATACGTTCCGGAGGACTCCAAAATTTAAGTTGACAATAAAACTGAAACTCTTCTTCCGTATCCTTCGCCTCTGCCTCACACATCCCTTCATAATTCGGTTCAACTGGAGCTTCCATGTGAATGCTGACACACCAATTTTTGAAGTAACGCCTATAAATTTCCTAATACTTAACATAAACGTGACTAAACTGTTCTTTCTGTACTTGCGCCCTAGTTTTCACCATTTCTCCAAACACAATTCTCAATTTTTATGAATACACGGGGTACTTATAGTCCAACAATGTCCAAGTCAATCCAATCCAATATTTATTTTTCATTAAAACTTTATACTTTCAAAAGTTAAATCAATCAACCTTGAAATCTGTTCCTGGCCCCACACAAACAAATTATACTTCGATATGTATTAAACTCGACACTCATACACATTCAACTCATTTTACTTTGACATCAAAATAATTCAATCACTTGTTTATTTTACAATACTTTAAATACAACAAGAAGTCGAAGAACAAAGTTTATTAAATAAACTATCTATTACATTTTACATTCAGCAATTCAATCCTTCGATTATATTACATTCAGTTACATTTCAATCTTTTATTCGACTTGAAAGCCTAATTGCTATGTGCTTCTTTTCACCAGAATCTGACATTACCACCGATGAGAAGGGCAATAATATCCTAAGAAACTTAATAAATCTCAAGTCAGGGAACTTCTAAACAGAGTTGCCTCTACAGAAGAACGGCAACAAAAAATTATAAGAAGATACTTTGGATCGACAAGATCCCAGGACTCCCAGCCAGCCTTCACGTCATCTTCAATATGAGCAGTAACCCCTTCTTAAAATTTTTGATGAACTTTAATACCTTTGGCAACAGCAATTGACACCGACCCCAACATATACCGCACGTGAAAACGCTATCTAACTCCACCTCCCCCAAATCCCCCCACCATGATGGCAACCAATACATGATTAAAAAACAAGGATTTACAAAAGTACTTTACCTCTGCTTAGCCATCACGGTAACCGTCTTCATCCTCAGGCCACTTGCTACACCACACTTGGGGCGATATCTTTCCAAATCAACCACCCCCACATTCCCTCCTTCTACCATCTATTTATAACCTCCACTTCCAGTTACAAAGTTCAATATTCAGCATTAAATGCTCCTCGGGTAAAGCATGATCAAATTCACCTCACTTTGACCTCAGAAATGACAACATGAAGACTTTTTAAACATTTGGCAACCTCTTCAGTTTCCAGTTTATTCTCGACAAGGGTAGGCCAGCATAACATAGTCGAAGACAGCCCAACATTCGAGAAGACACCACAAGTCCTTGACCTACTAAAAGTAGTCGCTGTGCCTGGTCAGGAAAGAGCCGTTTGAGATTCACAAAGTTCGCCCACTACCCCCAAAATAGGAAACTATTTTTCTTTTTAAACTGCCTGTATTTACTATAAATGTAGGCAGAGAATAGAGTATTCAGATCCTCAACTTTACTATTCATTCTTCCTTACTTTACTATTACTCCACAAATTGTAATAACTAGCAACCTATTAGATTTTATATCATAATCTTCATCGAGGTCGTGGGTTTTCTCTGCTTTTACTGAGTTTCCACGTAAAATCTTATTTGTTTTAGTTTTTTACTGTATCATCCTTACAAAAAAGGATTGGCAAAGATTATTTTTTTGGAAAACACGCCATTACAGGTAGGTAACTGATATATGACGGTATGTGCTCTGCTGGAGGTGCTTGACTGTATGTTGTAAACTCCATCTACGCGAATAAAATTTGAGTAGATATTTCATAAAATGGAAAGTATGATCTGTCATAATATTCCCGGTCTTCTGTTGATATTCTTGTTTTCGAAAATTTGATCTTGTAAAATATATCCCTCATTAAAATTTGTGTGGGAAGAAATTTTGATTTCCAGAGATCTTCATTCTAGTTATATGAAGCAGTGATCCTTGTCTTCTATGCCATGTATCTTCTGCAGGGACAATTTTTTATGGAGTTATTGTAAGTAACCATGGTGAGGACGCGTTCTCAGCGTGTTTATCATGCAGTGGAATGTAGGTTCCATATCAAGGTCGCTGAACTTTGTGAGTGATATTTTCGTCAGTTACCTTACGATGCCGTATTAGCGGAATGACCATTGAAGTTGGGCGGCTTAGATGACGAAGGCAGGCGTACAGAGTATGACCACTTTTTCTGGTGTAATGTGTTTTGTGAGTTGCTGTTAGATGCAACTTTGCGAGAGGAAGCTGTTCGAGAGATCGTACGGGACAAGCTTGCTGAAGAAGATGAGAGAGCAGCAGGAGGGGAGATAATTCTATGTGGTGTGCTGAATCATCCATGCTGCTTTAAATGTAACTATATGTGACTGTAAACTCGAATTTTGAGAGTTTGAAATAAATAAGTAATCTATTTGCAATATTCTATTTTTGTTATCTGTTGAATGTAGAATGAGGCACATCGAATTTGCGAACTGAAATAAATAAGATCAAGTGTTCGTTAATTGTTCATGCGACAGATATTACGGATTACAACTGTTTGATTATAACAACTGTATAGATAATTTTGAATTTGAATATTGAGCTATTTTATGAATGATGTATATTATGGTACGATCTTGGTTTGGTATAAAAGCAAGGTGATTGGTCATGTATACTACTTTGGGAAAGAGGGGTAGCATTTTTTAATGGCAGAAAATAGAGACAGACGTGATGACAGTAAACGTCATCACAGAAGTCATGATGATGCTATGAGATGAAAAGATGTGCCTGTAGAGATAGTAGGGGTGATTGACACGTGTCTGAAAGAGCCATCATTTCGTAAATCGAGGGAGAGTATAAAAACTCATCTCCCTCTCCCTCACCCTCATAAATTATCTATAATTATAGAGAGAGAAAAAAGTGGCGTAACCAGTTCTTCTAGAGAGAAGAAACATTTGAGTTATGAGTGTAAGTGGGTAGAAAAAGCTTCATCTGGAGATAGAAATCTATCGGGGGTAAAACAGAAGATTGTAGATCTTCTAGTACAGGCTAATAACTATCTCTTCTATTTTGATTGTGGTGTCTAGTAATTTGTATTTGATTTTGGATGTTCATTGTCTTTGTATGAGAGTAATTTTGGGGATATTGAAGGTTGAGAATATAGGGGATAAGGACTGATTGTTTGCCTGTATTTTTATTGTGTTATACAAGCTATGGGTATGGGGACAAACTGTAGAGAGAAAAATTTTATTTTTGGAGAAGAAGAGGGAAAGTTAAAATTAATTTTCTGTTGTGTTGGAAAGTTGGGAAATAAATGCCTTGACTTGGTAAAAGGTGCAGGTAGGGTTATTTCTACTGCGTATAAGGTATAACATGTAGTGTAGAGAAAATGGTAAAATATTTTGTATACCTGTAGGTTCAGTATGCGTTCAAAACCCATAAAGCCCATGAATAAATTTGTAGTATCATCGAGTTCAGATAAAATATCATCGTCTGGTAGGGAGGACGATTGTAATTGTATGGAAAAGACTGTAGATAAGATAAAATTGTAGGTATAGAGATTAGAGAACCCAATGAAGTAGATAAAGTTATAGAAGATGATGATACAAAGTTGAAAGATAAATTGTTTTTCATATACCCTGAGGAAGTAGATGTAGGGAAAGAATTTCTAAAATATAAAAAGAAATTACAAGGAGAGTGGGGAAACTATATGATGGACCAAGGTTGGTGGTTTAGGACCTATGTACCAGGAAAAGGTGAGAAAGTGGTATACTACCAAGTTCCTTGCCTGGATAAGTAGAAAAAAAAGAAGGGCAATAATGAAGATGTAGATATTTCGTATTATAATGGGGCAGGGATGGCAGTCCCAAACGATGGGGGTTTTTGTGTTATTTGAATCAGGTCGTTTATGGCATAATGATTCCTCTGACCTTTTTTCAGAAAAGGGTTATGAATGTATTACATTACTGCCCTGCCTAATTAAATAGGAATGTATATGAAATGATGAGGGTGTGCGAGACACTGAATGATAAGTAGAAAAGGGAAGGGACTGCCAAGCAGTTTAAAGTTGTTGACGTGCTGAAATTTTATAAACGTATGTTTGTCAAAGGTCGTAATAGTAGTTACTTATATAGTGATTCTTCTAGGCTAAAGTTTTTTGACTTTGAATCTGCGGGTAGACCATAGATCGACCACCTTGTATGGGTAGGGGGAAGCTGGATGCATGTTCCAGATGAACCAGAGCTCATCCTGAACCATAAGTATAATAATCCAAGTAAGTAACACTTGTCAACTTTGACCAACCATCAGTTTGTCTTCGAGCTGCTAACCATGTTTTTGTTTCGTGCTTGTTAGGTCCTAATCCCAAATCTCCACCTAATAACACCAGCTTGTTCGACTGTGTAACTCTTGAGTAGGTCAGGCTAAAGAAAACACTTGGTGAATTAGGTATCCTCAGGGATAAGAGGGTAGACTCCAGGGTGCCCAAAGTACAACGAGCTCACGAGAACCGAGCCATGATTGAGAAGAAGAAGGCTTGCCTTTCTATAGTTGATTTGACTAGTCTTCCTCTTCATGGGCCATAGAGTAGGAATGTAAAGCGGTCGTTTCGGAGGTTGAGAAAGCCAAATCCAGAAGTTCCCATTTCTACTGTGGGGGTGGTCTAAGAGAAAGAGGTCGGTAAACCTGCTGCTGGAGGTGTAGTGGAGGAGCAGGTGGTGAGTGAGTCCACTCCTTTAGATGCAGACAAGGGTTCGCTAAAAAGGAAACAACATGAGGGTGAAGGAAGTGATTGCACTAGTGCCAAGGCTGTGACCAAGATGCAAGAAATGGAGCAAAAATACTGTACAATAGCAAGGGCTAATCCACATTAGCTTGATGATATGTTTAAAGAGCAGACTTTTGGGGTATGTATTGATATCCTTTATTTGCCGTATTTGTGTTATGATATATGTTTTACAGAACTTGTGTATTTATTTTGGTAGCTCTCGATGCTGATGAAAGGGGCCACAAAGTTCATTAAGAAGAGGAGCCAGGAGTTCGGAGAGCTTACTCGCAGGCTGGATGCTCAAACAGCTCTAATGAAGGAGCTCGAAGATGAGCTCGAGATAGAGAAAAAGAGTAGGGTTAAAGACGTAAAGGCTGTTAAAGAGCGGTATGCAGAGCTGGCCGAGCGTGAGGAGACTATCTCACAAGCATGTACCGCATTACAGGCTGAAGGAGATAATTTTGTCCAATTTTATCGCTTCCTCGGGTTGACTGATGCTGATATAGAGCTGGGTCAAACTGGCAGATATAAGGAGATAGTCATTGCTTCAGATGAAGAGGACGAAGTGATAGAAGATGTTGCTACTCCAGCCACTGTACCTGCTTCTCAATCTGAACAAGTTCGAGCTTCTAGTGAAGTGGATCCTCTATCTGAGGTAGAGACTGGCAATTTTTTTTAATCAGTCTATGGTATTTTGTTTTGAACTATGCTATTCTATTGTTGACTTTGATGGAATTGTACTATGTGTGGTCTTAAACTGTTAAGTTTGATAGACTCTTTTTATTATTCTCTGTTTGCACGTTCGTGTGAAAATAAAAACATTTGTAATCTGTATAGGGGGTAAAGCGGTTGAGAAAAATAGTTTCCGACCTGGAGAGATCGTTGAATAGAGTGAGGGATTTTGTGGCTCGTATTCAACAGGTATTAAATAAAATTGAGTATGATATAAGTCAGTTTAAGTTTACTTTGGACAAAAATTTTAAGGAATTTTATGACCTTCAGTGTAGATATGCTAAGATAGAAATAGAAAGGGATGAAGCTCTTAGAAAAGAAAAGGAGATGGAGGTATTAGTACATAGATCAAAAGACCTGATTTATTTTATTGACCCGAGAAATAAAGCTAGGTGTCAAAAGCTGTTGGTATCTCTGACATTGTATTTTGAGACCGAAGTAGATAGTGTGCGGGGTTTAAAAGAAGCTTATGTAGAGCTCTTAAAGGAAAGAGGTGCAGTACCTGACCTAACTCGAGTTTCGTTTCTAGCTCATGAAGCACGTAATCATAATAGTTTAGAGGCAAATAAATGCTCAGCTCGAGCTGGTGTTTTTGTTATATGGGGTGATGTAGGACCCTTACCCGATGCTCTTGGTTTTATGTAGGACGAAGAGCAATGAGGATTATATTTTTCAAGATAAGGAAAGAGTAAATAGAGGTGCAAAGGAAATTAGAGGGTGAGATAAATGAGCTGCAAAACGTGCTGGCGCAAAGTATGGACCAAAAATATACATGTCAAATCAATTAACAAAAGAAACATCTGTTAGAAAAAAGGTAGAAAGTGATTTGAGGGCGTTGGGTACATTGCAGAAGGAAACGCGTAAGCGTCTGTACAGGGCGCACATGCAATTGAAGGAGCATCTGTATCCATCACGAGGAAAAGTTGCAGCTCGAACAGACCATGATCATCATATATAAAGAGTGATTGAGTTTTACAGAGATGAGCTGGCTAGGGTAGAGAACGAGTTTAGGAAGTATGCGATGGATTGTGGGAAGGATTTTGATATAGGGAACGAAAAGCTAGAAATATGTGGTCTACGAAAGATGAGGAGGAAAAAGTTGTTGAAAAACCAACTCCTAGATCGAGAGAAAATTTATCAGAAGAGGACGAAGAGGAGCTCGAGAGCCTGATAGCTCGGTCGCGGTGAAGGGAACACCAGCAAGAGTTGGTAACCTTTATAGCTCCTTTAGATATGCAGAGAGATATGGCAAAGGGTTTGAGAGATAGGGGACAGTCCTCTCGTAGCTCGAAGAAGCGAAAGTAAAGTAGTCGAGTTTCTTATCAACTTATATATGCATTAGATCTTTGTACACTGTTTTGATGATAAATGAAATTTGTTCTCTGTGATGATCATATAGATACCCAATAGAGCTCTGGATCAATATTACTCAAATATTATGTTCTTGAGTAAAATTGTCAACTGTGATATGTAAACTATTTGTATACACGAATTAGTATGTATGTGAAAGTTAACAATTTTTGCAGGGTGAACTGGTAGAGATTCGAAGCCAGTGTGAATCATTGTATATATTAAATAAAAGATTGAACAGTGATCTGAACTTGCATTAGGAAGCATTGAAAAGTACTACTGAGTTAAAAGAAAAACTGGAGATGAAAGTAACGGAAGAGCAAAGTATAGTGGTTTGTTTGATCGAACAACTAGAAGATAAGGAGGCTAAACTAGCCATTGAGCTAAAAAAATGGAGGGTCTAAAATAAGTTAGAAGGAAAAAGAGTTGGACTTTTTGAACCGAAGAACCCAACAGGGGGCGGAACGAAACTCGGAGTTTATTGAAGTAACAAAGTTGTTGGCATTATTGAAGAAAGAAGAAGATGATGTTAAAGACTTGTAACTTCAAATAAATATGTTTGAAGCGTAGCTGTGAAGGAGGCCAATAGGCGTGCTCGTAAATATGAAGTATTGTGGTATGTCATGGATATGCAGGTAAAAGAGTTAGAGAAAGCCAACAACGAATAGAACAAATTGATAAAAAGGCAGTGGCTCAAGGTAGGGAGTCTAGAGGATGTAGTTCAAACTTTGGAGTATTAAAAAGAAATAGGGGAACCGCTTGACGGAAAAAGCCAATTGGAAGTTGATCTTTTTAAGGCTGAAGTAAATCTTGATGAAGGGGTTGTAGAGAGAAGTCAGAATGAGTCTGAAATGGAGCAATCGAGGGCGTTATTGGCCCATATGGATGAATTCATGACAGTGATAGAAGCTCAAAATAAAGCGACGTTGGATGAAAAATGAGCGATGGAAGAACGCTGTAAAAATTTGGAAGCTATGCTGAAGAAGAAGAAAGGATAAATTGCAGAGCTTATTATTCTTGATAAGGTGAAGTGCGATGCAGGTGATATACATGAAAGGGAGATGACGGCAGTGCTCTCCTTCTTTGTGTCCGAGTTCAAGAGATTGAAAATGGAAAGAAATATTGTTTATGACGATCTGATCGCAAATGGTGTTCAATGTGAAATGTGGTTGGTGTGAGCAGAGTATCTAGATCGCATGATGTCAGGAATTGGTGCTCTTAAGAAGAGTAAGGTTTAAGAAGGAAAACAAATTGTGGCTGGGAGGATGCCAGAGTTGATGCGTCTGCGACTTTCTCGATGCGGGGAAAGTTTATGTGGTGATGTGCTGTCAGAGAGCACGAACGATAGTTCGAGTGATTAAATAGGCATAAACGAATAATTCGTATTATACCAATAAAAAATATAGTAGATAGAGTGTAGTAAAATTTTGCTGATAATAGAAAGAATAATCCGTATAAATTTGTACTGACTTTTTGATGAACCAGTTGTGGTGTAGAAGTATGGTAGCCGTATTGTAAAGTCAATAATCAACCTGCTGAATGATAGAAGATCAAATTGTTTAAAGCGACCTGTTATGTAATAAAAGATCAGTTTGGCTGAAACAACAAATGATCTATAATGTAATAGAAGAGAAGATTAGTAGAAGTAATAAACGATCTGTAATGTAATAGAAGAGTAGATTGGCCGAAGCAACAAATGATCTGTAATGTAATAGAAGATCAGATAGGCCGAAATAATAAATGATATGTAATGTACTAGAAGATCAGATTGGCCGAAGCAACAAATGATCTGTAATATAATAGAAGATCAGATTGGTCGAAGCAACAAATGATCTATGATGTAATAGAAGATCAGATTGGCCGAAGCAACAAACGATCTACAATATAATAGAAGATTAGATTGGCCAGAGCAACAAACGATCTGTAATAATAGAGTGGGGTAAACCCACTGGTAACCTATAATTTTTAGAAATGTAATATGTATATAGAAGTACTTGTATGATATATTAGAAAAGTACTCTAATATAGGGCAACCAAACACAAATATTTCATTATTGTAAGATTGACGTACAAAGAATGTTAGATACAATAGAAGAGTACTGCATGAGATAATAAAAAGAATTCTGACGTAGGGTGATCAAACATAAGTATTTCATTGATGCAAGACCGACGTACAAGATAATAGATTATTTAAAAAAGTACTTTGTGATAGATTATTATATGTGATATAACTTTAATCTCCTTGTGCTCTAAGGATTAGGCACTCAATCCCCATGTTCTGTGGCGAAGTTGTAAGAACCAAGTCCACTTTTCCCAACAATGATAAAAGGTCCTTCTCAATTTTATACAATTTTTCCAGTATTGATTTCCTTTTTGTGCTTTGGTACCTCTCGGAGGACAAAATTTTTAATTTCAAACTCTTTATGACGAACTCGTTTGTTATATAATCTAGCTAAAACCTGATGGTATCTTCCCAAGTTCATGATTGCTCTGTCTATTATTTCTTCGATCCAATTCATGTTACATGCCAACTGGAATTTATTTTCTTCGTCTGTCATGGTATGGTCACCTAATGCGTAATGATATTGAGTGGGGATGATTGTTTCGGTACCGTATGCCAATAAGAACGGCGTACATCCTGTCGATACTCGAGGTGCTGTTTGATACGCCCATAACACATATGGTAACTCTTATACCCAATTACCCTTCTTCTCTGTCAAACGCTTTTTGATTCCGTCGATGATAGTCCGATTGGTAATTTCGGCTTGATCATTTCCTTGTGGGTAATATGGATTTGAAGAAGAGTGGATGATGCTGTGCTGGTTGAGAAACTCGATGACCTTGCTGCCAACAAACTGAGGTCCATTGTCAATTTTGATGAGGTGGTGGTAGCCAAACTATATTATAATAGTTTCCCATATAAACTTGATGATTTCGTCTTCACGTGTTCGACACAAAGGAATTGCTTCTACCCATTTGGTGAAGTAGTCTATTGTTACTAGGAGGTACTTCCTTTTTCCTGGTGCAGTTGGGAATTCTTCCACGAGGACAAGGGCCCATCTTCTGAATGGCCAGACGACTTTACTAGAATGGAGTTTCAAGGGTAGAGCTCAAATTTGTGGTCCATGTCGTTGGCAGGCATCATACTTACACGCATATTCGATGGCTTGAGCTTTCATTTTAGGCCAAAAAACTCTTTGAGTAAGAGCTCGGTTTGCTAATGATCATCCTACTGTATGGGATTCACAAGTGCCTTCGTGAAGTTCGTACAGGAAGTCTTGAGCCTCTTTATCAGATAAGCATTAGAGATAGGGTCCTGTCACCAACTTTTTATAAAGGAAGTTATCGGCAATGACGTATCACTTAACATTGTCAAGCATGCATCTCCTTTCAGTGGGATCTTTGGGAAGTTAGCTATCAAACATATTTTTAGGTCTGATATACGTGAGGAAAGGTCATCTCCAATCGTCCTCATCCTCTTTACCGCCCTCAGTATTAACAAAATTTGAGCTGATGATGTTAATGCTGGGGGTGGATATTACTTCGATCTTCAAATATCAAGCTTCTATTCCGTGGACTCCCGTAAGATAGGCGAGGGAATCAGAATGCCTGCTTTCTCTGTGAGGCAAATGTTCAATGGTAGTCTTTTTTAATTTGCTCATTCTGTTGGCTACTGCTGCGGCGTAATTAATCATCTTTCCATTTTTTTGAAACTTGTCTGTATAATGGTTCACTATGAGTAAAGAGTTCGTATACACAGATAATTTGGGAACCCCAATCTCCAGAGCCATATTTAGACTGGGGATTAGTGCATCACATTCGGTCTCTTTGTTGGTGGCTTCGAAGTTGAGTCAGATTACTTTTTCAATTTTGTCGTTGGAAGGTGTGATAAGAATGATCCCGATGCCTAACTCAGCAGGTCTGGCCGAACTATCAATTAGAAGGTGCCAACTTTTCTTAGATATCCAATCTGATTTTTCCTCGAATTGTTCTTCATTTATGTATGTACTATCCTCTTCCCAGTCAGGATCATCTACTGGAAAGTCTGCAAGGAAATCTACTACTGCTTGCCCTTTTTCAGAATGCCGTGGTTCGAAACGTATATCGTGCTCACCTATAGTAACCGACCATTGTTGGACTCGTCGGGATTTCTCTCGTTCGAACAAGATTTTGCACAAAGTATAATTTTTCATTACTCGAATTGAGTGAGCTTGTAAATATTGTTTTAACTTCTGCGATGTGTAGACGATAGCGAAAAGTAGTTTCTCAATTTTAGTGTACCGTGATTCTGCTTGAGTGAGAGTCTTGTTGATGAAGTAGATAGGTTTCACTGTCTACTCATCGAGTCGAATGAGGACTAAACTTAGTGATTCATCGGTAAAGGCAAGGTATATGGTGAGCTCTTCTCCTTCCTTGGGTGTACTCATTATTGGTGGTTTACCCAGATAGCGTTTTAGTTCCTGAAATGCTGCTTCACATTCTAGAGTCCACTCGATCTCCAGATCTTTTTTAGGTTTCTTTTTCTCCGTTCCTTCACAAAGTAGGTCAAATAACCATCGACATCGGTCTAAAGACTTGGAGATAAAATGATTTATTGCTGCTATCTTGCCAGCCAACTTCTGGACGTCTTTCTTCGTCTTTGGGAAAGGCATAGATAACAATGCACGGATACGACCTGGGTCAGCCTCGATACCTTGCTTGCTGATTAAATTTCCCAAAAAAATTCCTGATTGGACTTCGATTTAACACTTGTCAGGATTCAGTCTCATAATGTAAGACCAAAGAATTTTGAAGATTGTGTGCAAATCAATGTACCCTTCCATTATTTTTCCAAGATGGTCTTTGAACATTTGTATCATCAATCATTGGTAAGTGGATCCTACATTCTTGAGGCCGAAAGGCATAACCTTGTAGCAATACAAACCATGCTCTATGATGAAAGCTATTTTTTCTTGATCTTTGGGTAACAGAGGTATTTGATTGTATCCTGATACGACGTCCATCATCGATAAGAGTTTGTGTCCCGCAATAGAATCAAACAAATGTTTTATGATAAAAAGTCGAAAACTATCCTTCGGAGTATGTTTGTTGAGGTCTGTGAAATCCATGCATATTCTGATCTTGCCATTTTTCTTCGGCACTGTGACAATGTTCGTGATCCATTCTGGGCAGTTGGCCTTTCGGATAAAACCAACTTCAATGAGTTTATCGATCTCTTTGTTAACTTCTTCTCGGAGTCTTGGTGCTAAAGTTCTTTGTTTCTATTTGACTGCCTCAACTATATCTTTTAAACTAAGCTTGTGGAAAGCCAAATTTAGATCAATGCCTGGCATTTCGTGGAACGTCCATGCAAAGACATTACTATTGTCCTTGAGAAATTGAATAAGAGCATTACGATCAGACGTGGGCAAAAGAGTTCTAATGTAGGTGCCCCATTTGTCTCTACTGATCTCGATGTATTATGTAGCTTCTGCGCTTGGCAGCTGGTTTTTTGTAAAGTTTTATGTAATGTTCCCTGTGGTTTTCTATAATTGATATGTGAGCTGCGGTATTGATGGTTCTGTCACAGTGGTAACAGTATTTTCACAAGCTCGAGCTAGCTTCTGACTACCTTCGATTTCGTAAAAGCCACTATTCCAATCGAATCGTAGCTCAAATGATAGGTCGAGGGGATAACTCGCATGTTATCCAGCCAGCAGCGTCCCATGATCCCTAGATAACGTAATCTCACATTGATAACATAGAATACTACGTCAACTGTTGTCGGTCCAGCTGTAATAGGAAGTATGATTTTTCCTACACGCTCTTCTTTAGAGCCATTGAACCCACTGATGTCGATGTCACTAGGTTAAACTTTATCGGCCAGTCCCATCTGATCAATCGTGCTTTAAAAATATAGTTTAATGCTACTGCTAGTATCCACCATCATTATATGTAGTACGACATTTCTCATTTTCAACATGATCACGAGTGCATCATGATGAGGAAAGTTAATGTGTCGAGCATCACAATCTTTGAAAGAGATCCCTGTGCGTTGGGAACTGAATACGGGGAGTAACCGAGCTTCTTTATCGACCATGGATAAATCGTGGCATTGACCGAGACGTCGCCTTTTGCATCTGATCGATCTGTTAATAGTACGAGTCTCAATAAAGTGGTTGAGGGAAATATGGTACAAATATTTCTCTTCTGCCGCTTCTTCGACCTGTACGATCTCTGTAGTAAGCTTGTAACTACCATTCTTATAACTTTCAACATCCACGATGTACTCATGTATTCGTCTATCCGCAAAAATATACTCCAACAGTCACTGTAAAGCGAAGCAATGCTCCATCTCATGATGTCGAATTTTGTGTTGTATATAATATGGTTTGTTCTCGATGGTGAAGATACTGGGCATTGCGAAAAAACTTATCCTTTTGAAGTATAGGATATATGTTGGCTATGGTAATAATCATCTTTGGAAGACATGGTTTTGGCATATTACTGCCTTTTTGAGTTTGATCGTCATTAGACTTGGTCCTTTTCCTGTCTCCTCCGTGATCAGCAGCGCAATTGAAATCTTGGTATGTGGATTTATATCTTGCTGTCAAGGATAATTTATGAGTTTTCTGTCTTTCGGATACCATCTTTTTGAGATCGATATATCCGTTGGCCTTCTCGATCATGTCTTCCAAAGTCATATGTTTGTTTAGAATCAGGTACTCCTTCGCCCTACCATCCACGAGCAAAGCATTGGTGAAGGCCGAAATGGTAATTTTTTGATTGAGTCGATCCATCTTTCTGGCCAACTCCAAGAATTTCTTAGTAGATATTTTAAGCTTCTCTCCTGGTACTTGCTTAAGGCTGAACAAAGAATATAGATTCTCCTCCTTATCTCTGTTGTGTGAGTAGTTCTTGACGAAAAGTTCCCGCAATTGTTTGAAAATTATAATAGACCCTTCTGGTAGTGAGTGGAACCATCGTAAAGGCTCACCTTGTAAATTGGTAGGAAATAGCAGGTATAGAATGTGGTTGGATGTAGAATGTAAACCTAGAGCGTCCTAGAATTCTTGAACGTGCTCCACTGGATCATTTCCCTTGTATTTTTGGATTTTCGGTATGTGGAAACCGGTGGGAACTTCGCCATCCAATAGTTCCTGAGCAATCGGGTTTTTCTGCAATCTGTTGTGAATGCCTTTAGTGGTTTGAGCCTGGGCATCGAACAGTTCTTTGATACGTTTTTTAACATGTTCCTGAGTTACATACTGACGAGCTGTAGTGGTTGGTCGTGGGATGCGTTCTTCACGAGGGTTGCAGTTGCCACTTCCTTCATTTAGCCGATCACGTACCGGAATATGAACTCTTCCCCGGGGTGGATCTTTTGCTTGTCTGATTATGGCAAGACCTCTATCAACTTCTTGGTGGACTTCCTGAATCAGAGCCTGCTCGCCCCTAGGTTGCTTATGATTAGATTGAACTTCACCTCTCAGATTGTTTGCGTGAGGTCCTATTCTGTCGAGAACAAAAATCTGCGAAGCAGCTGGCAACACGCCTTTGTTCTTCTGGGCTGTGATCTGCTGACCCTGTAAAACTTTTAATGCATTTTGTACACCTGCCAGCTGTTGTTCCAGAGCTGCTTGCCTTTCGATTTTGGAGTTTAGAGTGACCCACAATTTTGCTAGTACGGCGTTTCTTTCTCCTGGAGAAATTGACGTACTCAGGTCTGAAAGCGTCATTCTGTAGAGAGATAATCATTTGTTTTTGAGACAATGAGTTTGATAATTTCGTTCCCACAGACGGCACCAAATGTAATAGCCTAATTTCGTATCTCAAACTTAGTTTTTACACCAAGGATTTTTAGAGTGTCTAGATGAAGAATTAACGAACACTAGTACAAAGTTTAACGTGAAAAATCTTTGAATAGGTTAAAAACCACGACCTCTCTTGAGAATTTAGAAAAAAAGATGTTATTGATAATTGCTAGCTATTACAAAAGATGCTCTGAGTGTTTTAGTATAGAATGTTGAGTGAGCATTCATCCGTTATTCATCTGGATTTCTCTGGTCCTATTTATAGGTCTTATAATATGATCGTTTGACGACCATTATTATCCTTAATGATGAATGTTACAATATATATATTTGATAGTCTTTGAACTGATTGTATAACGGTCTGATCTTGCTGTTTTGTAACGGCTTTATTGATGAAGGCGCGTCTGTTGACTCGAACTGTTGATGTAGAGGTCGAAAGTGATGAATAGAACTCTGTAACTATAATGTGTCATAAATTATGCCACGTATATGTTGATGAGGTCGAGTGGTCGTATGTTAGTCGAAGATGGAGCTTGAATTCGAGATGCGGAATAAGCCACTACAGTTTCCTTGAACAAGGAAACGATGTCAAAAGTATTTCCAACATTTCTATTCTAGACCCGTTTTATTTTCGTTACAGAAGACATATCTCTAGATATAATTCAACCGGCCTCTTTAACAATGATGTTGCATCGATCATTCTTCCTCAAAAAGTGCAAAATACAGCAAAAAAAGTACAACCATCTATAAGATTGCTATAAACATTGACATTCCTTTATGATCGTTGATGATAATACTGTATCATCAGTAACTTGTCTTGAAAGGTTTATAAACCTTAAGATCAAGGACGACACCAGCAATGGAGCCTGCGGCAGCTGCTACGGATATAACGAGGCAAGTGAGACTGAGAATCTGTAGGCAAGTCCATTTGGTACTCCATTTGGGTATCTCTTTTTGTACAATGTACATCTCCACGGGAAAGTAAACAGTGAGTGGCCAAAACCCAAATGCACCCAGAAGCCCAACAACGTCATTGAAGAACGGGAGGAGCATTGATATGATAGTTGTTATAACTACAAATATGGATCTCCAAACAAGACGGAACAAGTTTAGTTTCATGGGGAATCCGGGGATCGGTACTTTAATTTCTTTGACGATGAAATTGCTCTCTGGGTACGTTTCTTTAGCCCATTTCTCTACGAAGGCGAAAAGGGGTTGGCAGTAAACTTGGTAAGCACCTACGAGATGGATTACTATAGCGGCATTTGCGATATCAAGAAGCCAAAATGGGTTATAGAAGCCAAAGCCGGTGAGGAGGTTTCCTGGTGCAATATCACCAAATGCAGCGTAGCCCATGCACCCACAGAGCATGTAAAAGACCGTTGTTACCGCCACACTCAAAAGGGTTGCTTTCTTCATTGTTTTGGCCTCCGCTGGCGGGGATTTAACCGTGTCCTGTTTATCATCTCATCAAAAAATCGCTTCAGTTTGAGATTTTCTTTCGTGAATTTACAAGTTTGTTATAATTCGCATAAGTAGTTATAAGCAAATTTACCTGAATTTCAATGAGGATGAGGGAGTAAGAGTAGGCGAAGGCGATGTCTCCTAGTGCTTGAAAGCTTCGCCATACCTTTTGAGTTTCAGTTACAGCTCCAACGCTTATACCCGTTAGACTACCCAGGAACTTCCCGTTCTCTGATCACATGATAAAAAAATACTCTTCAGTCTCTAAACTAAAACACATAATATGGGACTAAGGGACCAAAGCATACCTGCAACTTTAGCAATTCCCAGCCCAAGGCCAATAGATGAGTACGTAAACGACATGATAGCAGCGACAATTGAGAGCCACCATATCTGATCAAAGTCTGGGATTTGAGAGAAGAGAATTTCGCAAACACCAAACATGATCATGTAAGGATTGTTAGAAACATGACATTTGTTCTTCCCACCACTCTCGTGGAAACAATTCGAACGTTTGATCGCCCTGTTGATTGAAAAGAAGCAGACTATAAGATAAGGCCAAAAATCAGAATGCCCAATATTAATACGAGATATTTAAAGTAGAAACTGAAATATATTGCATTGAGTACCTAATATCCAGATTGACTGATACACATATTTGACAGAATACGGATGAAACATGAAGATATTCCAATGAAAATATGTTGAACTAACACGCATGCGTATGAATTAAGTAAACTGCCCGTAAATAAATCACTTGAAATGGTCCAAATGAAGTATGCCACAACCTACAAGAAAATACTATTAAAATCGTTTTTGAGCTGAAAACCGACCAACGCTTTTCAATATCAAGTGCTATAATAAAGGGTGTGTTGAGAAATTTCTAACAGTTCATATGCCTAAACACTTTTATGTGTTAGTCAAAAAAAGACCCTGAAACATGATTTTTCTAGGCAAGTTGGGTGTTTGGTAAGGACCTCCTACCAAATATGTATTAAGAAGATTATAAGGAATTACGACGTAGTATACTGGTCACCCCTGATAACCCTCATCCGTATCCATGATGGTAACATTTTTAGTTGAAATCAACAGATCTTTCCTGGAGAGCTCTCTCTTTAGCTCGACTTGTTGTTCTTGGCCTCACATTTGGTTGAGGTTAGATTAGAGCATATTAGTAGAATTCTTAACATTGAATCTCACGTTTTGTCGGTTTTGGGTGTTCATTACCCTAGCTTTTTTGTAATATTCCTAGTGAGGCTAGAAACTTCATCCACTGAGTTGTATCTTTATTGCCCCACGAGGCCAAATATATATATATATATATATATCCTTTGCCGAAAAGGAAAAAAAATAGAAGCCAGGGTAGAGTATAATTTATCCTGATGTCATATTAAACAAGGCCTGCACCACAATTACATCGTTTAAAATATGAAAAATGCTAAAAACTTCAAAGAATACTCTTCTTGATAGACTAGACAACCAGACTGAAACAGGAATGTAAGTCAAGTTTTTATTTATTTTCAATTCAATTTTTTTTCCACAGTACGTAATAATAAGAACAATGATCAATAACTCAACTAAAAGAAGTGAATTTTTAGCTTACACCATGCTTATAGATGCCCCAATTGTGTATCCAATTGCTGTACCGAAAAGGTTTAAGTACTGAATCACTCCACAAACCTTCACCTTGAATCCACCTGAAAACAAATCACAACACAAAAAACTTTAGAACTTTTATCACACCCCCATATTGTACTTTTTCTTAGAAAAATATAAAAACTTGAAATATTTACCAAGGTTGGATCTAACAGCATCCATATAAGTGTAGTTTCTTTTCCCAGAAACAGGATCTCCTGTTCTATAACAATCAGCTAGAAGAGATGAAGTATAGTAAATCACAAGGGAGAATAGAAACATCATGATAGGACCAGCAATCCAACCCAGTTGAGCTATTGCCCATGCTAAAGAAAGAACCCCGGAACCGATAACAGCTGTTATTATGTGAGAACTTGCTGTCCAAATATTCCCTGTACGTTTGACACGACCGTCATCGTCGAAGCATTTTGAGGTACCATGACCTTCTATCTCTAGGTGCTGTTGGGGCACAACTGCATTTTCTCCCATTTACAAAGAGTGAGTGTTTGAGTGTGTTTGTGCGTGTGTGTGAGGGAGAGACAGTTTTGGTGATTGGGGGTATTGTAGTTTGAGCTGACAATAGAAGCTGTTATAAGCCTGTAACTGAAAACTTTAAGAGGAGAAAGATGGGCTCAGTATATGTGTGTCACTGACACTGACACACACCCCAAGAGTCACAAAAACCCAAACAAATCCAGAAATCTTGGCAAATAATAAGGGGGATTAAAAGAGTGTGGACAAACTATGTCATTAATATGGACATAGAACCTAGCAAAGGGAGAGAGGAGAGTGTTGTAGTGGGCTATGAGAGCTGAGAAGCAGAGTTTTATAAAGGTATATATAAGAACTTCTAGTGATCATAAAAGGTGTTTTAAGAGGACCCCAGTTGGTCCAAATTGTCAATGATTGTAGTCTAGTCTCTCCTGCATCTAGTCTACCTACACCTTTTCCTTCTCCTATGACCTATCTCCATCCTTTGTTTTCAATGTCCAAGTTGTGTAGATTAAAAACAAAAATGTCCAAGTTGTGTAGCTTGTTTTATTAATTACCTTCAGTTTTCACCCTTTAGGTGAACCACCCCTAGCAAAACTTAATAAACAGCACAATCACCAAAAACTTAAGTAACACAAATACTAAAAAAGATGACAATCTTTGAAGTTAATTAGCATTTCATGTAACTACATATCTAAATGAGAGACATTTTTAATCTCCTCGTTACATTAACCTAGTATAATTTGAGTATTAGTATCTCAAATCTCATTATGAAGCGATTACTAATACAAATATGCATGCAAGAGCCGTAAAGGATCCTAAGATTCATTATTCAATGAACCAAAATATTTTGCTTGGATCCCTTGAGACAAAGACTCCTTGTGCATGGAAATTTACAACCCCATGCGATAACTTGGGGGAAATGCGAGTCACATGCCATGATTTTTGGGCTCCTTTTGAAGATTCTGGCTTTTGGTTTTCTTGACAAAAGTTCTCTTGTGTTATCATTAGTTAATTATCTAACCTCCTTGATAGAATTTTATGGCATTAGTTAATTGCTTAAAGTTAATGATAATAGAATATGGTTAAGCTCTTTCTGTCAATGAAGACAAATACTACAGGTGGGTGTAGTGGCATCTCCCCGACATTTTTTGTTCGTTCTCTTCAATTTATTAAGAGTAGTGCTAAAACTTAGACCAAAACCAGCATCTCCCTCTCGAAACCTTTTAATTAACCTTTTAGGTTACTTTTATAAACATCTCATTAGCTTATGCAGTTTAAAACTTAGACCACCTCTTTTTTCCCTCTATTTCAAACCATATGATTTTTTTGAAGATATTCTGAAAACTTTTGATCAATTTTGGTCCCATATCCAATGCAACGACCTATATATCGTGATCGATAGATATTTAAACCTGGCATATGCAAGATATTTGTGTTCTGATGTCTCTAGAGTAGTAGTTACAAAGTTTCCATCAAGGATAGATGTTAGGAAAATGTCACTATGAGGCTAATACTGAAGATGCTTTAGTTGACTCCAAGGGAATTAAATGTCCTTATCTACCTTTTGGATGTCCAAACATTTAGTACTCCCAAAGGAAACATTACTATCTTGAGGGTTTGACTCATCTACAATATCTGAGAAGAATAAGTGTACCTTAATTCATGTCGCTTTAAGGCAGGTAGTAAAATAGTGGATAGTAGGTTCTGCCCCCATGTTAGATTAGTCAAAGATGTGCCCTTGAAGATCAGAGTTTAAGTCCATCCTCACATCCCATCTTTTCTTCTTTTCTAGAGATGGATAGCTGAAATGTTTGAATGAAAAAAGTTCGATATAAAGTGTCACCAGAAAAGTATGGAAAATTTGGAAAACTGTATCTTAAAATCTCTAAAATATATTGCACAACTAGGAGGACCTTCTTTGGTTGAGTTATTTCGGAATCTTTTGGTTTCCCATTGTGTGCTCCTCAGAGATGTGGGTTATATCTCCAAGATCCCATGGTTCATAGTTTATGAGAGAATGGTGATGTAGTGAAGAACACAGTTTTTTTTTAAAGACAAGCCCGTATTTATGAAATTGGTATCTCAGGGTTAAGCAGACTGAGCTAAGGATACCCATAACAGAGATATTATATCACAACCAAGATTTATAGTTGTTAAAATGAGAAATATGTAACTCTAAACCAAATAATAAGGAAGATAACTATCTTCAGTACATATATGCCTAAATATCTATTAATTGATGTAAACTGATTATGCGGAAGCCAATAATAAAGAAGAACACCAGATTAACAAAAGGAAATAGGTTCTTGAGGAACCCTAATTTTATTAACTAGAACTCTTGTTCTTAACAAAACTAACTTAATTGAATTAACTATATTAACTAAAAAGCAAATAACCTAGACCTCCCCTTTTATAGAACACATGGGGTTAGAATTAGAAACCCTAATTCTAATTGAAATAAACTTCTACTTAAATTGGGAAATTGCTAATAACCCATATTGGACCTCTCCAACAGAGCTAAAGCATAAAATATAAAACATTAATTAAAAATAGGTCATACGGTGGGTAGACGATCCTATGAGGGATGTGTCACATCAAACGCTTCGTCTGAGAAGATTTCGTTCACAAAATTAAGGGGGTGGTGCTTCAGAGGACTCACATACGTATGTAGTGCGCATCCCAATCTCTTCTTCTTCATCCCACAGAACACGCGTGAAATCTGTACAATGAAACTCTTCTGGAAATCTTAAAATCTTCCGCGAAATTTTCCGTACCCAGAAATTGTACCCAAGAGCGGGGGTGCAATGTCGTCACCGGCATCCCTACGTTCATTGACGTCTAAAATAAAAAAATTGAGAAATTACTGTGGTCCGTTTCTCAAAACCTGCTACAAAACCTTCCCAAAATGGATCAATATACGGACATAATTTTTCATATCGGGCCATCATCTCCCTTATACGGATCAAATATTTGGATGCACCGGACTGTAGCATAAGTGAATGGAACTGTTGGACGATGCTGACCTGCATCTTATGATTCATATGGGTCTCCTGAATCTACTGTTGAGTAGTATGGTGATTGGTAGCTACTGTCGAAGGTGTAATATGTTCAATCGGTTCTCCCGCGGACTCACCAAATGGGCGCATCCTTAGTTGCTGAATGACGTGGCTGGTAGGACCCGCTGACGTTGTAGACTAAATCATATTAAACTGAACCAAGTTTAGCACGTGTGTTGTGTTGTGTTGGTGCATAACTCAGGCTGAATACATGGCACATTAACCACTATTGAAGTGGTAAGTTTGGGCCGTAGTCAAATACGTAAGTTGCAACTGCTCGCATAGGAACTCTCTTTCCTTTCTCTTACACAATCGTGATCAAGACTCTGTAACTTGATTTCTATTGAAGTTTTGGGAGAAAACCCATACCCCGTTTCATCTAGCATCCCTTTCCCTCTAATCGTTATTGTCTCCTTGCAAACTGGTTCTCTCTCTCTCTCTCTTACAGTTTCGATTAGAGTTTTGTTTGAGGTCGCAGTTCCGGTAAGTGAAGCGGTCACTCTACCTCCACAATCTGCCTCTCTCTTAATCGACGTTAAACCCACAACCGGAACTTCATGGTACCGTGAATCGACCATATTTTTGGTTAAAACTTTGATTTTTTCAGTTATTGGAACCCCATAAAAGGCTTCTGTTGATTCCATCTTATCAAGCGTAATTCTCTTCTCATTAAATTTGGCAACTAGTTTTTTTTGCTTCGTCGAATTCGGCGTCAGTAGGTGTTGTTAGGTTGTCTCTAACGCTGTTTTTGTTGGTACTGTCGGTCGAGAGACTGCGGATTGTGTCGCTATTCTCGCTGTCGGTGGTGATATTGTCGGGGTTGAGGTCGGTATTACTTGGCGTTGTCGGGTAATCTTCTCATGCCGGTGGTGTGTGTAATGGACGGTGGTCATGACCGGACCTTCGGCGATGGTTCGGGTTTAGACTCCAAGACTTGCAAACGGGTTATTGAGATCGTCGCTCCTCGTGGCGACGCTTCCCTCTAGAGAGAGATTTTCAAATACTCCCAACGGAGGTGGTTGGGGGGGGGGAGGCTCCTCTACCCAAAGCCTCGACAAGCCCTTCAAGCTTATCAAGATTATCCGATATCCTTGCTACATTGTCGGCGAGCGTAGGATTCCTCGTCGCGGGTCTTCTACGAGACTTCTTTGCTCTTGAAACTGACTACACTTAGATCTAACGCAACTCTGGTACCACTTTGATGTAAACTGATTACGCGGAAGCCAATAATAAAGAAGAACATCAGATTAACAAAAGGAATTAGGTTTTGGGGAACCCTAATTTTATTAACTAGAACTCTTATTCTAAAGAAGACTAACTTAATTGAATTAACTGTATTAACTAAGAAACAAATAACTTAGGCCTCCCCTTTTATAGAACACAAGGGGGTTAGAATTATGAACCCTAATTCAAATTGAAATAGACTTTTATTTGAATTGAGAAACTGATAATAACCCATATTGGACCTCTCCAACAGAGCTTAAGCTAAAACATAAAATATAAATCATTAATTAAACATAGGTTACACGGTGGGTAGACGATCCTATGAGGGATGTGTCATATCATTAATACTCTGATGTGAATCATCTCTTTTGATTGTTCTCATCGTCAACGGACTATTTAAATTTATGCTCTTTTTATTCAAGCTTCTCCGCTAGAGATACTTAACAGGTTAAAGGGTTTTTTTTCCCGTTTCTAGAATATTTTTAATTAGTGTTTTCACTCATTTATATTCTATAAAAGGGAGGCTAGGTTCTCTATTTTATTTAGTTGATGATTTGAAGAGAGTTGAGTTTTATTTTCAGTTTAAGTTTTTGTTTAATTTTTTATTTTAGTGTTAACAATAACCCTAATTTTAATTAGGTTAACGTTTATGCTCTGCTTGGTATGCCGTTTATACCTCCACATATCAAGGAATTTCGTTTATTTTTCTTGATCTAACCATTGCTAACCATTGGATCAAAGAAAATAAGCGATAATCCTTGATTTGAGGAGCTATAAACGGGATACCAAACGGAGCCTTAACTGAAACAGGTATGTGGAATATATTTTAAAAGTCCATGACACATGGTTCGAAGAGAATCGTGAAGTAAAGAAAGGCCCTTCTATGGAAATTATATTTTAAATAGTTTTTAGTTTTTTTTAAGAAGGCAAGCCTGAGGTTATGAGATTAGTAATTCAGGTTAAGTAGACCCCAGCTAGATTTAGGCTAAGGAGACCCATGACATCCAACCGTCTCTCAACCTGGATTTTTAGTTGTTTGATCAAGAAATATGTAACTCTAGATGAAATGATTAAGATTTAAAATAAAGTTCGTTCTCCAAGGGGTCAGACGACACAAGTGATCAAATCCAAAGGCGGTGGTTAAAATTCGTCTTCAAAATCTATCACCTGGAAAGGTTTCAAATGCATTAGCATATTGCGCAAAGTTAAGGGTAGAAGCTCATCCACGAAAAATGTAAGTCAGACACTTTTTTGTTTAGTTGATATTTAATTATCTAAATAACCATGATTCAAACAAGGGGACGGATTTGGAGACCCTAAGAGAATTAACCCTAACCAGACCCTAAAGGAGAGCCACTCATCTATATTAGATGAGTGACTAAAATAAATTGAGTTTTGTATATTTCAGTAATGAGGTGTATTTTTTGTAAATGAGGTGGATTCCTCTCATTACTGAGGTGGAAGTCTCTAATGTGTGGGTCCCTTTGAGTTTGAATTATGAGGCCCATTTTCCTAAATTCTCTCACTCTCTCTCACTCTCTATCTGACAAACCGAACTCTCTCATTCTCTCACCGAACTACTGTCTCTCCTTCTCTCACCAGAAAACAACGATTTTCAAATTCGACAGAGGGGAATCATAAACCCAACCCTAAAGCAAACCTATTATCTCTATGAAATCTTCTTGAGGACAAAATTTGGGGGTGAGCAGTTTATCACAACCAGCTGTTGAAGGAGCAATTTGGGGATGGATTTGAAGTTCTTCAGAGTTGCGATTGGGGGTCATGAGACCATAGGAACGGCGAGGAACCACTTGGGTAAACATAAACCCCCAATAATTTTTGTTGTTGTGGTTAGGGTTTGTTTTCCTTTGTTGGAGGAGTAATTTGTTGTGTTTCATGAAATTTAGTGGTGTGTACTTTGTGTTTCATGAAATTTGTTGGAGGAGTAATTTGTTGTACTTTGTTGAAAGGGATAGTTACAGTTGGTGTGTTGTTTGAATATAGGGATACTTTAAATTTGTGTTTGTTTTATGCCATTCTCGCGTAAGTTGTTCGCGCCTTTTTTTTTTACTTCGTTTCTTTATTAAAATACTTTGTTAGGGAATCTGAAATGTACCGTGTTTTTTTACTTTGTTTCTTTATTAAAAATACTTTGTTAGAGAATCTGAAATGTACCGTGTTTTTACGGCATGTGATGGTGGGGGATGTTTCCCACATATCAAACACCCAGAAATTACAGAGATAACTCTAGAGTATATGTTGCACCCCATGTTGCATATTCAGAATTTTTACTGCAGTGAATCCCAGATGTTATTTTGTCGATGAGTATGGATTAGTCAACAATATTTGGTGTAGTTGTTTGGTAAAGTACTTAATCCTTTAGTAGATTCCAGTGTATCCTGAAGTAGTTAATCCCCTATGTCAAGCTCTATGTTATTCATAAATAGTAAATTTCAGTGTATCCTCAAGTAGGTAATCCCATATGTTATGCACATATCTGACCCCCAGAAATTATAGAGATAACTTTAAAGTATATGTTGCATAATTGGAATTTAAACTGGAGTGAATCCCAGATGTTATTTTGTCGATGAGTATGGATTAGTCGACAATATTTTGTGTAGTTGTTTCGTAAAGTAGTTAATCCTTTAGTTGATTGCAGTTTATCCTCAAGTAGTTAATCCCAGCCCTATGGCAAGCTCGATGTTGCTCAGAAATAGTAGATTGTAGTGTATCCTGAAGTAGGTAATCCCATATGTCATGCTATATATTGTTAAGAAATAGTAGATTTCAGTGTGAAATATTTAATTATGTCGAGCACATGTCATGGTTGACAATACTGATAATGGTGTAAATGTTTAATTCTTACACTTTAGTACTATGTTGACAATATTTGTTTTATCTTTTTCTTACCTATAAAATTTGGGATTATATTTTTAGTGATAAGCAATGGACGGGAAGCTATCTCAAACAACATCAATTACGAAGAAGCGCAAGGTAGAGCAGCAAGATCTAGGACTCGCTAACTTCAACAAACCACAGCAAAGTTGTAAAAGAAGGAAGAACATGAATGCGGGAATAGAAACTCATAATGAACCACATATTGAACGGTTTAGAGATGATTATTTGGAAACTATAGATGTAGACTTAAATGATGAATCTGCCCCCCAAAGGAATGATTTGGGGTTTGGATCTGCCCAAGAGGCTTCGAGAGCCCAACCAACTGAAGGTAACCCTATGAATGAGGGCAATGTTGAAGCTCCTCTAACGGATGATCCACCACAAACCGAGGTGTCCCAAAAATAGAAAGAAACTGCAGCTCCCATTGACAATACTTACCCACCTGATAGGAGTTTGCTATTGAGTTTTAATTTCCACCGGGCGAGATCTATTTACCTTGGCCAGGTAAAGTAGTTTACTCCTTGTCCCTTCGTTTTTAGTAGGCTGTTTTATTTCTTTTACTATATATGCATAAGATTTAGTGATATTCTTCAATATTTTTATACAGGAGCCTGGTTGTCTCCGCGTGCATCACCACGCTCCGACAAGGCACCTTGACAAGGAACTAACAATTGTTCGAGACCTGGTTGTGCTTGCAAGTTTAGATAGGATCAGTGAGATTTCCTATGAGCACTACAACGCGGGACTGATTTCTGTAATCTGCGAGCATTGGCAGCCAGAGACGAACACGTTCCATTTCAGTTGGGGGGAGATGACTCTGAGTTTAGATGATGTACAACACTTGATAGGTTTGTCAGCAGATGGTGACGTTCTGATAACTGAAGGTAGTTGGGTGTTGCCAAAGCTTGTTGAATTTTTAAGAAGAATCTTTACCAAGATGAGCACTTTTTAAGTAAATGAAAATTGGAGGTCAAGGCAATTCATTGACTCTAGTAAAATTTGTCAACTTCTATGCAGGGAAATTGGCTAAGTATAACGATAGCATACAAAATGCAAGGTCATCTGGTCAGAAGAAGAAGGCAATGTCAGCCTTATCTATTGCGCGTACGTACATGTTGTATGTATTAGGGACCTTTCTATTCCCTACTAAAAGGGAAGCTATGTGACTGCACAGTATCTGTATTTCTTTGAGAAGGACAAAGTGAACATCAAGTGGTCTTGGGGCTCCACAGTTCTTACGCACTTGTTCCACAACCTAGGTACAGCATCTCGAACCGACGGGAGACAGTTTGTTGCTTATACGGCGCTCCTTGAGGTACGCCCTACCTAAAATAAACTGCGATATACTATACCACTTAAAATAAAAAATCCTACTTCTCATTTTAATTTCACACCTTATGTTCTTACTGCATACAGTCGTGGATATTTGCTCATTTTCCAAAGCTACCTGGCATGCCTAAGCAACAACATTCAGATGCAATGGAGTATTGTACTAGGTGGAAATTGGGTTTAAGTATTACTAATCAGACCAGTGTCCGTGATTTGTTAAAATATAGAGAAGCATTTGACAACTACAGGGTTGAGGATGCAAGTAACCTTACCATTTGGGGTATATGCACCCTACATTTAAATTACTTCCTCCATGACCCTGTTTTTGGAACTAAATGATGTGGTATTGTGTAGGTTGTGTGGGACCCATATAGGGCAGAAAAAAATGCCTGACCACGATTTCAACGAGAACACCTTCTTTAATGGGCTTACATCTAGTCCAGACCATGTAGAGCCCATCTACCCTGATAGGGTTGTACGACAGTTTGCAAGGATTCAGCCAATCCCTAAGAACCCAAAATGTGTTCAAGTGTCGAGGTTGAGAACATGGGATGGAGAAGAGCCAACCTTGCAAGAAAAAATACATATAATAGCATTCGAAAACCGTTATGAAAAGCTACGGTAGCATTTTTTTCTGCTCTATTATGCGTTGCTATCCTTTTTTTAATAGCGTTTTTACGAAAGCTATGAAAACATAGCATTCTCAGAATGCTATTAAAACCTTTTTAACAACAGTTGTTGAAAACTGTTATTTTCTTATAATAGCAGTCAAAAATTGCTATGGAAATGTTAGGATAACATTTTTCGTATGCTGTAATATGCAATGCTATCCTTTTTATAATAGCTTTTTTCTGCATGCTATTGAAAGCATTTTTAATAGCGTTTCCTGTTTGCTATTGTTTACTTAACATAACATTTACTGAATGTTATTACAAATCGACAATTGATAGTATTTACTTTGTGCTATTGAAACTCTTTCAATAACGTTTAGTAAACGTTATTGTTTACTTATAATAGCATTTGTAAACACTATCATATATCCACTGCATTAATATTTTCCATTTTACAGGTATTTTGCAATATATTATGCCAAAAATAATAATCAATACAAAAATTTGTAATACTTTTATTTATGCTATAATAATCAAGCGGATCCAGATGGTTTCGAACCGTCATCTTCTCAAACTATGAGTGCTCTTACCGATTTAAGCTATAGATCCATCAACATACAAGTACAAATCATATAAGTACTTAATATTATAGAAGATAACTAATAACTCAAAAAACTTCAATAACTAGTACTTACTAAAATCTCAAACTCCCTATTTACATCAAGTAACCAAAAATAGACAGATGTACACATACACTGAAAGAATACCCAATTATCTAAATAAAATCTTTTTAAACCGGTTCACCACATATTAATACAATCAACTATGAAAAAACACTATAATCAATATCGATCGATATTTGCTATACGTATAAAAACAAAACTACAAACAGAAGTGAAGGTACCTCTATGAATGCTGATATAACAATATCTATATTAAATTGGTTCTAACAATATTGATTGTCCAACCTACACAAAAACAAAGAATGTCAGTAAGACTTGTGTATTAGTTGTAAAAATACATTAAAAGAAGAGATAAAAAATTGCACCTTTGGACTACATATCTTAATTTTTTTTAAGGGGCTGCAACACAATCTTTTGACTACTTAACTTGGTATATTTAGTAGATAGTTCAAAAGCTACAAAATATATTTACATACACATGTAACATTAGTCACTGGCTCGAAAAGTACCTCAGAATTGCTGTTGAAGAATTCTAGAATTGTTGTTGAAAAATTCTAATAGTCTGGCTCAAAAGACTCTGCGCAGCGGCCCAAATCCAGATGGACCCTTTAGGAAAATAATTTTCAAATCCGGCATCATATACGGGGATTTCTCATCCTGTATCAGGATCTTTTTAACTTGAATGGCTTCTAGAAGCATGTACTTCATCCATAATACTACCAAGGCTAGAAACAGTAAAATAATGATCATAAAAATTACTGATGAGAGGGGTATCAAGCTTACTTATATTAAGGCTAAAAAAATGTACTTCTTGAAAATCCAAATTTGGTGACCCACTTCAGTACTGTGTGATCCGAATCTTTTTGCTTCATGTGTGATTTCATCTGACAAAAAAAAATACATATTAGAAGCTACACATGAAAAGTGAGAAAAAATATCAAGCAATAACAAAGAGACTCCTTGTATTTGTGATTCTACTGCACCATTAAGGCAACAGTGGCATTTCCTTTTAAACCTTACTATAATCTTTAAAAAATGGTTATTTTAAAGGACAAGAGATTTGCATCTTATCATCAAAAAGATTTGCACCTAAACAAAAAGATTTGCATCTTATCATCAACATTGAGGCGTTTCAAGTACTCATTGGGCCTGTAATTTTTTTTTTTTATAATTATCAAACTTGAGCTAGGAACGTTTATAGCCAATAAAACAACCATGTAATTAAAACTAAGATAAGACAGTAAAAGATTAAGGAACCAATATAATCGTGTAAATAATACAACCAATTATCGATCGCTCATAGTTGATAAATGTCTTGTTATTAAAATTAATGTTACTGAGGAGATAATATGGTTACGTAAAAATATAGTTTAGCATTTAAACTGCTTATGGCTATTATAAGTGGTTCCTCCCAATCCTCGAACTTGCAATTCATTAGTGATTCACTAAATAACAAAGATATCATCAGAATTGAGGCAAGTGAACCTCAATTTTAACCAAATTAATGTTACCAATAATTAAACTAATTTTTTTTGGCATGACATGCCAGGTGGATATAAAAAACATGGCAAATGATCCAAAGAAAGTGAAGTTGTACATCTTTCACTTACTTAGATGAAAAGATCCTTGGCGGCTCCAACATGTAAAACCTGAATTCCTCAAAGATCGGCAACATTTGTAATGAAACATAAACCTGAAAGGTTGCATATACAAAAAACCTTTCAAGTTAGTCAATAGAAGTTTGGTTGCTGATTTTGTGTTCGTTATAAGAATGAGGTATTGTGATTACATGGGCTATTATTGGATTCTTGTAATCCATCGATGGATATAAATACTGTAATTCTTGCATAACAATTTAGCTTTCAAGCATTTGGCAAAGTTTACTTATATTTTTTCCCGGTAATAATTTAAAACTTTTTGGGCAGATTATTATTTCTAATGAAGAACAAGTGGCATAGTCATTTGTACTGCAATTATTGTTATATAACAGCTTTAGATCCTACAATATGAGATTCACAAAAATACTCAAAATAGCAGCTATGTTGTTTGAGTAAATAATCAAATCAATGTGTACCTGAGTACAAATCCTAACCATGATCAGTCACATGAAGTCCATCTATAATGTCAAAAACTGGTCTTGTAAATCTTGGGACAATTATTGATTTTGTGAGCGACTTGTATTCGATTGCACTACTTATCATCAATAAACAGAGTATACTCTAAAAATAGTTGTTTAGATTCTTTGCTCTTTCGTCATTACCCTTTTTTGAGACATCATCCCATCTACATGCGTATGCATATAGGTTAGACAATATGATATAAGCTACACTATCATGTGGATTAAAGAAAAATATTGAAACACATAACAAAAATAACTAAAGTCTAGATTTCACCAAACATGTACAAAATCACAGCTAGGATTCCTACTTAATTGAATTGTAGTTCTTTAAGGTTACTAATTCTGGATAATATCGTTTAACTTTGATGTAAAGCAGATGTTTGGAATTCTTTATGTATTAGTACGGATTCCCCACATTACTGATTTTGATGGCTTCAATAATAGGAATACACTCAAGTTACAAGTTAAAGGGCGACCAAGTTTTTTTTAACCTTATGGAAAGACTTATAGTTGCACAATGTGTAGTGAATAATATCCTAGAACAAAGTTCACTGGAGCTAGTTTCTCTTAGCAGTAGTCAAGCAGAGCAACGGTTGAAATTAACTTTACAGAAGATGGCAAATAACAACTGACTCCATATGCATTTTACTTAGTTTATGGGTTTATCTTATTTCTCTTACACTCCATCTCTCAAATCCTCTTTCATAGCATCACTCTTTTTATGCCTTCTTCCATGTTCTGTGATCGGCTGATCGTACATTTACTCTCCCTACCTATCATAAGCCCAACCTTTGGCGTGTATTGCTAGAGAAACCTAGAGATTGTCAGATGGTTTGATGCAAATAACAAATCATTATAGATAATCACTAAGGGCATTCAACTAACAATCAAAATTTTAATTACAAAGAATAACAACAAGTGAATGAGGAGGCATAGATTAAAAAAATCATGAATTGAAGAATAAAAAACATAAAATCCGACCTTCGGCACCAACTATATAATCAAGAAACCATCGGCACCAGACTAAAAATCAGATAACTATAATTTGCAATTTCATTTTACATCCAAGGTTTGAGAGAGGACCGAGCCCTAATTTCATGAGAAAAGAGGGAGAAAGGAAGACAAACCTTATTGATTCGAATCCATCATTAGAAGGAGAAAATAATTGCGGAAGGGAGAAAGCCAAAGCAAGTAAAAAAGCCTAACTGCAGGAATAAGAAAATTAAGATGAAAACATAAACCTCGCAACAACAGTAACCTTGGAAAACTATTAAGTACATCGTGGTTTACAAACGACAAATATTTCTGTCGTATGCTTAAGTCTAATATTATGTTTTTGTTATAGAGTGATCAGGGCTTTGGTATCATTTTTGAGAAATTGGGGGAGGAGAGAAGATGTGTATGAAGTCGTGGAAGAGTAAGATACATAAGAGTTTGTTTTAGACATGAATAAAAATGTTTTTTTATAAATATATATAGCAATCACAAACACTGTTAAAAGTACCTATTTATGGTTACCCATATGTAAATATGATTTTAGTGGGAAAAAAATAGGCTAAGATAGTATTCATGTAAAATATATTATAAATGTTACTTTTTAATAGCATTCAATATATATGCTATAAAAAAATTTCTACTAAAAGTACCTTTTCTTGTAGTTCGAAATAGTACAAACCTAAGTATGGCTGTTGATGTATTTTCGAAGGGATTGAAGAAGGAATGAATAGTGAGGAGTCGTGATAGAGGAAGGAGGCTAAGGGAGGGACCTGTACAATGTGTAGACGGGTACATGCAGTGGTTTTAGTCTGTCTCGTGGACCAAAATCTGTCCCCCAACTGTAGACCTTTCTGCAAATGACGATGCCGGGTTATCAACGTGTCACCCCAGAGGACGATTGCCAAATAATCTTATGGTTGGTGGTGAGTGCGATTGACCGGTAAGTCACACTAAACCTAGATGGATCATTAAACTATGCATCATCCAGATAATTTTTTTTGCATTATTTGGAGAAGTTGTTGTTCTAAATCATGTGGTTATTGTGTGTTTCTATAGATGAAACTCAGTGGGGAACCCCCTAATGTTGGTAAACATGAACAATATCTCCTGCTAAGGGATAAAAAAAGGCATTGGTGGAAAAGATATCGGCTCTGAACGAGGAAGTCCAGAAGTTGAAAGAACAAAAAAAGTAGAAGAATGAAACAACATCAAGGATAACAGAGAAATTAAGTGAGAATGTTAATATTACTTAACAGAAGTTTAAAAAAAAAAGTGATGCTTGCCTATTCATTCCACAGTTAATTATACAGATTTCTGGGATTGCCGATCTATAACTTGAAATCGACATTTAATGTACAACTCAGCCATATGATTTTGTTATACAGTGAATTGATTGACAATCTTTATTGTTGGTACAAGGGTGAAAATTAAACAAATGAAAGAGGACAGAACACTCAATCATGTTGTTCACGAACAATTTTTCAAATCATTCGAAGAGCTACCTGCAAAGTTGGAAGAGAATGTAATGTTTGACTGCGTTCTTCATTTTCTTAACCAATTTAGATTTTGATTATAAGAGTACATCACTAAAAAATAAACTACACACTAATGATTATATGTAGACGAAAGAGTGCAAATCTTTGAATGAGCAAAATGCAAAGTTGGTAAAGGATTTAAGAATACGAGCAGGAGTTGATGATTGTAATGCAAGCCTGTCACGGGAGTTGGCAAATATAGTATCATCCAAACCTTTATAATTTTGTTTAGAATTTTGATTATAAGAGCATATCACTGATATATAAACAACACACTACTTATTATATACAGACCAAATAGTGCCAAGTTTTGAATGAGAAAAAGGCAAAGTTGGTAGAGGATTTGAGAATAAAAGTGGGAGCTGATGCTTGTAATGCAAGCCTGTCACTAGAGTTGGCAAAACTGCTATTATCCCAACCGTTTTTACTACTCAACCGCATTTAAAA
Source organism: Kingdonia uniflora (assembly GCA_014058105.1). Lineage (NCBI taxonomy): Eukaryota > Viridiplantae > Streptophyta > Magnoliopsida > Ranunculales > Circaeasteraceae > Kingdonia > Kingdonia uniflora. The sequence goes on from JACGCM010002641.1 coordinate 189,415, forward strand.
GTCTTCACAACCCTGTCTAGGAGTTAATTATTTATGCCGTTTATGTTATGGGATATTATCTTTAGACAGGAGAATGCAAGTTACTAGAAGATATCAATACAAAGTTGACGGACCAGTTAGAAAGACAACACCCACCACCTGTCACTGTGAGTGTTTAAACCTATCATTTCCCAATTCATTGCATAATGTAAGGTTCTGTGGAACTCCTCTTTGATAGCAATGTAATTGTTACATTTGAATAGCTTGCTGTGATTTTAAAAGAAGAGGCAGTGCCTTCCCCTGATCTGTAAAAAAAATTGATGAATTAACTGTGAAGTATGAAGACGTTGTGAAGAGTTTAAGAGAGAAATAATCTTTTGTAAGTTGGTTTGGATGGAAGTAGAGACGTTTACGTGCAATGTGGCACATTTTAAACTATTTAACAGTTTGTGTTTTAAGGATTTAAAACTATTTTTGGTACTTATATAAAAACTATTTTTGTATTTTAAGCCAGTTCTCTTTGTCAATATTAGTTTGATGAATATGCTATGGGGCTATATTTATTGTTCAGAACAATAAACCAATTTTTTGATCAATGTATTCTCCAACATTTTTGTTATCGACCACTCTGTCTTCGTCGACAATTTTTATTATCGGTTGATGCACTGATCGACTGAAGATGTTATAACCACTGTGTTTTCATCGTCAATTTTCTATTCGATGCTGAAACAAAATACCCCATTGTTCAACTCCTTTAATGCTTTGACATAGTTAATTGCATCAAATCATAGGTGGATAACCAAGTACAAGTCCGACACTGCGATAGATGATCATAAAATTGTAACCCTCGTATGTTACCAACCTTAAGGGTTTGTTTTCGAATGTTGTACTTCAATGGATAATTAATCTCTTGTTGGATGGCATACCGTGATTATAATGTAGACAACTCATCATTGTTGAAGAGATGAAGAAGACCCTTGAAGTCAACCACTGTGAATAGGTATGCCCTATTTATAAAATTGTCTATTTGCAAGACATTGTTATTTTTCTCCCCATGCATTTTTACTAACTGCCATTCATTGTTGTGCAAGAGGCTTGGCGACAAGCAATGAAGAAACAATTTCAGCGCGGAGAGTTGGCAGATAAGGACGATATAATATTTATTGAACTATTTGATCAATACGATAGATTCTACACTATAGTACAACAAGGGCCCAAAGGAGACTATCAAGATGATTTCACAGTAATGGGTAAAACTCCAAGACAAGATGATGGAGGTTAGGAGGGCGAATGTTGTAGTGAAAAAGAAGATAAATGAGACCCTATTCCAATTATATGTGAAGTTTCATCTAGATGTGCGCGGTGTCCAAGGGGAAGATGGCATTTCTACTTTCAGAGCACTGGCAACAATTAAGCATCAAAGTCAAAACCAATTTAAGAAAGTAATGAATTCGTTGGAGTCTTTGATGACCAAGGATCCAACATTTTAGGAGTCTATTTTCAGTCAGTCTTTAGATGCCCGCTTCAGTTCTCGAGGTGAGAAGGTATACGGTTTGTTGTACCGTGCTTGTTTAGATGGTGGTCAACATGTGGAGTATAGGCACATGGGACATTTGCTTGCTACATGTTATGAGAAGGGTGTGGTCTTTATCAGCAATCATGAGGCATACACATTCTTACCTTTATTTTGGCTTAGGAAAAATAACCAAATATCCAATGAGAAAAGGTTTGAAAACCTTATTGGGGACAGTACTAAGTTTTGGTAGGTTGGATTGGGTTCAGACAACCAATTACTTCCGATTGTTTACAAGGTACCAATCACTAATGCCTCCGGTTTCTACTCTCTGGCTTGCTCATGTAGATTTGGGCCTTCGTGGTGATTTTTAAAGGGACATTGTGCAGAAATGGTTTGGTATAACAAATAAGCTATTTAAGGCTTTGCTCAAAGAGAACAACGTTAAGGGTTATAAATTGAACGACCTCATTTAGTAAGCAAGAGGGGGGAGTGCATAATACATTTGGGTTTTTTTTTTTTTTTTTTTGGGATAACCACTACTGAGCAATTTTTTTGTTGTAAATATTTTGGGACACTTATTGATGGCAGTCAATTTGGTTGGTCTGAAATCCCCGTTTTAGAATGGATGCACTTTTATGTTTTTTGGGATAACCACTGGTGGATGTAGTTGTTTGATTGTAATAATTTTCGGAGATTGATTAATGGGAATATACTTGGTTCAGTATGAATTGTCTATTTAAAATTGTTAGTTGTTTACAATCTGTGTATGTTTTGATTGTTGTTGTATTGCCAAACAACTAGGCATCCGACAGCGTGCTCATTGAAGATTGTCTGTTAGTTAGCGTGTACGACAATTTAAAATATTAGTTTAGATAGACGTATTTTGGTGACTGGTGCATGAAGTTGTTTGATTGCAATTTTTTTGGAGACTGATTAATGGGACCCCCTGATTAATATACTTGGTTTGGTCTGAATTGCCTGTTGCTCAAGTTGTCCACCTATGGTTTGGTATGAACTCCCATTGTCTGTTGTCGTATTATCGATCAACTATGCATCCGACAACCTGCAATTTGAAGATTTTCGGTTAGTTGACGTAAACGACAATTTGTACAGTCTGTACAAGACTCGACAATACCTAGCCACACAATACGGTCAACCAAATCGATCATTTGACAAATTCTTATCAAAAGTACAATTCAATATTATTACAATGGATTCCAAGTCATAGTACGAAACAATCACAATGCATAAACTAAGATGAGTGGAATCACCGGATGGTCACTTAGTTAATGTGGTTACAATACCAAACAACAAGATGGTCACTTAGTTTTGGACATGACACTCATGAAATACATTGATATTGAAGCAAAAAAGAAATCAACACGTTGCCTTCTTCTTTTCCTGAATGTTGATATTGTCGTGGTTGTCTTATAATGGTTCAACTTGTTCCTCATAAGTCCCCCCTACATGGAGATTGACACAATTTAGTCTAGAAACAGTTATAGATTAATCAAGCAGAATGTAAGGGGTTATGCATAGTATCAAACTTATACTTACTTGTTTCGAGTATCTTGGTTTTAAGAAGTGGGCAGGTCTGTTTGTCATGATTGCCACATACTCCACATCCTGTGCATGTTCTTTTCTTCTTCTCGACAGCTTCCTCCATCCCCCCTTCTATCTCCCTCCCTTCTTATGATCTAATTTGGCTCGACCCTTTGTTTGAACCACAAGAGGGTCCAAAATAGGAGTTGTTGACATCATAGATTTCATGAAAGGATTTGTCATGGTTGGTTCCGATGGATCCAAGACTGTCAAAGACTCATCGTAATGGTCAATGTAAGAGTCAATCTTATCTAGCTTCGAAACCGTGAATTTAAATTTTTTCTTAGTATTTGAAGCTCTATCAAATAGTAACGATGCAAGAAGTGATAAGTGGATATGGCACAACGGTTGTCCTAAGTTCTCTACCGATAAGTAGTTCTCATCATACGACCGAGAGAATTTGTTTGCACCTATCCTCCACCTTGTCATAATGAAAGTCGTTGGGATTTTAAAAATGTCATATTTCGAGAAAACTTTGAGGAGGTGCCGGTATGGTATTCTAACACACTCAAACAACTTGCATCTACAATAACCGGTTAGCTTCTCCAAGTCTATATGCAGCTCGAACAACTCTGGATGACCACTATGCGATTTCACAGTAAGTACATGTAGATTACCTTCTACTGATATTTCTAATGCAACGAAGTGAACTACTTGGTTGAACTGTTGCTCAAGTTTATGGAACATCGTTCTTGTATATATCTTTGCAGCGTCTTTCAAAAGGGGTTAATGAGGAGCTACTTGACGATATTTGTGTTCAGACGCAAAGTCTTCTTCCCTCTCTCATTCATATGTTTCCAACAGGGCGGTGCCATACTTGGTCACAAAACTGTATAACCCAGTTGTTGGAATTAACCAACCATTGAAGAAGTTATTAGTTGACTCACTACGCCCTGTAATGCTCATGCCTACAAAGAAGATTGATCTACTCAATAATGGTATCTACTTCTCTCTAATATTGAAGATCCCTTACATCCAATGGTTATCATCCAACTTATATTTCTTTATTAGTTCCATCCACCTTGCATCAAAAGCCACGAGATTGTAGGTGTCGTGTATTAGCGAATTAATCTCTTGCATAAACGGAGATGGGAATCGATAAACATGGCCCATTTTCTCTAGGAATTTGTGTGTGATGTGCCATAGACAGAGCCGGTAGATGGTATTGGGGAAAACTTGTAAATAAATAAATACATAAATGAGTAGACACGAACTAAATATGCCCTGTAATATATTGTCGATTACACCTTGTATACGATAATATGGCGTGCACAACACCCACACACCGACGATATATATTTTCGGGGACATAGTACGTTGACAACATATTGTCGACACCCAATGGTAAGCGACAATATACCATTCACAACACTGATGATTTATATTTTTAGGGACATAGTACGTCGACAACATATTATCGACACCCAATAGTAGACGACAATATGTGCTCTACAACATGTTAACTCATTCATGCTTATCTTGGGTACCGCCGCTCCCATAGCTGCATCCTGATCAGTGATAATTGAAGTAGGTTATTTGTTGCTCATTGCCTTCAACCACGTATGAAATAACCATAAAAATCTTGATTCTTGTTCATTCCTTAGTAGAGCACATCCGTATTGAATCGTTTGGTAGTGGCTGTTGATTCTGGCAAACGGGGAAAATGACATCTTATATACATTTATCCGGTACGTAGTATCAAAGGTCACCACATCCTTGAATGCCTCGTATGCACACCTTGACCGTCCATCAATCCAAAAGAAATTTAGCGCTCATTCCACTTCATCCAATTCAATATCAAAATAGAACATTAGATCTTCAATTTGTTTTTTCCTAAACCACTCTAACGCCGCTTGTGCATTACCTCTAGCTAGCCTTTCCTTGTTTACCTTTGCCTTGTGGTTGTAGGAGTCTTGTTTGCTGAAGGTTTTGTCTGGAAACAAAGCCAGTACCTTGCTGACTGTAATGTTGTGGAGCTCAAAGGTCTCTGTAAGGTTTTTGGCTGCTTCTGGAAAAAATCGGTTTTGTCAGGAAATAAAGTTGGTACCTTGTTTGTCACAAGGTATTTACAGAGTTTGTTATTCTAATTGATGTTCAGCGTTGCTTTACACTCGCACTTATCCGATGATCCTCTGCTCCCATCTCTTTCACTGGTCTCTGGATGTATTCCTATATTTTTTTTCAAAAATCTACTATTCGAACAACAAAACTTTACACTAGCTACTTCCTCTGATCAGTTTCTCTTAGTGGAATTGCGCTTCTACGTTGAAAATCCTTAACCTCGTTCATATTGTTCATAACAAACACGTACATCTTCAACAGTCTCAAAATGTTGGCCCTCGTACGGGGGGTCCGCCAATAAAGGATATGTAGAACATTCTACAAAATTGAATGGAACACCTCTTGTACATTCATCTTCAGCCCTTTCTGGTAACTGTTCACCAGTGACTTTTGACCAATTTTCATCAACAGAGTCCTCCATTGTATGTCGGTCATACTAGTGCGTTCATAGATAAAACATTCAGAATTAGAGAACAATTACTTTGAAACAAGGGGGAAATAAAATTTATAGAGTAATAACTCAAAACGGTTACATCATGTAGTAAAAATGCAAGATTTCAAAATGCAAATTACGTTAACCAAAATAAAACACTACTCCATTCTTATATGACCTAAATGTTTTACCCCCAAAACACCCTAACTTTCACAACATCTACTTGCAATCCCATTCCTCCCAACTATATCGACCCCTCAACCAACTGTCTGAAGAGTCATCATAAGAATCGTTCTCTGCATTCTTATATTATAACTGCCTCTTTTCTCAATGCTCAGTTTCTAGATGGCCAAATTCTAATTCGAACTCAATTTTAGATTGTGCAGCTTCTTCTGCCTCCACTTGTTCCAGAATCTCATCTCGCTCTTCGCCAGGTGGGAAAACTAGGATGTGGACATCATCCTGGCTCTCGGTATCATCCACACCAAAAAAACCCGTAAGTAATTTATGCTCCCATGTAATACATCTAAACCCCATTGCCATTCTGAAGGTTATGAAAGAAGAACATGACTTAACATATCACAACAAACCCTAATCTAAAACGTAACACAAAATTAAAACATGGCAAAAATGTTGAATGCACAGATAATCGCCAATTTACCGTCAATCATCGCAGTCTCCGACAATAAGGTCGTGTACGAATTATCGATTATCAAGATCGACGACAATAACAATCTGACATATTGGCCTAACACAGGGGTTTTACAATGGGTTCTGTATTTCTTCAGTCGAATAAATTCCAGATACTCATCTTACTACAGGGAAAGTAGCTTAGGACAGTATACAATTACTCACATTGCTAGATTTTCTATTCGGGACTAAAAAAACCAGTGATTTCCATATCTAAAACACAACGAGCCCACAAAATACAACAAATTAACGATCCCCAAAGCCTTAAACAAAAATAAACCCTAAATTTCATGAAACACAACAAATTACTCCTTCAACAAAGGAAAACAAACCCTAACCACACAAAAATTTACTGGGGGTTTGTGTTTACCCAAGTGGTTCCTCGCCGTTCCTATGGTCTCATAACCCCCAATCGCAACTCTAATAAACTTTAAATCCATCCCCAAATTGCTCCTTCAACAGCCGGCTGTGATGAACTGCTCACCCCCAAATTTTGTCCTCAAGAAGATTCCATATAGATAATAGGTCTCCTTTAGGGCTGGACTTATGATTCCCCTCTGTCGAATTTGAAAATCATTATTTTCTGGTGAGAGAAGGAAAGGCAGTAGTTCAGTTCGTCAGAGAGAGTGAGAGAAAGAGAGAGAGCATTTGGGAGAATGCACCTCATAACTCAAGTTCAAGGGGACCCTCACATCAGAGATGACCACCGTAGTAATGAGAGGAGTCCACATCATTTACAAAAAATACACCTCATTAAAGAATATACACCTCATTACTGAATACAAAAAGCTTAATTTATTTAAGCCACTCATCTATATGAGATGAGTTGCTCTCCTTTAGGGTCTGGTTTGAAAGGTTTTGGTTTGCCGTATTTTGTGTATGTAAAGGTTAGTGGTTATCTCAGTCGAAGATAGTGACAGGATGAACCAAGAAGGAGGATCTTGGGCTGAAGAATGGAATTGCCGAAGACTGAGATTGTCGAAGTCGTTCGAACAACATCCAATGTCGTTCGAACGAATGATCATGTTTCTAGGGCTGAAGACCAATTGTCGCAAAGTCGTTCGAACGAGTTTGGATGCCGTTCGAACGACTATTTTCTACCTCCCTGGAATTTTGGCCTAGAAGTCCAATTCATTCGAATGGGATTGGATGCCGTTTGAACGAGTCTCAAGAAGAATTGAACATCTATTTAAAGGAAATGTTGCCTCTCTTCTCTTTTACTCCCTTTTATTTATTTTTTTGGCAACAAGTTATTTTCGTGAGAGCAAAAATTATTTTATCAGAAACACAACTTGAGATCAATCAAAACCTAAAAACATTGAGATTGATGATTGAGTTAGTGTATATCCTACTTCCCACAAAATGTTCTAGAGTGATTTAAGAAGGGTGATACTTGGTGTGAGATCAAGGAGCAACGTTGCAAGAACGAAGAAGATAGGGCGTGAAGCTTTGATCAGAAGAGAGATAATCATGAGATCAGGTTATCGAGTTTATAAGTGTAATTCATATTAAACTCTTTTTAATTAGTGAATTTTGGTTGTCGCGTTCATCGATAATGACCTGTGGTTTTTCTCCTGAGTAAGGAGTTTCCACAGGGTGAACAATTGCTTATGTCGTTTAATTCCTTGTCTTTACTTTGATTGTTTCTATTTAATTCTAGATCATTGATTGATAGAATTAGGTCTGACCTATTTTTCAAAATACGTTAAATACAAAGCACATAGATTTTCAATTGGTACCAGAGCAGAATCGCTTGTAGGTTTTATATCCCGAGCGGTGATCTTGTCGTACGTGTTTGATTAATTTAATGGATTCCAAAAAATTTGCAGGTCCTATAAATCGCCCACCACTCTTTGATGGCACGAACTTTCCCTACTGGAAGGTTCGAATGATTATTTTCTTGCAATCCATGGGAGAAGATATCTGGACTGCCATTGAAGATGGATGGGTACCCCTGACTGTTATGCAGGGTGAGTTAGCTACAGTTATAAAAATTCCTAAACCTAAAAATCAATGGACTAAGGAAGAAAAAGAAACATCTGGGTATAACTCTAAAGGTCTTAATGCTATCTTTAATGCGTTGAGCCAAAGTGAGTATAGGCATATCTCTGCATGTACCACTTCGAAAGGATCTTGGGACATCTTAATGCGCACTCACGAAGGTGATGATACGGTTAAAGAAAGTAAACTACAAATGCTCACCTTTCAATTTGAAAATATCTGAATGAGTGAGGATGAATCGTTCAGTAAATTTTATGCCAGATTGAGTGACATTGTCAACAATAGTTCCTCTTTAGGGATACACCGATTTTCAAATAGTTCGTAAAATTTTAAGATTTCTTCCTAAGAGTTTTAGGTCTAGACGTGATGCTATAGAGGAAGCACAAAATCTTAAAACGATAAAACCTGACACATTTGCTGGAAAATTACAAACTTTCAAAATTAAAATGGAAATGGAAAACCCTAAGAAGAATAAGAGTGTGGCTTTTAAGTCATCCTCTAACTCTTCATCTTCTCAGGGAATCAGAGAAGTTAATAATTATTGTGCCTCTGACGATGATGAGGAATTTGACTCTGATTCACAGATTGCTTTCATAAGCCAACAATTTAGAAAACTTTTGAAAAAAATGCAATTTAAGAAACAAGGGCAAAATGTGAATTATAAGCCACGTCCTCATGACCGTGTTAAATCTTATGGCAAACCTATTAATACTGAACAAAGCCTAAATAAAGTTGAATGTTATATATAAATGTTACAAGTATGATCAATATGCTCATAGCTGTCCTACTAAGAGTTCTAATAACAGACACAAGGCTATGAACATTATTGTTACGTGGGATGATAGTGATGATGACCATAATGAACATGATAATCTCTTTCAAGAATTAGGAAGTAGTCTGAGAGCTCATATTGCTATTATTAACTCAAGTTGTGACCACTCTGATGTGTTTGCACTTGAAACTGATGGAGAAGATCACAGTGATTATGAAAGTGATAATTGTGAAGAGCCTAATTTTGAAGAGTTGTATTCTCAACTTGTTTCTCAGCTTGAGAAACTTAAGGATGAGAAACAATCCCTTAGTGCCCAATTTAAGACTTGTGAACTAGAAAAACACACTGTTATGGAGAATGTGAAATTGGCAGAAACCGAAATTGAGAAACTTAAACTTGATTTGACCTCTACACAGCAAAAACTTGAAGTTTTCTATCATGGAGCAAAAAATATTGATAAAATTCTAAATATGAGCAAGAATGGTACTGATAAAAGAATGTTAGGATTTGATGAGCAAAATATCAAGTCCACCTCATCTCAAGTCACTAAGTTTGTTAAAGCTAATTCAGTTCCATATTTGCCCACACCTAGTGTTATTTCTACTCCTCATAGGCATACTAAGCAGTCGTTTGTCTTTCATGTTTTTTATTGTCAGGCTTGTAGTTGAAAGGGTCATCTTGCTCCCTACTGTAGATAGGTTCATGTATTTCATAATAGGAATGATCATCACTTGGAAAGAGGGATACCCTATCGATCATATGCCCAATCGTTTGTTAATTTATCTTTTGTCCAAAAGTCTTTTAATGGCTTTAGGAATTTGACTCAAGCGACAGAAGAACGAAAAAAAGTAAGATCTGTTTGGGTTCAGAAGAAGGATCTTCTACCATAATTATATTGCAATGTTGCAGTAATGGCTCTCAATACTTTCAACTCTACCCAGTGGTATGTAGATAGTAGATTCTCACGTCACATGACTGGAGATGCTACTCGTCTGAACAATGTCACAGATATTCAAGGAGGAGATGTTACTTTTGGAGGAGGAATGAGTGGAAAGATTGTGGGAAAAGGGAATGTGGAAGGAATTGGGTGCCCAACAGTCAATAATGTTCTCTATGTCAAGGGACTTACTGCAAACCTGTAGAGTGTAAGTCACTTATGTGATGAAGGCAACACAATAACATTTGACAAGAAGGCATGCCGTGTCTTTGATAATACTGGGAAATGTATTGTGACTGCTGCCAGAACTTCTGACAATTGCTATACTGTATCTCAAGACTCTATTTCATGTAAAGTGGCTAAGATCAGCGATGCGGAACTTTGGCACCAACGGTTAGGGCATGCGAACTTCAACGATCTTGCCAAGATTACGAGTAAGGAATAGTTCGAGGGGTTCCGAGACTAAGCAAGTTAACAAATACAGTTTGTGGACCATGTCAAATTGGAAAATAAACCAAGAGTCTGCACAAAAAATCCACAAACATTGCCACTGCGCGAGTTCTTGAGCCAATTCACATGGACTTAATGGGTCCTATGAGAGTGAGTACCATGGGTGGAAAGAAGTATATCTTGGTTATGGTTGATGATTTTTCACAGTTCACCTGGGTCGCACTATTAAAACAGAAGTCTGACACGCTTGAAGAATTTCATACTATAGCCCTTCGAATATAGAATGAGAAAGATTGTTCCATTGATAGAATTCAAAGTGATCGTGGAGGAGAGTTCAAAGATAGTGATGTGATTGAGTACTGTCGAGTTAATAGGATCAAACATGAATTTTCAGCACCAATCACACCACAACAAAACGGAGTTGCAGAATGAAAGAACCGATTTTTACAAGAGATGGAGCGGGCTCCATAGAAAGAATGTTCCTAATCATTTTTGGGGAGAAGCTATTCATACCTCTTGTCACATTATCAACAGAGTTTATCTACTTCCTCTTACACTTAACACGCCGTATGAACTCTGGTTTGGAAAAAAGTCGAACTTGAAATATTTTTGTGTGTTTGGAAGTAAATGTTATATCACATGTGATTGGGAGAATATTGGAAAATTTGACGCCCGAAGCGATGAAGGTATTTTACTGGGATATGCAACAAATAGTAGGGCTTATCGGGTTTACAATTTGAAGAACAAGATTGTAATGGAGTCAATTAATGTGGTAGTTGATGACTCGACAGTTCTTGGACACATCGATGATGACGATAGTAATGTTCAAGAAGAAACTACGCCAACTTCTTCTATTGTGGCTCAAGATATTGTGCTACCCACGAAAACTGTAAGTACGTCTTATACTGAAGCTTTAAAAACACCTCCTAGTAAAATCTCAACACCACCGGCTACTGTTAGTACTAATCCTCCTCGGAATTCTGGCGCTCCTGGATATCTTGATGATTATGAATGTCCTACGCTTCATGAGTCTGCTAGGTGCGTCGGTTATTATTGTTCTACGCTATATGAGACAGTGGAAAATGTGTGTTATGTGTCCATCATTGAACCAACCAACGTGAAAGATGAGTTATCTAATGAATATTGGATTAACGCCATGCAAGATGAGCTAAATGAATTCAAGTGACAAGATGTGTGGAACTTAGTATCACGACCAACAAATACTAATATTATTGGTACTAAGTGGATTTACAAAAACAAGATTGATAAGAATGGTGATGTCGTCATAAACAAAGCAAGGTTGGTAGCTCAAGGATACAATCAAATAAAAGGGGTGGATGTTGAATAAACTTTTGCTCCCACAACTTGACTGGAATCTATTCGGATGCTTTTGGCTTTCGCCTGTCACAAAAAGTTTAAACTCTATCAAATGGATGTAAAAAGTGCATTCTGGAATGGGTTACTTGATGAAGAAGTGTATGTAGCTCAACCCAAAGGGTTTGAGGATTCACATTATTTAAAGTATATTTACCGTTTGAAGAAAGCTCTTTATGGACTAAAACAAGCTCCTCGAGCATGGTATGACAGACTCTCTAACTTTTTACTTGGAAAGGGGTTCATTCGAGGAGGAGTTGATAAGACATTGTTTATTCAGCAAGAAAGAGATACAATACTTATTGCTCAGGTATATGTGGATGATATTATTTTTGGATCTATGTCTGATGCACGTGTCAAGACTTTCGAAGAATTAATGGGAAGAGAGTTCGAGATGAGCATGGTTGGGGAATTAACCTTCTTCTTAGGTCTCCAAATCAAGCAAAGGGAGGATGACATTTATGTATCTCAATCTAAATATGCTAAAGATCTTGTCAAAAAGTTTGGTCTTGATTCCGCGAAACATGTAAGGACACCAATGAGCACTACCACCAAATTGAGTAAGGATTCAGCAGGTACTGATGTGGACCAGAAGACGTAAAGGAACATGATAGGGAGCTTGTTGAATCTTACAGCTAGTCGTCCGAAAATTATGTTTAGTATTTGCATATGTGCTCGTTATCAGGCAAGTCCAAAGGAGTTTCATTTACACGTTGTTAAACGAATTATTCGCTATGTTGCTGGGACTTTTGAGTTTGGATCATGGTATACTCGAGATACTACGCCTGAAATTATTGGATATTTAGATGCTGATTGGGCCGAGAATTCTAATAAAATGAAAAGCACTTCTGGAGGATGCTATTACATTAGGAACAATCTTGTTGCATGGCAAAGTAAGAAACATAATTACATCTCGCAATCTACTGCAGAGGCTGAGTATATTACTGTGGGGAGTTGTAGTACCCAACTAGTCTGGATGAAACAAATGTTACATGATTACGGACTGAATCAGGGAGTAATGCCACTTTATTGCGATAATACAAGTGCAATAAACATTTCCAAGAACCCTGAACAACATTCAAGGACCAAGCACATTGACATCAGATTTCATTTCATTCGAGACCTTGTTGAGCGATTGATTATAATTGTTGAGTATGTTGGTACAGAGAACCAGCTTGATGATCTCTTCACCAAACCTTTGGATGTTCTTCGGTTTGAAACTCTCTGATGCACTATCGGTGTCTGTTCGATTGCATAAATCTCTCAGGTTATTATGACAGTATGTGTTACTATTCTGTGGACATCGTCAGGTATGTGTCGTTTATCTTATTCTTATTGGTTCTTTCTCTTGATTTATGCATTACAGTCTATCTTAGCTATGCATGTGCATGTTCAGGATTTATTTATTTGTCATATATTCATCTAATGCTTAAGCTACTTGGTATCACTTATTCATCACTGGTTCCAACTGTTCCTGATTCTAGTCGTAAGTAGAAATCTTGAGGACAAATGTAGAGACTTTGTTACCTAATATTATGTGAGGATCTAACCTTTTGAGCAAGCTTTGAGTATTATTAAATGAATTCTTTTCCGCAAAATCCCTCTTTGTTTCTGATCTCATTATTTTCTGCATTTGTCAATTGTTGGTGGTGACATCTATTTCAAGTTAGTTTAATAGACCATTCCCTATACTTGATTCGAGAAAAAAAAAGACACTATGTGAGACTGAAGATATGATAATAGGCTTTTTATTGTTATACCTTTTTGGCCTTCGTCTATGCTTTCCCAAAATTTTAGCCGTTTGTAGCCCTTTTGTGCCTTAAAATATGTCGTTTGTTTTATATCCAACTCCTTTTAACCATTTTGTTCTGAGACGGTTCAGTAAAATCTAAGTGAAGGAATGAGGGATAACCATGTTCTTACTAGAAATAGAAGAAGAAGAAAAAAAAAACAAAAAAAAAATGTTCGAACGAGTTCATCTTTCGTTCGAATGATCATTTTACACCTCACTGGAATTTTGGCCTAAGAGGTTATTTTGTTCGAACGCCATCATATCTCGTTTGAACGACCATATTATACCCCACTGGAATTTTGGCCCAAGAGGTCATTTCGTTCGAACGCCATCATATCTCGTTCGAACGACCATATTACACCCCACTGGAATTTTGGCCGAAAAGGCTATTTCGTTCGAACACCTACATTATTCGCTCGAATGAAATCTAAAAACTTTGTTCTTGTTTATAGTTTTCAAACCACTCCCTTGCCTCGAGATATGAGCAAATGTAACGAGTTTCCCTAGTATATAAAGGGAAATTTAGGGAAGAAATATGTTATTCGATGTGCACTCAATGTGAAGAAAGAGGGGATAAAGTATAATCTGACATCTCAGAATGCCAGGAAAACATCTAATCCGTCATGTCCTTTCCCTTGCCTATATTATAATCTTTTCAAGACCTGTTTGATCTTGAGTTTAACACAGTCAGTTTAGTAAAGATGAGAGATATGGATTTTCTATTACTTAACTTGACACTATCTAAAACAATTGTTTTTCCTTCCATGAGATCTTTCAGTAAAATAGCGCTATTTTTTTGGGATTATGAATTTTTTACTCCTGTTTATTGATATTCATATTTTCTCATAGTGATATCTAGTAAATTCTTAGTAACTTTGAGTTACCAACTATGAGAGGCCTAAGTTAAAACATACTTCTAATATAGTGATCTTCATACGTCTACCTGTCAGGATCTTGATTGGACTACACACACAGACACACATACACCAAGTTCTTTTATATTATTTTATCTATAGATCAATAATATTTTATATGTCATGTATCCGCTGTGCTTTTAGATTTAACTCTGCATATTTTGAGGGGGAGTGTGTTTTGTAGTCGTCAGTTTATCTCGTAAGTCCTGTGTCTCTTCTTATGATTACCTATTTTCCTTTAGTAATTAAAATAAGCTCTGGTCTCATTTCTTCCCGGCAACAAGGTTTCAGTCGTTTGAACAATTCTTCTGTTCGTTCGACCAAGTTCTTTTTTTTATCTTTTATTCAAATTTTTCAAACAACAAATTTGCCTTTTTTTTGTTCGAACGAGTCATCCTATCGTTCGAACGACTTATCGTTCGATTATAAATCGAACAAGTTTTAACTTAATTGATTTTTTTTCTCTCTATCTCTAAACTGAGTTCCACTACTATTTTTTTATCTAAGCTTGTTTTTGGGTCTCGATTGGAAGGAAATTCTTTGCATTTGGTATCTTCTATACTCCTCCATTTCCAATTTGACACTTGGGTTCTAATTTGGTAAGTTCTGTTCTGAGTGTTGATTGTGCCCTAGCTTTTCTTCTATTATGCTTCTTTGGTCAGATTGGGTTAGAACTGTATGAGGAATTCTCTGGGTTGATTATTATACCTCTGTGATTGTTGGAATTGTTTGCATTGCTAGATTTTGGGGTTATATTTTTACTGTTTGCAGGGGGTATTTATGTGTGATTGTTTGGGTGAATTACTGTGTTTAATTGGAGGAGAATTGGGGGATTGTTGTTTGGGTTGTTCATTGTAGGTTTTGGGTCGGAATGTGCACCTCTGACTGTTGAATTCTTGGGGTTTTGGGTTTGATTGTTTGAGTACTGTTGGTGGAAGTAGTTGTTACTTGGGGTATTGGTTTCTTTGGTTTGGTATTGTTGGTTTTGCAGACAAATTTCTTGTGAGTATACGCTATGGCTCCGAGGGTACGAGGAGGAACAAAGAGGCCACATTCAAATTCAACCGGTATTTTTGATGGTCAGCGAGTCAGGGATAACCCGGTACATTGGAGTACATTAAAGAGTTTTAGGGATCGCCCGATTGTAAGTGAACACATAGTCGATATTCCAAGTGTTTCTGCAATAAGTGAGAACTTTGCGAGTGTTTTTGCAAAGTTTGAAGAAAAAGGTTGGACCAAGATTCTACTCCTACGGGGAAGGCATATCCTCGCATTGTTAGACTGTTTTATGCGTCTCTGAAGGTGGATTCCACCAGTTCCCTCCATGATCGCAGTTTTTCAGTCACTATTGATGGGGAATCGCTTACTATTACGAGGGGCATACTTTATTCTGTCTTGGGTATCTCTCTGGTCATTCACGTTCTGAGGTATGTTTGGACAGTAGCGTCTTATCCATGTTTACCCTATTCTTCTGAGGGGGAGTTTATGGAGGAGAGCTAGGTGTTTTTCCTGAGCTGAATAAGATGGTTATTGACATCACCTTTCAATATAACATTTATACTGGATCGATAACTGTGACTCAGAGGATGTTAGATGATGAGTCTCATCTGGTACATCGCATTACTATCTCTAATATTCTCCCAAGATCACAAAAGAATGAACTTTCTGGGAGGATGAAGGTATTTCTCTATGCCTTCAAGAATAATATGAAAGTTGATCTCCCGAACATTATTATTGTAGAGATGATAGATGTCAGTACCAAAACGGTGACACGTAGCTCATTACCTTTTGCTCGCCTTGTGATAGATATTCTGCGAGAGGTTGGGTATACAATGTTTCTTGATGAGCCTGAGGATACCAAGGTCAAGAAATTAAATTCGAGTAACTTTCATAGGAGCGCATCTTATTTACCTTATGCACTTCCATCTGATCCTGGAGTCTGCTACTCCAGGAGAGTACCCAGGTCCTTCTAACTCCACTGTACAGACTCAGAGAGAGTTTACTCTTCAGGATGTCGGGACTACGCTTCAGATTTTGATAGTGAATGTTGGGACTTTGTCAGAGGATATGGGGATGGTGAAGACTACTCTGGGATCTATTGATACACGGCTGCTTAAACTAGAGAACGAGGTTGCGTATCTTTGTCAGCTATAGGAGAAGTCTATGTATGATTATGAGGATATTTAATCACACAGGGTGTCTCGTGTTTTTGTTCTCTATTTGGTTTTTAGTTTTTGGTTCGTCTCATTGAGACTGGTTTTGTTTAGAGAACTCTTATGCTAGGTGTCGTTGTACTATCATTGGAAGTATGCTTAATACTATCTTTTGTTTCTTTCTTTAATTATCCATTGGGTTTAATCTCTTTTTTGTTTCAGATAGTAGATTACAGTTATTAGTTATTTCTTCCGTGACAAAAATGGGGAGAAATATGTGTCTCTGACAGGAAAGCAATATGAATGGATATATGTTAATGTTTTTCTGGTTTGATTATTTTATAATTTCTTTCATGATTTGGTGATTCTCAGTTTATAAATATTTTCAGTTCTTCTTTCCATATATATTATAAACGAGTTTGCTGAGTGTGCAGGTATTAAGTAACAAGATTTCTGGTGAGTGTTGAGATGTAAGAAGATATCGTCCATAAAAGAGGTCCAGAGATTGAACCTGTTCATGAAAGGGGTGGTGTCTTTCTAAGGTCTAGACAGAATCTGTAGCTGGGAAGTACTACAGAGTAATGTGTAGGTCGTAATTTGTATTTGTCACGAAATAAACCAAAGGGGGAGATTAAAAGGTTTTGGTTTGTCTCATTTCGTGTATGTAAAGGTCAGTGGTTATCTCAATCGAAGACAGTGACAGGATAAACTAAGAAGGAGGATCTAGGGCTGAAGAATGGAATTATCGAAGACTGAGATTGTCGAAGTCGTTCGAACAAATGATCATGTTTCTAGGGTTGAACTCTTGAACTAAAATATATTTGAGAGATCTTTTCATTTTTTTACCTTTCTTCTACGGCCTCATTTTGTTAAAACACCAATAGTTCATAAAACATAATTAAAACTTCTTTAAAAACCATCAAAATTCCACCAAAAAGAAAGAAAAAAGAAAAAAGAAAATATGAAATTGCCGGACTTAAATTTTCCCGCCAGTGAGATGATGGATATAGTCATATTGACTTAAATAATCCGACAATTAATGATGATCTTGTCGATTAAGACTTTATTGAGGTATGCACTACTAAAATTGACTTAGTTGTTTAGATTAATTTGCCATTAGAATTCTCATGCAATAATAATCAATAACAAGATACTTTTAATTGAGTTTCGTGTAAATTAGTTCGAAAAATTATAGTTTTAATTGATTTTTGTTTTACTTATTTCTAATTAATCATGTAGGTCACTAGTACATTGTTTTTATTGGTGTATGATCCATGTTAGAAGCAAGATAGTAAAGGTATATACGAAGCAGAGCACCACAATAGTTCACATTCCTTCTTAATGAGAAAGGCTTTCGTTGAACTGTGATTTTTGAAGAAATTAGAAGGTTTATATATAAAGATTATGGAGAGCTGAGAAAATGTAGGTAACAATTGGGATATAATAATATGATCACGGAAAAGAGAAACGCCTCCCGTGTATCAAGTGTTCCTCAAGCATGCTTTCAAAGTGAAATAGTAACACCTCCCATACAGCTTGCAGCGAGGGGCTTTCCCCAACTTCCTAAGAGTTGCGTTGTTGTTATGCAATGACACAAATGTCTTGATAGAAATATACTCGAATACATCCTAAATTTCTATCATCATAAATTTTTGTTGCAAATATGTGGCTCTAGAGGTACCTTGATTCATATGTTTGCAGTAGAGGTTGTTAGAATAGCTCCATCTTTTTTGTAGTTGCTATGGCTCCAACTATCATCAGTCTAGGAAGATAGTCTTATTTTCATGTAGCCTTGACAACTGCAGTATGAAGTTTCAGCTATGGAGACATGTCTTACAGTGGATATTCAAGTACCTTGCAGGTTCAGAGACTGCACCATAACTCAATGTAATCTATACACAAATAGTCCATTATAATATATAAGGGTTAATGAAACAGGAATATATTAGAGTAAATCAATATTTTTTGTACTTGGCCAAAGATTAGACCTCAAAGCAACCCCAAACAAACCAAGAACCACCAAAAGAGTTCAAAAATTATAGTTTTAATTTATTCTTGTTTTACTTCTTTCTAATTAATTATGTAAGTCATGTTTAAATGCGAAACTAATAATATTTGATGGAATTAATAATGTATGAGCATATGTGAACTTGATATGTATATACAACTTTTTAATGTTAGGAACACAATGGAGATGCAATACCCTATGATGCGGATCCATTTTTACCTCCAATTGTGGATTTCACTGATATCTTTACCACAGATAAGGTAAGATTTCTCCAAGAATCACAACTTATTACTTATAGCTTATACTCGTATTTATACTATATTGTCTAAAATGTTTTTATCGCAGATATTTGATACTCGTGATGAGTTATTGCAATGGGTTCGAGATACCACAAGGAGTGTGAAAGTTGTGGTTGTTACAAAAGATTTCAGCTAAGGGGAATACAAGTATATATATTTGCGGTGTGAACGTGGGAGAGTTTACCGTCAACACACTAAAAAAGAGTTAAAAGATCACGAAAGAAAAAGAAGAAGTGCTACAAGAGCGTGTAAATGTCCGTTTGAATTAAGGGGTTTGGCTACTGGACTAGAAAAAAAATGGGAACTCAAAGTTGCAAATGGTTGGCACAATCACCCAACTGCCGAACATTTAGAAGGTCATCCATATGCCGAAAGGTTGAGACCAGAAGAGTTAGAAACATTAATTTCATTAGCGAAATCAGATGTGGCGCCGAGGTGCTACAAGAGTGTGTAAATGTCTGTTTGAATTAAGGGGTTCGACTACTGGACTAGAAAAAAAATGGGAACTCAAAGTTGCAAATGGTTGGCACAATTACCCAATTGCCGAACATTTAGAAGGTCATCCATATGCCGAAAGGTTGAGACCAGAAGAGTTGGAAACATTAATTTCACAGGCGAAATCAGATGTAGCGCCGAGATATATTTTAGATGTAATTAAGAAATTTTTTCCTGATAACGCATCAACGATAGAAACAATATATAATGCCCTGAGGGAGTGGAGAGATGACCAACAAGGCGGAAGATCCGAAATGCAATTGGTGCTTAATCACCTCGATAATGCTAGCTATCGCGAATGGCACACGGTCGAGGAAGAATCCAATCGTGCGGGTTCAATATATTGAACGAATCCGGTGGGAATGAATCATGGGAAATGTTTCCCTTTTGTATACATGATGGACTGCACTAGAGATCGTCGGTGTTACTTCAACAGGTCAAACTTTCTTGCATAGTCATTGTTTCATGGAAGACGAGAAACAACCAACATACCAATGGGCATTGGAACGTTTCAAGACATGCTTTAATGAAGATGAAATCCTACACGTCATTATTACTGACAGAGAATTTGCATTGATGAATGCT
Source organism: Kingdonia uniflora (assembly GCA_014058105.1). Lineage (NCBI taxonomy): Eukaryota > Viridiplantae > Streptophyta > Magnoliopsida > Ranunculales > Circaeasteraceae > Kingdonia > Kingdonia uniflora. Next base: position 209,476 of record JACGCM010002641.1, read on the forward strand.
ATTGCTCGAGTGTTTCCTACGACAAAACACATGTTGTGCCGTTTTCACATTTACCAAAATATAAAGGCCAATGTTAAGAAAATGTTTACCAAGGAAAAGGAGAATGATGACTACCCTAAGTTCATAAGAGGTTTCAAAGATTTGGTTGAGAACTCATCTAGTGAAGTACAATACCTACAGAATTAAGAGAGCTTGAGAGTTCTTGGTCAAGATACCCTTCCGCTATGGAATACGTTAGACAACATTGGCTTAATCCATTTCGACAACGTTTTGTATCCGCCTGGGTTGATCAATACATGCATCTAGGCAATTATACGAGCAATAGAGTTGAAAGTGCACACTCCAAATTGAAAAGAGCATTGCGGACTAGTAATCTCACATACAGTAAAGCTTGGAAGAAAATAGATGGTCTTTTTCACTCAGAGTACACTCAAATATACAGTTCTTTTGAGAAAAGCATAACTGCTGTTATGCGTGAATACAAGGGGCCTTTGTTTGCAAACTTGAAGAATATAGTATCTGGAGAGGCGCTTGACTTGATAGTGGATGAGGTACATAGGGCAAAAGAAATTGGCCTTGTTACCAAGGAAGATTGTGGTTGCCAACTTCGACGAACCCATGGTATTCCGTGCGTTTGCGAGCTTTTTATTTTGGCACAAGTTGGGGGTTTTTATACCGAAGGAATCAGTTCACCGCCATTGGTTCCAACTATCCACAGTTCCCGTTTCATCATCTGCTAGTCACGTTAGTGCTGATCTCCAATTGACATTAGACATGGTTATAAACAAATTTGGAATGATTAATGAAGCTGGGAAACACGCTCTTCTTCTAAAGCTTTTAGAGTTGGCACACCCTGAGTCGACTTCGTTGAAAGAACCTGGTCGCGATTATATACCGAAGGGTAAGCAAAAGAGTAAGAAAAAATGTGGAGTGAACACAAGTAACAAGAGAGATCCTTCGAACTGGGAGCGCGTTCTTGGAACCCAAGAAAGTGTGAAGAAAACATATAAGAAGGCGAGGTTGAATGATGTTGCGGCAAAAAAGAAAAAATTCATCCCCCAAAAATTGATGTCATTAGAGGGAGTTTCAAATAATGACATGGTTGCAAGCAGTAATATTGTTAAAATAAGAGAGACGAGAACACAAGAAGAAGACCCCACTCTTTCGTTGTCTGGACTTGATCTAGTGCTTGAATTTCTAGAACGAGGCACACGTAAGAAGGATCCAGCGTTAGTAAATCGTTTTCCAGAGTTTATGCATGATATAATAATTCAGGATGCAATAAATGTCGAGCCGGATGGAAATTGTAGTTTTTGGGCTATTTCAAGAATGATGTTAAATAAGGGGAGAGAATGGTTAGAAGTTAGGCGACAAATGCTATGCGAGCTTGAAAGTGTCCCGCAGGAGGAGATGTGCAATAACTTATTGACTGAGGATTGTTTTGAGAAGCTGAGAGATGCATTGAGTTGGTTTGATGAAACAAAAGTTGCACCACCGGAAAAATACTTATACCGGATATGCTACAATTGGCCGCGAGTGCATTTAATATAGTAATTGTATTGTTGAGTGACAATCACAATCGCACTCATAAATATGCTAATATGACGTTTCTCCCATTAAGAGATACTCTGGGTGAACCTCCAGGTGAGTATGATGTGTTTGGTATGGGATTCATAAGCGGGAATCATTTTGTGGTGTTGGAACTTAAACATGGTTGTCCACTGCCAAATTTGCATCCTTCGTGGGAAAGATATCGTGACGAGAGTGCATCCACATTTCTCCATCCATACATTGCGCGCTTTGAAAGTTACAACCGTATGCTTAGTTCCGCGGGAGGAGCTTCATAAGAAAGGAGATGTTTTTGTACCTACAAGGAGAATATAAACTAACTTTCTAGATTCATTCTTTTTTGTATTGGCCGAAACACATGTTACATATTTCCAGAATCTCTGCAATCTATAGAGTAACTAACTGTGATACTATCTATAAAGAAACTAAAAGATAATATTAGGGGTTGAGGGCAAGCTTAAGGTTATTGCAAATTTTATGCATTTATTGGTAATAGATTGAGATATGCATGCATATTCTGCACCCACCAAAGAAAATGATTAGACAGTAACAAAGCAGATTAGACATATATGGCTTAGATATCACTTTTAAAACATGCAAAAAGGAAGGTAACAAAGCAGTGATAATACTAACCATAAGATCCGCTGATGAAAACCTTTCTCACGGGTCTTTTGTATGCTGTAAACACATTAAACAACACAGTCCGCAATTGCTCGTATACAATAAAAGACAATAGACACGGAAAGGAAGAGTTAACTAAAAAATGGATAAACAAGAAGCATGACAACATTCATATGCTTTTTAAAGAATCGTCATAAACGCAGCCAGAAACCAGTTCGTTTATCTACTACTCCTGCATTATGCAAAGCTACTTGGTCTGCTGAGGATAAAGGCTGATCCTCTTCGCTCAAAATATGATCAGAGCTCCCGATATTATTCCCAATATCAAGTGGAAAATGCAAATTCGTGATGTGATCAATATCAGATTCAGGGACAGTACTCATATCCTCCTCCTCAGATACTTTCTCCAGTTCCCTCAATATCATCTCCATACTTCGTTTCGCAATTTGGTAAGAATTAATAGACAAGAAAGTTGTCACGACCCCACTCTACGAACACCGATATTGTTCTCACTTAACCACTGCGGATCTCCTGCAGTGTGAGATTTTTCTTCCTAAGAAAAGGCCTCGGTGACATGTAAAGTGAAATCTTAACTTAAGGACCATACACGTGGCAGGATCTTAAGCGATGTGGGACTAAACTATTGGTGCTACCGTCACCGCTAATGGGCTAGGCGCCTTTCCAATACCCGCTCAGCCGGGGTATTACAAAAGTCCTCGCGCAAAAGTTAAGAGATAAATGGGACAGATTGTTGTACCGCACTGCCAGAGAGTTGGTCAGGTTGCAGTTCCCGTTGGGAGAAAACAGACCCCAGCTTTGCCATTTTTGTCCATTTTTTTATAAAGTATACCTCGGGAACCAACATAATGTTTCGTATGGTGAAGACTTTGAAAATATGCTAACATAAAATGCCTGTGAACTCGAAATTCTGGCAATCACATATCACTCAAATACCGCTATCGCAAGAGTTCAAATTAACAAGGCAAGTCCTATTTCTTTCCCACCTTGAAACTGCATATGTCTAATTAGTCCCTACTCTTGCAGTTTCTTCAGCAATATAGTTAAAACTCTCAAAAAATTCTTTATGGAACTCTTTAAAAACTGACCTCGTGTAGATATCGACTACTAGACATAGATCTGAAGCAAGTAAATCAGGGATCAAGTTGGCTCGCTCTTAAGAAAAAACCAATAAGTCATTCTTCAATATCTCCCAGACACAATATGTTGAATCTAGATGGGTTCGAACCATTATCTTCTCACATGGTGAGTGCTCTTTCCTCTTTGAGCTATAGATTCATGGTAAATGTGAACATTTTGTTCTTAAGAAGCCAAAACAAAAACCATTGATTACTGTTCAACCCGGCAACGTAATTTTAATTGAGCAAGAATGCAAGGGCAATTCAAACCAAGTTTACTATTTTAGCTATAGTACCAATCTAACTCTATTGCAACTGTACTCACCGAAATTTGGTATACCTGCAAGGGAAATTCAAATCAATCTAGCTATAGAGTCTGGATCAAAGACACTCCCAATGAAGCTATACACTTCAGCAAAATTTGGTATACCTGCAAAGTAGAGGCAAAATGAATAACATTCAGTACTTATGAAAAAAAATAACAATTAAAAAACTAGTACGAGTGTAAGAAATTTGAAGCCACGATAAAAAGATGCCATGAAAAATTGAGAAATGGAGTAATGAACGGAAAATTAATTTTTACACTCGCCAACAATGAGCGAAATCACTCGCCAACAATGAGCGAAATCTTAGATATGCATATCCCAAATCGCATGAAAACTATCTTTCGAGGGAAACAGAGAGATTGAACTTAATATCTGGCTCAAACTATGCATACAAGACAGTAAAAACCTATCTAGGGAAATTCACAGGTGATTCCAAGCCGCCTACCAGGATTTCAAGATCAATGTCTTTGTCTTCAAACTTCTTGATGAATGGGTGAATCTGCATATTAGACATATATGGCTTAGATATCACCTTCTTAAATTCTATTGACATATAAGCAGATTTAATTTTATTGCAACCATGATATGCCTGTCTCCTGTATATTCCATTCAGAGTAATCAATAGTAATATCTCAAAAGAAGATGTTGTGGAGATAATCCATGAAACAACATAAAAAATATAGAGAATAGACATCACGTGATAATATTTTTTGCGGTTCACTTTGCGGGCTTTCTACTGTCTATGTCTACTGATAATTGAAAATATGCACAAACTTTATAAGATGATGGTCACAAGTTTGTGACACAGTCTCTTGAGCTTAGCTACCACTTTTCTGACTGCTAATTTTTGAACATATGCTCCATAAATTCATATAAAGGAAACGAACGAATAAACATGAAGAATAACAATGTTCCTAAATCTTTCAAAAGACTGCCTACTAAGATTCTAAGGATTACCTTGCTCGATACAGAAACATATTGAGGCCATACATCTTGGATTCCTGTCATCATCAACTCTGGTGTTCGTAATCCTGGGAATATATATCCATTTATTGTGTGTGGATTTCCTAAAGGTACCATTGGCTGATTGACAAATCTTTCTGCAATTCTCATACGCTCGCTGCTCGATAAAGTCACCAGAAACCCAGTCAATAAAAATGTCATAAAAATAAAACTCCTGACCTTTTTATACACTAAACAAGATAATACTACAAAATCTAGCATACCCTGATCTATAATAAGCCGCCAAGTAATCTTCCAGACACATAGTTAGCAGGTTTTTGCTGCACAAGATAACAATTGAGAAATTGATAAAGAAAATACATGTTCCAATAGAAATAAATGATGTATAGTTTACCTCCTCAAAAAAAAAGTAACCACATACTCATCTAGAGATTGTTGAGTTGAACTGCTAAAGTGAGAGAAGCCCGAGAACACATCAGAGCAAACACTGTAGACAGAGAATTATCTCTTTCTCTGCTTGTATGGGATGATGTTTGGATCTTTTTCTCTCATTAAGGCTTATACCAAGTACAGCAGTGTAAAAATCAAGCCATTCCATTTCTTCAGCTAATATCTAAAAATAAGGCCCACCAGTTATAATCAAACAAAGTTAATAAGGAAATATATTCAGATTTGATTTATCACTGCTTGTCCTTCTCTCCAGGAATGCAAATAGTCCAAGAGTAGCAAAATCTCTCTCTAGATCCTGTGATAATTTTCAAAACTAAATCCAACTCAAAAATTGAAAATCAAAACCAGACATCAGAACTTGGAAGACTATGCAATGAATTAACTGACCTTCGTGTTGTTAAAGCCCTCTCTGCTTGAAATGAAACTCTCTATCCTAAATGCTACACAGAGTCTTTTATAAACCAACCCAATCCAAAAAGCTACCTCTCGGCTTTCTTTATTTGGTAAAACCTTTGAGCCAAAATGGGCTAGGAACTCCTGTTCAACTCCTGCTTTAGATGCTAAGCTATGAAGTCTATCCATAGAAACAAGGCTGTATGATAAATCCATGAGCTCCCCCATTATTTCAGGAATAGATAGTGTGAATCTAGGACATGAAACACGCTCGGCTAACTTGTCGACAGCAGCACAAAAGCATATAGAAAGAATGACCTCTGCAACACCACTGAATGTCTTTGTGCATAGATTGTTAGTATGTGATGAAGTGAATTTATGTAAATAAAAAATGGGATTTAATACGTTAAGATTTGATTTTAACTAACGAACCTTCTTCCATATTCTGAAGATTTCTTGAATAATGGAATGAAGTAAAGTGCTAGATTAGGCAGTTTTACCATCTTAAACCACGTTACCAACTTTGGGTTCCTTGTGTTCAACTGAGTTTCAATGGAGTCCAGAAGCAAATTAAGTTTTGGGGAAAGGCTAAAGAAAAGAAGGAAGTAAATGTTAGAAACCGCGTAACCACAGTGATAATTGAAAATAGTAAGCAAACATTCTTCCTACATAGAAAGAAACTCCAATGATAAACTTGATAAAAAGTCAAAGTGACTCATACTATATGTACTTTTGAAGGATCATTCCTTGTCAGTCATTCCCGTTAACAGTCTGACTAATCGTGATTTATCTCAAATTCTAAGGCACGACGCGGAACAATAGCATGGTTACAACTGACTTTTAAGGTGAGTTTGGTTCATGGAAGAAAGAAAGAAAAGGAAGCACGAATTCAAGAAAGACCATTTCGGGTGAGTATTTTTTATTAATTTTGTCAACCTTTTCTCTTTTTTAAACTTTATTAAATGCTTTCATGACGTCCATTATCCGTTTGATCTTAGTTTGTCCCTTTTTTTTTTAATAACTACCATTTTCTAATGACCATTTTCACCTATTATTAGACATTTATTATTGGTTTTCACATGGCACGACCCTCATAGTTTATCAGCTCAAAATCAATGATGCAAAGATCTAATCCTTTAAAATGATGGAGAAAAAGATTATCTGCTTTAAAATTTACCACCCTTTCGTAAAATAAGTGAGGATAGCGTCACTCAGTGATGGAAATAGAGCATCAGTGAATTAGTAAACAAATGGAGGAATAATGCTTAATGGTAGAGAAAAACTTAATAGCTAAACTAGATAATAATCACACCTGGTGGGGATTTCGATCTATGATTGACTGCTCCTTGAATTTCAATTTACACGAGTAATCTCGATTCCCTTGTATACGCATTGTACCACTGATCGCAGTACACCTTCCCAAGTATAAGATTGTATATGGATTTTATGTTTGTTATTACCTTGCTTCATTGAAAAACTTCTCCATCGTCAAACTCAAGAATCAGAATACCAACAGGATCGAGTTGAATTGAACGACCCCAGAACTTGCTTTTTAGATTACTATCACCCCAGAATTTCCATCCTTTGCCTTCACAGTGACATGCAACAATCACGGGATGATGACTGACCTGTTTCAAAGTAAACGCATCAAAGTTATCATAAGCACATAAAAAAGGATATCATTTGACATGTAATACATACAAGAAAGCATTTGTCCTAGAATATAGCACATGATCATAACCATATCCTATATGTAAGACGGAGATCAACACGCATTGTAATGGAGCTTCTAAAATAAACTAGGCCTCAGAGTGCTTTACGCATCTCTGTTAAGTTATGGCAGTGGCTAAGCACTAACATAATCAAAAGTGGCTTACATGTTTCATGTGGTTAATTTGCACACTTGTCACAGTTTTGACTTTTGTAGTTTTTCTGTTTCAAAACTTCAAAATGCTATAACTTGCGCACTCAACTTTTCGAATTCCAAAACCTCACTAGTAGATTCCAATGTAATGAGTTGCACAAAAAACATGAAACTTCCGTGACCCATAAACATTATAAAGAGGACTGAGTATATTCTAAACAAGAAAGAACATATACAGGGAGGATTTATACAGTCAAAAGAAGATTGATCGAGTTGCAATTTTTGAAAGAAAAAGAAAAACTATACATAAAGTGTAGAGTAGAAAAACCTTCTCTGAGAAAAAGCGGATTCTTTTGTCTGGGTAGTCAGCCTCATAAGTCTCCCCAAAAGAGGATTAAACGGTTTGCAATTTCTTCCTTCAGTAGATGCATATCCAGAAATAGCAAACGCTACTACACAAAGGGCCCTCATAAGGCTATTACCCTAAAATACTGCATGAACGAATGCCTGAAGTTAGATAACCAATGTGTACAAATTAAACGTTGTTGGTAGAAGCTAAAGATTTACCTATTACAAAAGAAAGAAGATAACAACCTAGCTACATTTTACATCAAGTGTTTCCTATGTAGAAACAAGTAACTAAATGTCACAAATTTCAGTTGGTGAGCGTATTATGTCCAGTAATATTATTCATCATATCATAAATTACTCATTTACTACACTCGTGTATGGTTTTTCTAATTTTCAGTTCTGCACTTCAATCTTTTTCCAGTCACAATCAAACCTGAATAAGCAAGGAGAAATACCAAATCAACGTTTTACAACATACCAGAAACGTGTAAGAAACGATTGTTTATGTTTCGCTCCGAAAAATGTGTTCAAAATAGTCATATACCGATTTACGCCCAAAATCATTTAAGGCTTACATCAAAAACTTCTTGTAGCTTTTAAGAATCAAAAGGATAATGACTTATTACAAAAAGGAATATAAAATGCTAGAAGCAATAAAAAGAACCACACGAACCCGATTAAGAGCAGAATGTACTCTTCAACCGACATAAAGATAATGTCTTCAATAAGCAAAGCTTTGTCTATGTATGGCACTTCACTCTCAAGGATGGCAAAGCTTTGTCCAAAATAGGAAAAAAAAATGTCTTCACCTTGCAAAGTTTCTTCTAGTATAACACACAACATTCCTAAAGGAACTTATGATGATGAGATTGCAAAGTTTTTCTCTCTCGATTTCCCACTCCATATTCTCTCTCCAAATTTTTCTTTCTATATAAAGTCTATTGCTCTTTTCATTTTCTCCCACTCTACATTTCCAGTATAGATTTTTTTTCTCCCCATATTCTCTATCAGTATTTTCTTTCCTTACAAGTTTTCCTCTTAACAAAAACATTCTCCATTATATCTTCTTCTTTTTTTGCTTAGGTAGTTTGAATCTCTCTCTCCATATTTTATCTTTCTCCCCCTTCCTACGGCCTTCTTTCTTCAGAAGATGATATAAATAACTTGAAAGCTTGATAGCTAAGGGAACTTATGATGATGAGATTGCAAAGTTTCTTTGGACCTTAGTTCATATGCAATTGAGTGGATTACCAGGCCTACATATTTATCTGTAAATATGGTTATGCTCATTTTTACAATTAGTGTCTAGACAAGATGCTAGAAAAACTAACAAAACCCCCATACATTTATAAACCAATGCGCGACAATGTATGTACCTTGAGTTTTTAGAAGATGCAAGAGGTCCTCTCCTTCCATCCAACGTGACCACTTGAAACCCAACCCTCTCTGACCCTTCTCTAATGTCACCTACCCACCCAACATCATAAAACAGATTAAACAAGCTCAAAAACCTTAAATTTGAAGATTCACATGAGAACAAAACTTACTAGTGTAGAAACCTTTAATGTTCAAGTTAGGGTTTGAGGCCTTAAACTTGTCCAAAACTTTCATATTCACACTGGTCTTCCCGGCCAACACCCTGAAACCACACACACACAGAGGAGTAATCAGAAACTGCATTTGGTTTCCATCATTAGTAAAAGATTTGAGGTTTTGATTAGTTACCGGAAGGCCAATGACGAGTAATCGATCAAATATAAAATTTGAATTTGTAATCAATCAAATTAGGGCAATGAGAAAGTTGAGATGAGTAAGAATCGCTCTTCTGACCTCTCGATTAAGCTTTGCAAGAGAGAAAGGGATTTTAAGAGAGAGAGAGAATTCCCACTTTTGTTTTGTATGATTTTTGTGGCGAGATAATTAGTTGGTTGATGGCCCACATCCTTGCCACCACCAAATTATACACCAAATTTAAATCTCTTGTAGTTGCAAAAACATCTCCTTGCTTATAAAGCTCCCCCATGCTCCTCTGGTAAAAAAACAAAAACAAACTGTACCATATTTTTCTTATTTTTGTAGATTTGAGGCCTTCTTTTAGCATTTTTATATGCATATGTTTTGAGAATGTGAAACCTCATTCTTTTGTTGATTATCAAATGTTGCTTAGCATATGCCTCATGTGAAGTCAAAATCCAACGGGACTCAAACCATCTACAGAATAACAAATTGAAAGAAGCAAATTGCAGAAGGGCTTCCATATGGGTGATAAAGAGAGTAATAGATCCTGTTTGTTTCAAGAGATGTGGTTGATACTGGAACGGTTGATACTTGTTTTCTATACCAAGCCCTCGCTATGCTCAGTTGATAGACAGTAATGGGTGTTTGCTGATAATTTAAGATTTTAGTACTGGTGAATCCATGATATTAAAGAATTGTCTCTGGATCAAGTCTAGTTGTGGTTTTGAAGTGCATCATCTTAAACTTGGTTGGGGGGTTTGATTGTCTCACAATAAGATTGATTCCTTTCAAAGTTAGTATATACGCCAATTGCCTTGCAAGTTTTGTGTAGAAAATAACTAGAAGATTTCAGTGAAAAATCCATTAAGCGCTACCTCTGATCATTTTGAAAGTTAATGACTTAATGGTCTTCTCGCCTTTGCATGGATAATGGTTGCACGAGGGAGTTCTTTCTCAAGGATTTCATGTATATAGATGGGATCCTAGCGTAGCCCCTGGTGATCTGGGATGTGTATGTGTGTGCATATTTATATGTATATGTGCTTCTGCATCTTCTTTTGACGAGAAAAACGGGATTTACAAGGCAAGCTGATTATTGTTTGGGAATCAGATTCAGATTATAACAAAATGTATGTAATCCTAATAATCAGAGCAACGGGGATTTACAATAAAGAGGCTAGTAGTTTACGAAAAATGTCATTTATCAACTTATTTCATGAGAAATAAAAAGAAGAAAAAGCTTGCAAACGTAAATAAGAGTACTTAATCCAAGTTTAGAAAATGCCTACATTACAGTTTCCTCTAATAAAATTGTACATAATTGATCTTTGATTGCCTCAAAGAAATCTTAAAGTACGCATTCAATAGTTCAGGCGCTTCTTTCTCATACTTGATCAAATACAGTTTGATGAAGCTTGAATCAGATGCTTGTAACGAGCTACCGATACTGACTTTGTTCTTCTTATGACAACGGCAACATTTTGATCGGTAATAAGAAAAGTTTTGAGATAATTAAAAGAAGGGATGATTTGGGCTTTTAACCTCCTAGTGAGGAAGGATGGGTTTGAAGAAACGTATTTGGCAATTTGCGGACCAAAAAAACCTATCTGTTTAAGAAACTCAAGTTTGGGGTGAATGATGTTTTCCTTATTGGCCAGCAGTTGCCTGGGGATCTTGGCAATGAGCTTTGAGATTTGGGGTTTGGTGAAGCCATGGTCTTGGAAGAATTGGAGGTTAGAATCAGGTTTAGTTGTTGTAATAGCCTATCGTAGAGACCGAAAATAGTTTTATACCATATAATTTTGAATGATACCAGAGTAAAAGTAATAGCAAACACAAATATTTAGCGTGGAAAACTCTTGAATGAGTAAAAAATCACGACCTCTCCTGAGGATCTGAGAAATAGTTGTTTATAGATTGCTATTACATAGAGAGAGATGTAGAAAAGATCTCTGACCCCCTCCTTCTTCTAGTTCTCTAGTCTTATTTATAGGTTTTATAACACGACCGTTATTTATTTTAATGAGGAACGTTACAATATCAAGTTTTGATGAGCCTTCATAATGGTCGAATAGCGGTCTGAGTAACTCTTATTCTTTGTAACCGCTCCATAATGTGTCATAAATGCGCCACATGTTTGTTTGACGAGGTCGAGTAAATGCGTGATGGTCGTATACTGAGGTCTGAGCTTGAGATTCGGAACCAGCCCTTACATCCAATCGAGCCGTAGCAGTTCGAAATTACTATTGGTATTCGAAATATTGTAGTTGTTTCAATTCAAAGTTACTGTAGCAGGTAGCAGTTCGAAGCTACTGTAGCAAGTCGAGTATTGGAATAAGTCACCACAGTTGTGGTTTGGAAGTTTGAGTTTCTTAGAAGCAGTAATTGCTGCTTGTGGCGAGAGACCACAATTGTTAATAAGATAAGAAAGAACAAATGATGAATCCTATGTAGGTTTTGGTACTGAAAATGATCTCCTCAAAAATGGGTTTTGGAAAATGGGGATTATATCAAAATCCCCAAATCTTTTTCCAATTTGAGTTGCCATATTTCTAGACAGAAAGCAAACATTTTCAATCAAATCCAAAGTTTGTATTATCTCACAGAAGAAAAAGATGAGCTCGCCTGCAACCGCCTTCGCCCTCCACAGTTTGTTTGCTGGGCAAAAAATGGTTCTTTTTAGCAGAGTCCTTGTGGGGAGTCCCTCATCATATATTCTTCTCCAACAGAGCCTCAAAACTCGCTTTTTGAATGGTAAAGACGCGCGCCTACGTCCTAGAGCTAGAGGCCTGATTTAAATTTCTAATATGGATGAATGCTTAAGAGGCACTAACATTTTCTGCTATCGGAAGCGTCAATTGCTCAAAAGACAAGGGCTCCCCATTGTATGTTAGAAGCCAATCTTACCTAACAAACTATCATACATCATCTTGAAGTCTTAGCTTATATCTATAACAAATTGGTAAATTTCTGGATAAATGAATACCATAATTAGAACTACCTCATTATACCCATAAAGCCATATTATTTACCATGCAGCGATCATAAAGTTTGAGGTTTTTACCACATACACATATTGGGAAGATGAACAAAATCATATTCTGATAAACAGAATCTATTTATCAAAAGCCACTTGCAATTGGTATACTTTAACAAAAAATAGCTACAACACACGCTTTAACCCAAGGAAATATAGTATAGCACAGATGTTTAACTAGAGTACAAATTAAAGCTTCATATTACGGTTCTCCTTTCATAGTAGCACATTATACTGGCTTTAAGCTACAACACCCTGAAGTCAGCACCAACCATGGGTAAGATCACAGAACAAAACCAGAATTGTGAACTTCACCCCAAATTACAAAAGGCGTAAGCAAATTTAATGAAGGATATTGCGAAATTAACAAAGTAAGATGAAAAACACAATATTAGCAAATTTAGGCGAAAGCTGCCACAGTTCGAACATGATCTATGAGCTCTCAGCCACTGCTTTGTCATTTCATCCCCATCGTCGCAAAGCATTTTACAAGAAGGAAATGTTTGTGTGGGTGCACAAAATGTTGAAGAACCAAATATTATAAATACATTATGAAATGGAAAATCAGAGGCGCATACAGACCTGATCCCTGCTTAGGGAGAAATCTGAAAATTAAAAGATAGTTGATATCTATGTCAGTACAGCTAAAGAAGCTGAATGTATACTGTAAGTGTTTGTTGCAAAACCCAAGGTGATTTAATTACAAAGGTCATGAGTATGGAACTATGGAGAAGATTCAATCTGGGGTTCAGTATAGCCATAATCTCATAATCGGGGATTTATCTCTGAGGGTTTGAAATTCTTCGATAGTATGCAAAATAATGTTGCCACTATATTTGAAGATAAAAGTTATTAGCACTACAGTCTGGTTTCCCCGAACCCCGTCCATATAGAAAAACAAAGAGTCCATATAGAAAAACAGAGAGCCGAAGCTAGTAGTGTAACAATAGGAAGCTCCACATAAATCATATTAACACTAAAAGATGCTCCAATTGCAGGAGTTCCCCTATACCCATATAGTGAAAATAAGTTTTTTTTTGTTCTCAAATAAATTTCTATAAAGAGCAAAATTTTCAATTAATACAGTAGAACCTCGATATATTAATACGCAATTAAATAATATTTTTTGTGGGTCTCGACTTGGGCCAATAGACTAAATAAATAATTCGCTAAATTTATAAGATATTACATAATAAAAAAACTACTTAAAGATTCCTAGGTCACACTTACCGCATAAATTAACAATTTGCTAATACTAAATACATATCACATAGATCTCATTACTGATTTTTCGTAACGCTCTAAGAAGTTTTGGTGTTGTGTTTTCGTATTACAATAAGAAAAATATTTTGGAAAAAAAAGTAATGCTTTGATAAATTAATAATTTATTAAAATCCCGCTTAATTAATAGGTTTCCCTTGGTCCCGTGGCTACTAATTTATTGAGGTTTTATTGCAATTATTTTCGACCTTCACTTATTCAAACTAAAGTTGTAGAGAATTAGAGTTTCAACTATACATTTAGGGCTGACAGTTTGGGCTAAAGCCTATGGCCTGGCCTGGCCCGGTCCAGCCCAGAAAAAACCCAGCCCAAATCGGCCTGACATGCTCTTCGGGCCAGCCCGAACCGGCTCAGCTAATTGCATGAGCAGGCTATGGGCCACCTTCTTTAGGCAGCGGTCTGGCCCAAGCCCAACCCGAAGTTAGCCCGAACTCGGTCCGAACCAACCCGGCCCAAACTAGCCCAAAGTGTTTTAAAGAGTCGTTAGTCTATGGAGAAATGAGGTTTAGAATGCCCGAACCCCCTATTTCGGGGTTTTCTTTAAATACATATAATGAATATTTAGTTTTTGTTCTATAAGATATATAATATGTTTCATTTAAACATGAATTTCATTAGTACATCGGCCTGAAACGCCTATTTTAAATCCCGCCCCAGGATGACCCGCTCAAACCCGGCCCGGAATGGCCAGTACCAGCCCGATTATACTATGGGCTGAAGTACGTTGACGCCGGGTCGGCCCGGCCCAGCCCGAATAATGTATATGACCTAGCCCAGTCCGGCCCGAACATTTGTTTGGCCCAGAAAAACTGCCAGCCCGAGCTTGACCCGACCGTCCAAACTGCCAGCCCTATATACATTTTAAGATATATAAAGAGTCAAACCCAAAAGTCCTAACATAGATTAGGAAAAGCAGAGACAAAAATGGTTGCAACCACTTCACATTGCCAATAAAGCAGTAGGATGTAAACAACTTATATTTCTCTCCACTTAAGCGCCTCTGAATTTCAGGGTCAAGCTGAATCAAATGAGTGTCATTCCTTTATGCTGATCATAAAAAATCGATAATCAAAAACTGTAGAATCACAGAGAATGAAATTTGATAAGTAGATCAAAGGTGAAAATGCTTACAAAGCGCTCTAGTTTCCTTTGATAACATTCCAATGTGTCTCTTCTTCTTTCATCACTTCCCCCTTTATTATCCTGGAAAATTGGGGTCCCATTACAAATAAATACAACTGACAGAATTAGCATCGCGAGAGAATGTGTGAAATTTTCATATTAACAACATAATTACCTCCAAAGAGTGAAGCAAGGTCGTATGCTGCTAGAGTATTTGTTGCAACCACTTCACATTGCAAGAGGGCTCCCTACAAATAATTACCTCCAGAAGACGGCCGCAGTGGCACCTTAGGCGCTCCCCTGTCAATTTTATAACTCCATCAATATCCGGCTTTCTTTCAATTATATATTACTAAATGAATAACTTTTAGTGTTCACGGTCCGCGGTCTTTTTGTGTGTGTGGTCCCTCTATCCAATAATAATCTATCATATATGCTTTAGATTAGCATCTCGATTATTTCCAACTAATATCTATATCTATTGACTGAAAGATGTGTTTTTCTTCACAATTCTTCGTTCTAGAAAATTACCAAAGTGCCCTCAATTTAAAATTATCAAAACACCTTTCTCAATTTTCCTCATCGATCTAAAAATCTTCTCTCTCTCATCTTCATAATCCTCTTATTTGCTACACTCCAAGGTTTAACATCAAAGACTCAGACAAAGAAAATGGTAGACGAATTCCACATTTCTCAATTAACACTATGTTTCCCCATTAATGTTAAATCATTATAAAAAAAATCGTTTGAATATGAGGCTAAACATGAGTTAGTTGGTGAAATCAAAGAGAAGTCTGTAAAGTGTTTTGGACTTCAATTTATCCAAGTATATTTTTTAACCTCAAGTAGTTGCTTTCGGACAATGGGTTTTGGGTGCTTTAGATTTTAAGAGAAAAATCTCCTTGAATAGTGTTGGTTTAGGTAATGGGGGGAGTTTTATAATTTAGTCCTCCTCTATGTCCTTCCCTTATACGTCTCTCTCCCTGGAAAACCCCAAGAAAAAAATCGTAAGTCACATCTCTAGCAATTTTTATGCTTCTTCACTCGGGGTGATGAGGTATTTCGGTGGCGGGTTGCTCGATGTTGTTGATGCAAGGTAGCATTTGTTTAGGCAAAGAAGTAAAAAACTTTGGGTTCTGTAAAGTTAGATCGTGTAGTGTTGATTTTAGTTCATGGACCTTTATTGGAGCTTTCTTTGGATTTGTTATCAAAGTTGAAACTTTGGATTTCTCAAAAAAAAAAATGAGAGTACATTTCTGTGAATTCTTACGCATGGGATTATACGTATGTAGAAGGAGCGATGCTCTAATATTTAGCATAAATTTCTCGATAAACTATGGGTATATCTTAGCGACATAGTTTTGATCCTAAATGTGTTGCACGCGCAAGTATCTTAGAAAATGCCTACATTACAGTTTCCTCTAATAAAATTGTACATAATTGATCTTTGATTGCCTCAAAGAAATCTTAAAGCTTACCTTGATACGCATTCAATAGTTCAGGCGCTTCTTTCTCATACTTGATCAAATACAGTTTGATGAAGCTTGAATCAGATACTTGTAACGAGCTACCGATACTGACTTTGTTCTTCTTATGACAACGGCAACATTTTGATCGGTAATAAGAAAAGTTTTGAGATAATTAAAAGAAGGGATGATTTGGGCTTTTAACCTCCTAGTGAGGAAGGATGGGTTTGAAGAAACGTA
Source organism: Kingdonia uniflora (assembly GCA_014058105.1). NCBI lineage: Eukaryota > Viridiplantae > Streptophyta > Magnoliopsida > Ranunculales > Circaeasteraceae > Kingdonia > Kingdonia uniflora. Next base: position 226,032 of record JACGCM010002641.1, read on the forward strand.
TTTGGCAATTTGCGGACCAAAAAAACCTATCTGTTTAAGAAACTCAAGTTTGGGGTGAATGATGTTTTCCTTATTGGCCAGCAGTTGCCTGGGGATCTTGGCAATGAGCTTTGAGATTTGGGGTTTGGTGAAGCCATGGTCTTGGAAGAATTGGAGGTTAGAATCAGGTTTAGTTGTTGTAATAGCCTATCGTAGAGACCGAAAATAGTTTTATACCATATAATTTTGAATGATACCAGAGTAAAAGTAATAGCAAACACAAATATTTAGCGGGGAAAACTCTTGAATGAGTAAAAAATCACGACCTCTCCTGAGGATCTGAGAAATAGTTGTTTATAGATTGCTATTACATAGAGAGAGATGTAAAAAAGATCTCTGACCCCCTCCTTCTTCTAGTTCTCTAGTCTTATTTATAGGTTTTATAACATGACCGTTATTTATTTTAATGAGGAACGTTACAATATCAAGTTTTGATGAGCCTTCATAATGGTCGAATAGCGGTCTGAGTAACTCTTATTCTTTGTAACCGCTCCATAATGTGTCATAAATGCGCCACATGTTTGTTTGACGAGGTCGAGTAAATGCGTGATGGTCGTATACTGAGGTCCGAGCTAAAATAGAGTTAGTCCCACTCCCTTTGACACAATCTTGTTAATAGACGATATTCCAGTGTGAGTGAAAAGAGTTCATTGTTGACCCTGTTCCTCCAAACTCCAAAGATAATACTTTACATTTTCAATGAAGACTTTGATGTGAATTGTTTCGACACTAAAAATGTTGATTCTTCAAAACTTCTCATTACCAGGAAAGATCCCCCACAAAAGAAAATTTAGCTACCGAAAATCACACACAACTGCTAGTCTGCTACATAGAAGTACTGAGAAAAAAAAAACATATCATCACATATTTAGTCATTGACCTTTTATTAGATAGGCACCAAAGCCGCAATGTTTCTCCTGCATTCAACTCAAGTTTAACGATGAAATTAACGCCAGAAAAATTAACTGACCTGGTATGTATGGTTTATAGGGTATTTCATATGCCCTGATAACACGACCCTGGATCATCCTGATCATACTCAATACTCCGAAAAAACTCATATTTACTCGATATTAGTAATTTATATACTCTCCAGTGGCAAAACTGGTCATCGGAGGAGATCATAAACTTGAATTTCATTTTTGTAAGGTTGCAGCCATAAAATGGCTAGAGGTTGACTTGTAGCTGAGATGACATTTTCAAATATAAAAGACAAATTCCCATTTATCTGGACATAACCTGTGATTACCAACTTATCGTTGTACAAACATCGTCCTCGAAATAACCAAGTTTACACATCTATTTCTCAAAAGCCACCTGCATGCAGTTGATATCTGCAATTGCCAATTGGTATCCACCCAAATTGTCTAACTACAGAAATTTATCTTCGTGAAAAGGAACATAGATCTTAAACAAGCGTGGAGACTTGCCATGGATAACTCTTTAGCTTAAATGCTTCTGTTAAATTGGGGATCTATTTTCGTAAAGATAAAGGGTCCATTTCTCAGAAATGGTGTTTGAATGGTAATATGATTACGGTGTCACAGATTGTATGATAGGTGCTAATTCACTTCATTTTAGCTTCTCCTTGTTATTGATGTAAATTTGGGGTGTCTTTTAGGATACATATGTAGTTCCAGGCTTCTTTATCCTTGCCAGTTTGTTTTAACATCTTGCTTATCTAAACCCTTTCTTTCATCTTATTAACTGAAATCATTAACTACGTTTACAAACAAGTTAATTCATGCCAAGAAATATAGATGCAGAATATAAGCAGATCAAAGTAGATGCAAATGTAATAACTAAGCAAAATGCTTTCACATCCAACTATTGTGTAATTGTTCTGAAAATAAATGGTTTTCCAATTGTTCAATCATCCTGGTTTTCTAGTCGAAGAAAACATGTTTTATAAAGCAATACCGCTCTCAAAGGGCATATAAAGGGAAAATATAAGATAATTCATCCGTCATCTGTAACCACGGAAAAGGTAAGACAATTCATCCGTCATCTGTAACCTAACATATATTGATAATCTAACGAAATTAAAAACATGATATTTCGCAATTAACAATATCAAATCTCAGCGGGTTACTCAACTTGACTTGAAAGTTTTTAAAGGATTTCGCATCACATGCCTGTAATAATTTTACCAATGCCATGATGCTTAACATAATTCCAGTTAGGCAACAATGCTTGTGAAGACTGCAATGGTAAATCCAGGTCCACCTAACGAGTCTTTCTTGGGATCGACATTTGACACAAAGGAGCTTGGCAATTTTAGGACCTGATCAAGAGTACAACTTATTTAAGAAATTGAAATTTGGGTCTAGAATTTTGTTCGTCAAGTGCAGTAATGGGTGTTTGCTGATAATTTAAGATTTTAGTACTGGTGAATCCATGATATTAAAGAATTGTCTCTGGATCAAGTCTAGATGTGGTTTTGAAGTGCATCATCTTAAACTTGGTTGGGGGGTTTGATTGTCTCACAATAAGATTGATTCCTTTCAAAGTTAGTATATACGCCAATTGCCTTGCAAGTTTTGTGTAGAAAATAACTAGAAGATTTCAGTGAAAAATCCATTAAGCGCTACCTCTGATCATTTTGAAAGTTAATGACTTAATGGTCTTCTCGCCTTTGCATGGATAATGGTTGCACGAGGGAGTTCTTTCTCAAGGATTTCATGTATATAGATGGGATCCTAGCGTAGCCCCTGGTGATCTGGGATGTGTATGTGTGTGCATATTTATATGTATATGTGCTTCTGCATCTTCTTTTGACGAGAAAAACGGGATTTACAAGGCAAGCTGATTATTGTTTGGGAATCAGATTCAGATTATAACAAAATGTATGTAATCCTAATAATCAGAGCAACGGGGATTTACAATAAAGAGGCTAGTAGTTTACGAAAATGTCATTTATCAACTTATTTCATGAGAAATAAAAAGAAGAAAAAGCTTGCAAACGTAAATAAGAGTACTTAATCCAAGTTTAGAAAATGCCTACATTACAGTTTCCTCTAATAAAATTGTACATAATTGATCTTTGATTGCCTCAAAGAAATCTTAAAGTACGCATTCAATAGTTCAGGCGCTTCTTTCTCATACTTGATCAAATACAGTTTGATGAAGCTTGAATCAGATGCTTGTAACGAGCTACCGATACTGACTTTGTTCTTCTTATGACAACGGCAACATTTTGATCGGTAATAAGAAAAGTTTTGAGATAATTAAAAGAAGGGATGATTTGGGCTTTTAACCTCCTAGTGAGGAAGGATGGGTTTGAAGAAACGTATTTGGCAATTTGCGGACCAAAAAAACCTATCTGTTTAAGAAACTCAAGTTTGGGGTGAATGATGTTTTCCTTATTGGCCAGCAGTTGCCTGGGGATCTTGGCAATGAGCTTTGAGATCTGGGGTACTTGGCAATGAGCTTTGGGTTCAAGGATGAATCCTCTGTAGGTTTTACTGAGAAGAATCTCACCAGAAATGGGGTTTGAAAGATTGGGATTATATCAAAATCCCCAAATCTTTTCCCAATTTGAGTCTGCAAATTTTTAGACAGAAAAACAAACATTTTCAATCAAATCTGAAGTATGTTTACCTGGTCGAAGTTTGTTTACCCTGCAACCTTCATCAGAGGACCAAGAGTTCAAGAGCTTCTACATCCACTGTTTACAAACTTTTGATTGAGCTAAACCCAATGGGCCCTTGTGGGTGGGCCGTGGGCCTGCGCCAACGGCTATGGAGGCCCTCCCCCCTTTCTTTTCATCATCTGCTCTGAGATCCTCTCCAGACTTATCATAAAAGGCAAAAATTAGGATAAGATTCACTGTATCAAAACGAGTAACAGGGTCACCAATTTTGCACCTTTTATTTGCGGATTACAATTTTATCTTTTGTAGAGCGAATCTCAGCGAGGCGGGAGCCCTTAAGGATATCCTTGATATTTTCAAAAAGGTTTCAGGGCAAAAGATTGATTTAGATAAATTCTGCATTTTTTTCAGCAAGAATTGTCACCACCGTCATCATAAAATGATACAACGTCTTTTCCACATAAAGAAAACTATTCTCCACATTCTTTTCAACAAGTACTTAGGAGCTCCCCTCACTTTCAGCAGAGCTAAGAGCCATAATTTTTAATGAGATTATATCTAGAGTAACCAATAGAATTGATAGTTGGAAAGTGAAATTTCTTTCTCAAGCGGGAAGACTTACGCTCATAAAAGCTATTAACTTAGCGATTCCCTCTTACCTCATATCTGTGTTCTCTTTTCCTGCTAAGGTTTGTAAGAAACTGGACTCCCTCAATGCCAGATTTCTTTGGGGATACAATGAAGGAGGTAGGAACAAAAATCATATGATTAGTTGGAAAAGAATTTATAAGCCTAAGAACGGCTTAGGCACAAGGCTTGCTTTGTCTCACACTAAGTGTTGCTTGCTAAGCTGTTTTGAGGAATTATTAAAGAACTAGAGAAGACATGGGCTAATGCACTTATGAGAAAATACTCTCCCAAAGAATCTCCTATGATAGTGGTTAGTAAAGCATCAGATTCCTGGATCTGGAAGGGTATTATTAATGCCAAAAACATGGCCTGACCCCATCTGTGTTGGCATGTCAGTAATGGGAAAAATTGACTTTTGGCTGAAGTCGTGGATCCCTTATCATCCTTTCGAAAGACCTTGCATCCCCACCCCAAACAATAAAGTTTTTACTAAAGTTGAAGATCTCATTTTCCCTATCACCCACACTTGGAATAGATTCATAATTTATGAGTACTTTCTATAGTTCATATCCGATCTTATTTGCACCATCCCCATTAGCAGTCATCCAGCTGAGGATGTTCTAAGATGGAAAAAAGAAAAAATGGTATTCTAATCGTTAAGTCAGTGTACAAAACTATCTCTGCCAAGTCCAAAGATTGCATTGTGGATCACTAAGCAAATTCCGAAATGAAGGTTTGGGACTCTATTTGGAAGATCAAAGTCTCGTTTAGAATTCAGTACTTTATATGGCGTGTTATCAACAATGACTCCCTACAAAGCTTAATCTCGCGCACGACAGCGACTATGATGACCCAATTTGTCCTAGATGTGGTATTGAAGAGGAATTAACCACGCATGTCTTGTTTTACTGTATTAACATTAAAAACATTTGGTATAATTATGAACTCTCTATCGTCATCGATCATTGGACTTACTCTGATCACCTCGTGAAGGTTTTGCATTTTCTTGGAAATAGTTCCAACTCATGCAAAAATACTATCGAGCTTTGGGGTAAAGTTAATTGCATAATATTCACCAACTGGAACTCTAGAAATGACATGATTTTTAACAAAAATAAAACTATTGTTTCAGAAGTCCTGCCTAAATTCAAGAGTTACTATATTGACAATGTTATCCCCTTTGTCCCCTTCGATAGTCTCAAAGGGCTTTTTCCCAGAGTGGAAGAGGGGTGACACATTATCACCGTGGATGCCTCTTGGATAGAAAGTAGGCCTACTAGTGGTATTGGATTTATTATTTAGGATTATAAACTTAATATTATTGCTGCAGGTCATGATACCTGTAGTCTGTTGATTTCTCTCAGAGACGACAATGTGTTTCTGATCATTCTGGGCTTGAAGCGTTTGACTAGAAGAGGGCACCACTCAGCTCGTTCTGGGCTTCTCTTTTTAAATCTTGTTCTCTCTAGTTTCTCTGATCGTCTCAAGCTTAAGAGGTAGAAGAGGCAGAAGAAGCAAAAAAAGGTCTTCTCTAGGTTGCCCCCTTTCCTCTATTTATAAGGAGGGTTTAACCTAGGAGCACCCCTACTCACGTGCCCTGGGAAGTTCTTAAGTTACCCTCTCAGGGTCATGGGCTCAGGTGCTTCCCCATGGGTAGGATGAGACATGGGGTTGTCATCGTTTTGACCTTACAAGTTTCTTTCTTGTGTGCTCGGTGTACGAGGGAGTCTGGTGAACGACCTTGTTACAGTGTTCCTATTCTTAGTGGTGAGGTCGACGTGCGACCTTCCACCTCGTGGCTAGCGGGAGCATGCTCCTACAATCGCCCCCCCCCTAGGGCTTGCCCGTAGGGAGGGAGCGTTGAGGTGATCTGGTTGCGTGCAGGGGTCATCTTATGGGGGGGCCGCATGGTTGCCAGAGCCTTGGGAGGCGCGAGAATTATTTAATAGCTGGAAAGGTGTGCAACAAAGGGTAACATGTCAAATCATGGGTGTGGGCCCAGGGTATTAATGATAATCGTCTTTTCTTCTCCATTATAAAAGGATTAAGGGGATTGTGAAGCGTCTCTCTCCTGGTTTAAATTTCTCTGTGAAAATAAGAAAAAAGTTGTGTGCGTTCACTGTGGTGTTGGACGGAAAGAGTGGGGAGCTGCTAATCCGTGCGCGCGAATCTTCCGGTGAGTTCCTTGGTAACTTTAAGTAATTTTTTTGATATCGTAAAAAATTGTTAAATGCCGTAGTTTGATCAGAAAAGGGTGTTGTCTACCGTAAAAACTTGTTAAATGCCTTAGTTGACCAGAAGTGGTGTAATGGGAAGGTCGGGAGGGGAACCATATCTGGTGGTGACCGGGAATGGTGGACTGACCGTGACACCGATGCGATCCATAGGTAATTCTCATGGCATCGTAGTAAGGATATCGGCCGCCCTAGGGGCAATGAGGGTCAATGGGTATTGCGTCTCTAGGGTGCCCTAGTAATCTGAGTGACTGTTATACCCTTCGTACTTGTAGAGTTGATCTTGACGTGTGTACCTGGCTTGTGCAGGGACGTACGTGGGCTGAGCACGAGTCAGTGTATTATGACGAGAGCGAAGATGGTGGTGTCTGGTGAAAAGTCATCGACGGAGGGGTCTACGACGAAGATGGAGGTGAATGAACGTGCAAAAATGAGCGGTAGTAGGGAGTGGATATGGCCAGACTGCCAAACGTTGATGCCCAATCAATGTATCGTCTACTACAGACAGTTTGATACAGGATTGAAATTTCCTTTAGATGACTTAATGAAAAAATGTTTGAACACGTTTGGGCGAGCACCTCGCCAAATGAATGGAAACTTCTACCGAGTAATAACGGGGTGTCGACTGATTAACCAGTCAGTACCGCCTTGATGGATTATGGGTTGCGGGGATATAATGGCCGCTAATAAGGCGGGACGCTGTCCTCGTCAATGGGATACCATCACCAAGAACGTGGGGAAGGAAGTGGATGAGCCGGGAGCGTTAGAAGGGATGGTATCGCCTTATGTTACGCGTTCACAAGTACGAGCGGGTCGTGAATGGCGGCAAACCCGGACCGCGGCCAAAGCGAGAAAAATAGTGGCCAAGGTAGCCCCCAAGTAAAGAAGGTGAGGTTGTGAAGAAGGTCCAGTGAGTCATGCGTACGTGTGCGCCAGAGTGGATGCACTGGTATTATATAGCTCGTAAATCTGGCGAGCCCAAGATTTTTAAGTTGCCGACGAGCGGTAGCTATTGGTGTCGGTACCCGATATTGGTGACCAGAGTCTTTAATTTTGAGGATGGTCCCAATCGTCGCTTACACCATAACGTGTTTAATACGAAATGTACGTTACTCAGTCTGATATGTATTAATATGTGCTCGTATGTTGCTATCGTATGTTACACCATAATGTATTAATATGTTGCTCGTTGATGTACAGGTGTGACTGTTGCGAGAGTATCGTATAAAACTTCTCGTTTACGCATACTCGGCCAGAAGAACAAGGATTGTCAAGTGTTAACGAGCATTTTGAGTGACACATTCGACTCGGATAAATATTGGTCGACAAAGAAGTACAGCGAGCTACGTCTACGGCCGACCAGTAGTACTTATTCGGTGGAGAGTGTGCACAGCGAGCCACAGTTCTTGAATGCGAGGGGGAGGGACGTGTCGGCGTCATCCCCAACTGTACCTCTTGTTGTAAGATTGAGCCCTTGTCTGAAGGGTGTGAGTTGTCATCCAGGAGAAGTCCCCGTTACGAAGTGGCAGAAGACGGTTGGTGCCGGTCTGATGGACGAGGAGCTAGAGGGGCTAGAGGAGCTGCGAGGTAGGGAGAGGGAGCCGTTGTCGCAGTCCTACATGGAGGAGGGGACACGTTCAGTGGGTAGTGGTAAACTCTTTGCTGGAGGATTGCCCGAGGGGGAGGTGCAGAGTACGCCATATAAGGACAAGGAGAAGATTTGTGTGGCAGAACTGTTGAATGATCCTCAAGCGCGGCGTACAGCTGTTGTGGCGGCTGTCAGAGTAAGTGTTTTAGTCGTTCATTTGTGCTTGTTCAGTTTCCTTGTGGGTTCATACTTGGTGAATTGGTTTAACCGTACATTTGGTTATTGTGCAAGGTACTCTGACCCTTGAGGCTGCGTTACTCTGTAGCGAGAATCTGGAGATCCGCAACGCCGAGCTAGAACAACGGCTGGAAAGGTCGCAGGCAATGCAAAAAGTGCTCGTGAAGGAGATTGTGCAGAAAGAGCTAGTTGAGCACTCGGTGAACATGACCGCGGGTCTCGAGGAACGTGTGAAGAATATTACCGAGGAGAAGGCGTTGGTGGAGGGGGAATTAGAGGCCACCCAAGGCCGTATGAAAAATCTGGTGCTAGAAAGAGGCGCGGGCAAGCAAACCCTTCGTGAACAGCTAGTAGGTGTAAAACAGGTGTCAGACGACCTGCAGGGTTGTGTTGCGGAGTTGGTGGACGGTAAAGCGCGGTTGGAGGTGGGGTTTCGCCTCTCCACCTAGTGGTGGGTGGAGACGCTGGCCCCGCCCTTGCTCGTACTGCGTCAAACCCAAGACGTTCCCAAGCTCTGCTATCTCGGGTACTCGGCTCGGCAGGGGCCTCGGCCGCACAACGACCGGATGGATATTACCCTGGAAGAGGAAGTACAGCTAGCCGAGGAGGAGAAGGCGACTGCTGAGGCGGCGGGTGAGCCAAAAGTGTAGTTGATATCATTTGTCAGGCCCTTTGGGGTGAGTGTGTATTGCTCAATTATTTGTAGGCGTGTGTCAAACTATTGTCGGTTTAAGTATGCGGGGTGTATGTTTAAACATATAATGCGTATGTACACGTAGTGAGTTCTAAACAGGTCGAGCTTATTTGTGTGTCGTTCAAGTATAATAATTCGTGCTTATGTATTAGTGCATCCCATACAGGTTGTGTTTATCTATGCATTGTTCTTGTCAAATAGTTTGTTAAACGCTCGGGGAGGGTTCCAGCTGGCCAGGCATGCCCCAGCTGATCATATTTTGACAGAAAGACCTCGTATGGGCCGCGACGGGGCAGACGAGGGAAGCCGAATTGTCATATCTAATAAATAAGGTAGGAGTTTCCAGAAGCATTGAATGGGGCTACGTTGGGAAGAGTGGACGGCGTCCCAGAGGCGCAATAAAGACGTAGTGGGTGCATTAATGAGACTTTTGGGTTCCCGAGATAAGGAGTTGTGTGAGGAACGCCTATATAATAGTGAGGCTTAAAACTTTACACAACATTACATAGCATGGGTTAAGGTATCACGCCAGAGGGTCAGGCTTTAGAATCATAAAATGCAAACGCGATCGCGATCGCAGGTAAGGTTTGAGTCACGGGTGACCACATGGGTAGATTTTTACAAGGGGTTATATTTCAGCAACCGTGGACTTGGGGGGGAAACCTTTAGTGTGCTCCTACATCGAATCGGCGTCCCTTCCTGCTCCTGAAAGGAAGGCGCAGGAGAAGCGGTGATTCTGGTACCTCGTTTTACGGGACACGGTTCAGAACTGTGTGAGTTATGAAGTGGTGCTGCGAACGATGGCGATAGAAGACGTGAAGGCAGCGAGCTGTGAGGGGTCGGGTTATGTGGTTTGGGAGAGGCTGTGCCCCTGTTGTCTGTAATTTTACTTATTTGAGGGTCGTATTTTGTATGTTAGTGTGTTTTAGAGACGTTTGATGACCGTATAGGTGGTTTTGTTGTAATCGTTAATGTAGTTGAAACTTATTGACTGTTTTGCACCTCTTGGGTGAACTAGATGCGTCTAAGGTGATCGACTAACGTGCCAAGAGTAGGAGGCCAGTTGTTTGGTAGCGACATTAAGAGTAATAAATTTAACTTAGAAAAAATAACTCTGTCGGGCGATACAGTCGGGGTCGCTATAGCGACCTAAGATTATTGAAGTGCCCAACCAAACTTTTAGGTAGTCCTCGTTGGACTATGTGCTCGTTGTCGTTATAGCGATCTGCGAGCGATTTAGTGTCTACTGGGCATGTTATGGTGCACAAAATAGCTATCGCTGTCGCGAGGACGCTCGACTTCAAGGGCGCCCCAAGTTTGTTAAGTACATTATTTCGTCAAAATATGACTGTCGTTATAGCAAGGACGTTTTACTTTAAGGATGTCCTAAATGACTGTCTTTATAGCGAGGACGTCCTACTTCAAGGACGCCCCCAGTATCGTAAGTGCATTTTTACTTCAAAAAATGATTGTCTTTATAGCGAGGACGTCCTACTTCAAAGACGCCCCCTGTCTCGTAAGTGTATTTTTACTTCAAAAAATGACTGGCTTTATAGCGAGGATGCCCTACTTCAAGGACGCCCCCAGTCTCGTAAGTTCATTTTTACTTTAAAAAATGATTGGCTTTAAAGCGAGAACGTCCTACTTCAAGGACGCCCCCAGTCTCGTAAGTACATTTTTACTTCAAAAAAGGAGATAACCCTATTGAATAAGTTACCAAACTATCTCAAGATCTCCCCATAACCATAAAAGGCCTATGGGCTTATTAGGAATCCTATAAGACACCCCGACCCTGTTGGGTTCCGAGCTTGGGCTTGGACCCAACTCCTAACACTCCCCCTTGGGGTGTTCCATATCAGGATGACCCTGTTGAATGTAGGATGTGCAAGAGCCTTCGTGAATAGATCAACTAAGTTATCTTCTGTGGGGACTTGAACAACGTTTCGTTCTGTCACCTTTAATAAATCCGCCCTTAACTTAATGATACAAGTTGTGTTGTCTTTATAAAGTGTCATCGGTTTATCCTGGATAGAACTCAGACCGCAACTTTCGTTGATATGGCTGATCATAGACCGCAACCAGAAGCATTCTCTACCAGCTTCATGTAATGTAAGAATATCAATGTGGTTCGAGGATGTAACAACCATCGTCTGCTTTACCGATCTCCATGAAATTGTTGTATTTCCATACAATAATACATAATCCTATTGCGATCGGCCTTTATGTGGATCTGACAAATATCTTGCATCAACGTATCCTATTATTTCCCGTTTGCCAATTTGTGAATAGAATAGACCTCAGTCTTTCGTGTCGATAAGATATTTTAGAATGTGCTTGATCCCATTCCAGTGCCTTTGGGTAGGTGCAAAACTATGGCATGCCAAACAGTTCACTGCGAATGAGATTTCACGTCGAGTACACCCTGCTAAGTATAGTAAAGTACCAATAGCTCCTAGATATGGCGTCTCAGGCCCTAGGAGTTTCTCCCCCTCATTAAAAGGACGATATATGCCCTTGTTCACATCCAATGAACGGATATGCATAGGCATCTTGGTGTTGTGTGCCGTATCCATACCGAAAGGTTGTATGATTCTCTTGGTATACGTCGCCTAATATATGATTATGCCGCAACCAAGATGTTTGATCTCTAACCGAGACAAAATTTGTTCTTCCCAAGGTCTTTTATATCGAATTCCTTCCCAAGGTATTTGGCAGCATTCGCGATCTCCCCCGGAGTTCTGATGATATTTAAATCTTCTACATAAACTGTAATGATGGCGAAACCAGTATTCATTTTCTTAAAGAAAATGCATGGGTAAACAAGGTTATTTGCAAAACCCTCGGCCTTCAAATATTCAGTCAGCCTGTTATGCCACATGAGCTTTGATTGTTTTAGACCATACAATGAATTATCTAGTTTTATTATGTAGGTACCCCGTGTGCCTGACATTGTTGGTTCCAGAAGCTTAAACCCTTCTGGCAGCTTCATGTAGATCGCCATATCTAATTTCCCATATAGATATGCAACAACTATATCCATAAGACCCATGCCAAGCTCGTTCTTAACGATTGATTGACTAATCAAGTAACATAACATTATAGCGTCCATGATTGGAGAGTAGGTTTCATCAAAATTGATGCCAGGTCTTTGAGAAAAGCCCTGGGAAACTAATCTTGCCTTGTACCTTATTATATTTCCAAGTTCATTACATTTTTGTATGAATACCCATTTATAACCGACAGGCCTGATGGCATCTTGCCTAGGGACTATTGATCCAAACACTTCACGTTTAGCTAATGGACTGAGCTCCGCATTGATCACAGACTCCCACTCTGGCCAATCTGTACAATTTTTACATTCATCTACAGTGAGTGGTTATGGATCATCATCCTCGATGGTGAGCGCAGCAACGAAAGTGAATACTTCGCCGACTACTACTTTGGAATGATCCCACGTAGTACCATTAGGAACAAATTTAATCAAGATCTCTCAATTATCATATACATGTGTCGGGCTTGTTTCCTAATGTTTCACGTGGATACATAGCTACTATATCTCTGTCTGTGGGTGATTCCATCCCCGATGGAGCAACTATACCATTAGTCTTTTCTTTTCACGTACGTTATTTCTTAGCCTTTGGCTCAACGTCCTTCTATGTAGTGGGGCATCCTCTCATGACACGCGGTTTGGATTTATTAGGGTTGCATACCAGTTCCCTGAACATCCAGTCGTACAGGCACATTACTTGAAGGTACATATGCCTTGGTTACTTTAGCAGCATCGTTGAATGCATCTGATAATTAATTAGCAATCTATTGTAAGTATTGAATCCGCTGCACTTCCTTGTCACTATAATTGGTTAGGGGATCTAGATGAGACAACGATGGTGTTTTCCAACTAATCTTGGAAGTATCCTCAGCATTGACTGTCATATCTCCCCCCAATACTGGAAAGATTGTTTCATCAAAGTAACAATCTATGAATCTCGCAGTAAATATATCACTCGTAGTGGGTTCCAAGTATCGAATGATAGATGGTGAATCGTAACTCACGTAAATACCGAGCCGACGTTGGGGTTCCATCTTCGTATGTTGTGGTGGTACAATTGACACCTGTACGAAACATCCAAATATTCATAGATTGGTAACACTGGGCTCCGACCCAATTACTAGTTGCAATGGGGAATATTAATTATTGGTTGTTGGACAAATTCTAATCAGAGTGGCTGCATGTAGAATTGCATGACCCCACATAGTAGCCAAAAGTTGACATCATAATAACAGTGGTTGAACGATTAACTGTAATTGCTTGATTATATTCTCTGCCATTCCATTCTGGGTATGGGCATGGGTTACTGGATGCTCGACATCTATCCCATTAGCCGTACAATAATCAAGAAAAGCCTTTGAGGTAAACTCGTCAGCGCCGTCAAATCTTACAGATTTGATCGGGTGATCCAGGAAATGAGCCTGCAATCGGATAATCTGGGCAAACAGCCATGAAAATGCCATATTCCTAGACGATAAAAGGAAAATGTCTGACCATCTCACAGATGCATCGATTAAGACTATATAGTATTTGAACGGACCACTATGTGGATGGATAGGTCCACATATACCTTCATGGATACGTTAGAGAAAGGCTGGAGACTCTAACTCCACCTTGGTCTTACTAGGTTAGACTATTAGCTTTCCCTAAGAGCAACCGTTACACAGGCAATTTGGCAAAATTATAATCTTTTCTCCCTTTAGTGAATGTCTAGAGATACTATTGATAATTTTCTTCATCATCCTCTGTCCAGCGTGTCCGAAACAATCATGCCAAATCTTAAATATTTTATCTTGTAACAGAGAAAAATTAGTGATTGCATATGTTTCGACATGCCTGAAGGCAGTAGAATAAAGCTATGAGGAATACATTGGACATTGTTCTAATATAAGTTCTTGACCGTTAGGCGAATAGGTGATGCATAGAATTTGATTCTCGTCATTTCCTATCGTCTTGACTTGATAACCGTTATCATGTATGTCCCTAAAGCTTAGTAAATTCTCAGGAGATTTACTAGCGAACAACGCGGTCAGGATACTCAGTATTATACCGTTAGGGACTAATAGCGTGGCACTCCCTGAGCCCTCTATGATATTGGCTGGCCCAGTAACAGTATGAATGTTCCCGACATACGCGGTCAAGTGTAAGAAATATTTTTAATCTCGAAGCATCGAGTGCGTGGTACCACTGACTACGAGACATGTGTCGTAACTCATACTATTATTAATAAGTGCCCTATAGGTAGAAAGATCCATGGATGACCTGTATATATAGCAGATTAAAAACTATATATGACAAATTAACTACTATCTCAAGCAATAATTTGAATAATCAACATTTATTTGAACGAAATAAATCTTATGTATGTCACGAGCACATTATTGAAATATAAGTGATATGTTCCCAATAAAATCAAAAATACTGACAACAAAAAGTAAATCAAGTCTGTACTAAAAAAAATACTACTAGTGCTTTCTCTAAGGTGACATCCCATGTCTACTGAGGAATCATTACAAATTACTTTGTGTGTTGATCCATGGCGGCATCAGTGTCCCTGAAGAAGTCTGACGCTGCAAACTCCACAGGGACAGAGTTATTGTCAACAATTGCATGGTGGGTACGAACTTTGTTATCTATAGCCACCCTTGGTGCATGTCATTCTCGTGCCTAGTGTCTTGTGCCACCATAGTTAAAGCAAGTAGATCCCTGTTATGTCTTCTTCTCCTTCTTTACATTGCATGGTGTCCCAAATTTGTTAAATCCTTTACCTCTCCTAGGGCCAAAGGGTTTCTCGTTCCTGCCCTTCCTGTATCCCTGTATGCCCCCCTGTCCCATCTATATCTTCCTCCCTAACATGCTGAGTTGTTTCCCCGAAACTGAACATTGTTTGATGTAGGCAACGACGCACTCCCAAAAGGTCGCATAACATAATTCTTCATTATAAGTTTATCATTCTGCTCAGAGAGGAGCAGTGCCTGAATCAGGACTTATGAGTCGTAATATTCTCTCACCTATATTGACTCTGAAGCGCAATATTGCTAGCATGGAACGTTGATATAGTCTTCTCTATCATTTCAGCATTATTAACCTTTCTCTCAAACAGTTCAAGTGTAAAAGTAATTTTATGGACTACTGAGTTGTAATCAGCGACCGTCCTAAAATTTTAGAACCTAAGATTGTTTTATTGGTGCATCGCCTTGGGGAGCATAATGGTCTTGTGCTGACCATAATGCCTCTTAATACTTGCCCATAGGTCAGTTGACTCAACCTTATTAAGGTATCCAGTCTTCAGGTCATCCTGAATATGATGTCAGAGGATAAACAAAGCCCTTGCTTTATCCACGGGATCGTCCTTGTTACTAATGACGATGGTCTTTTGCAAACCGAGAGACTTCAAGAATAAGTCAGCGTCAATATACTAAGTGAGGTAATTGGCTCCAGTGAGCAACAATGGTGGAAATTCAACATTTTTAAGTTTTGTAGACATCTGTAATGCAAAATAAAGATTGTATTTAGTAACAATTCTTGATAAACATATCAATTGCATTAAAAGATAGATCATAGTACTTAGAATAACGAGAAATAAATAATTCTTAATCATATTATGGTTGAACACTATTCATATTCTAAAAATCATGAAATTCTTTTATAATAATTAAATCCTAAATTTTACCCTGTAAAAATGGCGATCTTAATCTTAGGCGTGCGTTTTAATAGAATCTTAGCCAAGATTGTTATGCAAAACTACTAGATCTGTGCTTTCCTTATTCTAAGAACTATAGTATTCTAAGCCCTCTAGTTCTTTAAATGTCTATATATATTAGCTAAATGACCCTATTTACTATGAATATGAGGGGTATTAGATATTTAGTTGACAAGTGGTCCCACCCCGAAGTCTGATGGGTTCACAAAATAGGTTAATTATGTATGTCTTTGAACTAACATTCTAGGGTACTATAGGTTGCTATCAGTGTTTATATACCTCTAAATGTTATCATGTAACATCTAATTGTACCTAGATACAAAAAATTGGTTCCACAGACACCAAGTTTTTAGAAATAAGACTAAGTCAATTCTTAATTGAGTTCTAATAATTTGTCTTTGATAATTAATTGTGATTTAGATATGACTCCTAGTCGTATTCTAAATTAGTTTTAGTTTCACATTATCTTTGATCCCCAGATCATTATAATTAGTATCATTGGGGCATATCATTAATATTTTATTAGCTATCGTAAGATACTTAAATAGGTATTAATCAATTTGCTTATATCCTATATAAGTGGGTTAACTTTCCAATATAAGGTACCTATTCACCATGGGGTAGGTCCAGCCAATAGGAATATTTAAAAAAAAATTATACTCAATTTGACCAAGAATTGGGCTTTGAATGGCCAATTTAGTATCTGAACCGGTTCTAGACCAGCCTGACTCAGTCTGGGTCAACGCCTGGACCGTGTTTACCAGTCTGGATCAGTTTGACCCGGTCAATGGTCTACACACGTACCCCCATACGTGTCACACGTATCTGTCACACGTGCCCTGCACGTGACAGTCACACGTGTCCCACACGTGTATGTCACACGTGCGACACGTGCACACGTGCCTCGCACTTGTCACTCCAGTGACCGGCCGATGACAGTCTGGTAACAGCCAGGTATCACCACTGGTGACTGCCACATGTTATAGTACGTACCACAAATGTGCCTACCACGTGTCATGCCACGTCAACATGCCACGTGTCCTTGATACATGTCAATGCTAACGTCAGCACTGTGGACCCCATTGGCACGTCAGCAAGCCATGTGTCCTTGACACTTGTCATTGTTGATGTCAGCAATGGATAACGATGACGTCATCAAACGGATAATTATTTTTTAAAATAATATTTTATTTTTGCTGACGTCATCACGTCGTTTTTGGCCGTGAAACTGCCTAGTTTCAACGTGAGTTTCCTGGTGATTGGGACATCTCCCTGAGGCGTGCCATATTCCATTGAAAAGCTCTTGAGAAATGCTTTTTAACCAAAGTGCTCTCGTCCCTATCCAATGTCCACATAGAAAGTAATTTTGGTTTAAAAGCAATCATATTTCTAGGGTAAAAATACACCAAAAATGGCTATTTTTAATCCAAAAAAATAGTAAAAATTGCTACTAAATCATATTTAGATATCAAAAGTCATTGATAAGATAGAAATTTGAATCTAAATACATAAATTTGTAAAATACCTCTTTGATCGCAAGGTTTTCTTAAAAACCCTGATTGAAGAGTAGTTTTCTTTCTCTTCTTACGTATTGATAATGTGTTGAGTAATATAATTATATAGAGGATTAACAGTTCTATATTTGGAGAGTAATTGAGAGAGGAAGATTTCTTATTGATATCTGAAAAATTGTAAAAATGTACGTAATACAAAAGAAGATAACCATATTGAATAAGTTACCAAACCATCTCAAACTCTCCCATAACCCTAAAGAGCCTATGGGATTATCTGACCGACTGGCAGGGAAGTCACTCTACACATAATTACACAAAAATGTTATTGGTGGTTACAAAGAGGTTAGATGGTAGTCTGTCTGAAGCTTTTTCGGATCTCTAAAATACCCTTAAGTATTTTCTTTATTTTCAGTTTGTGTTAGTTGTACACACAAAATAAGTTAGAAAAAATGGGTAGTTTAGGTAAAATGAAAACATATCTCTCTACTCCCCATGATTTTCTCCATTTTATTCTTTTTCCTCCTATATTTTATTCTCTCCTTCGCAAGTATTGTTTGTGAGTAGTTTGTCTCATGTTTATCTCCCCTCTTTCCTCCTATAATCTCTCCAACTAATCTTTTTTTGCATCTTTCAACCCATATCTATGTAAATCTCTTCCTTTCCCCCTTAAACTTTATTAACTCTATAAATAGTTAAAAATTATCTCCTAAACTCCATCCATACATCTTTGTCACCGGAAAAAAATTTCTTCTTCTAACTTCTAAATAAAATAAAAACTCTTTTTTTTGGTGACGAGGCTTTCAAGCAGACAAAATCTACGATATTGTTCGAATCAGGGTGATCCACTCTACTAGCACTTACAATCGGAAATATATATGAGAAACACAAATATAAAACCAAGATGACAATAAGAAATTTACGTCGTCTGTCCCACCATTATGCAGTAAACTAGTTAAGAGTTCTATAGGACACCCCAACCCTGTTGGGTTCCTAGCTAGGGCTTAGACCCAACTCCTAACACAATCAACATTACTCAAAGGGCAAAATCGTAACTTTCCCACAATCTGAGGGACTAATATCTTTCTCTCTTTTAAGAATCTGCCATTGGAGGTCGACCTTCGATACTTGATCTTCTATGAGGAAATTCATGATAAACCCTAAAGCCACAACACAGTGATAACCCCCCCCCCCCCCTCTCTCCCTCTCCCTCTCTCTCTCTGGTTCAACAATGGTGTCTCCAATGGCGATTCATCGAGCGAGAAACTCCATGATTGTGGCTTTTATCACAAAGGTTCAATCTTCAAACTCTAATATCTTCATTTCAAACAAAATCAAACTATTTTCTCTGCTCGAAATCCCCATTTCAAACCATCTCCACCTCAGCAATCCCAAATAATTATCAAGCACATCAACATGAAGAAAACCCTAACCCCAATTAATGGGTTCTCAAAATCAAGGGAACCCTCAACATATAAATTAGGGGTACCCACAAAGGGTAAACAATAATCTATGGGTTCCTCCAAAACCTCAACATAGAAATCAGTCTAAAAACTATTAAAGTCCGATATCTTTTAGTATCCCACGACGATGTTATTTGATTTTATCCACACCGACGTTGGGAGGGCTGTTGTTAATATTAACAATCCAAAATAAAAATGTTCGAGATTAAAAACTATCCGTCAGGAGTCTTTTCTTAGGTGGTGTTTCTTTCACTGTTTAATTTTTTTTTAGCTGCTGGAAAAAAAATTAGCAGTAAATTTGGTGTTTTTTTGTTGCTGAAAAAGAATTCAGGCTAACAAATTCAGCAAAAAAAATTTTAGCACTTGTGAGAAGCTAATTTTTTTCAGCAGCTGATTGCCCTTCTTATGCCGAGATTGCCCTTCTTCCTTAACAGAGTTTTCTCACTCTTTTTTTTTTCTCTCTCTCACAATGCCTTACTGCTATTCTCCATTCTTGATTCTCTTTCTACTCGACCATCCTCCAAATTGCAAGAGGGGATGTTCACGGTAGTCCATCCTTGACCATCTCTCCTATCTACTTGATTTTACTCGATTGACAAAGTTTTGGTGGTCCAGATTTGTATCTTGTAAGGTGTTCACTGTGTAAAGGGTTTTTCTCTCTCTTTGCCTTCGAAACAGACTAAGGTACGCATTTGCTCCGTCTCTACTACTCTTCTTTACTTGTATCATGATTCATCTCGAATTATGTTTAAATTACTTTGCAATCTGTTCATCCTCATTCCCCAGAGTTCAAATTTGAATTTTTGATTTTTTTTGTTGAATTATGATATTATTTAGGACTAAACTATCTATTTCTCCACTATCTTCGTGTTTGATTTGCTAATTAGGGTTTCAATTTCTGGAAGAAAAAAATGGTCTTTAATTTGCTTTATTTAGGGTATATATGTTTGCCCACACATGATGATGAACACCATGAGGAGAGTTGCATGCAATGTTGTGTCACATTTTACCAAACAATAGATGGGGTTCAAACCTATTCTTCCAATGAGAAGAGTTCCACTGTTCTCTCTGCACACTAATGTCAATTTAGACCCAAAAGATGATGAGGCACATTTGGATTTAGGGTTAACGTGTTCTCATTACTGCGAGTAAGAACAAGCTCTGCAAAATTGTTGGTGGTAGATGAATTTGAGCTTTGTATGGTACATAACAACGGATTGAGTATTTTTTTCTTATACAATCTGTACTTAATTGATTTGCTAATCTTTGAAATATCAAGTATTTTATTTTATTGGTGTAGTTTTGCTTTCAGCTTTGTCCTCTTCAATTAGAGAACTATTCATTAGTTTGCCTTTCTAACTAATGGGGGTAAAAAAATGTTTGTGCTTAAACTGGTTTTTTAAGTACTTAGGGACCGATGTTGGATATGTTGAAATGCATTCTTTGTTACATACATTGATGTAGAATTTCCTTTATGTTTTAGTATGGCTATGTTAAATATCATGTCAAATATCTTTTGGACTATATATGAATTTGACATGTAAGGTTATTTTATTATTGAAATATTGTAAATTTTCTACTTCAGATGCCTTTCAGTAGAGACTATTCTCATTTTTTTTTTGATCCCTTCAAGGATTTGTGGTTCATGGAGAAAGCTTAATATGAGATTGACACTTATGTCACTGAAAGAGACAATATTTTTAAACTGAGTTCATTGAGGAATATTAGGGAGAAATGCATTCAGGAATTCCAACTGGATGTCACCCATAAAGATTTAAGAAACATATGAAACTATCTGAAGAACAAGTATAAGATTTGGGAGACCCTAAAATAGCTGTCTGGAGAAGGTTATGATGAAGTAACTGGTACATTCAACCTTACTGAACATAGGTGGGCTGAAATCTTAGAAGTATTACCAGAAGTAAGGAGGTATAAGCATGATGTGTTGCCACATAGGGAGAAGATGACTTTGTAATTTGCCCAAATTTAATCTTTTCTAGTTTTCAATTTTGAACTCTCTCTATTTCTAGTTTGATGAAATAAATTTGACATGTAAGACTATTTTATTTATGAAATGGTGTTTAATTAAATTTGTTGTTGATAAATATTTTTTAGTTATTGGAGCAACTTTTGGCCTATGTATGAATTCTTTTAACTTTTTTACATATTGGAGCATCTTTAGGACTATGTATGAATTTTGATAATTGTGTGCATATGTTGCTCTACTCTATATAGTGTTTTGATATTCCTTTCTAACTTGTGACTTTCAGAGATCCATTTTGTATATTCATTTTGTCCATTTTGTGTAATAATGTTTTTTGTATGTCCATTTTGTATATCTATTTTGTATATCCATTTTGTGCAATAATACCTTTTGTATGTCCATTTTGTATATTCATTTTATGCAATGATGTCTTTTTCATGTCCATTTTGTGCAATAATGCCTTTCGTATGTCCATTTTGTCCATTTTCAAGTTATAAATAAACTTTTATGGTGACATAGTATTTTATAGTGGAAAGGTGTTGCCAATCTTGAGTTGATGCTCCAATTTGTGTTCTTTTAATAAGGGTATTTAAGACATTTACCAGTTTTTAGCACTTCTTAGGAAAAAAAATACCATAACTTATTGAGCACTTCATTTTTCAGCATTCAGCACTTCAAAAACAAATACCACCTTAGTTGATGATTCTTATTTTTTATCTGAACTTGTTGATGATAATTGTATCACATTGAAAAGTATATATTTACTTGAACTTTAATAGTTGAATCATTTAGCAATAATAAGCAATGAGATAATGCATTTATTCATTAGTTATTTGATATTAGGTACATGTATACAATCGACACGTAAGACATGGATACTTTAAACCCTTCAAATGTTAGACATACCATAAAAGTTTGATTATGTTAGAGTCTTAGACTGAGTAATACATTCATAGTTAAACAACTCGTTGATAGGTTCACATTTTTCTGCGCGAGCAATCCAACAATGTATTAGTCCTTCTATAATTGCATGTAGTACTGTAAAAAAATGTTTGGACCATTACAACAAATCTTTTGTAGTACTATAAGAAAAATGGATGTCAGTGAAAAAAATGTCTCACTTGGCCAAAACAATATAATAATACAAGTTTTTCTTGATTAGATCAAAGTCTTATTTTTGTTACCAATAAAAATGCAGCTTAGTTTTTGTGCCTATGCCTAATGTTTCTCATTCTTTTCATATCTATAACTTGCATCATTGTTTAAAGTTTAGAATTATAAGTTATGTATTGGCAGTATTGCATATTGTCAACTCTTTTGTTGATATAGTCCTATCTAGTTTTTGTTTGTGACGGTATTTTATGCACTTGTAGTTTAAAGATGTTTAGACATGACAAGATTGGATGGTAGTACTATTGGAGGCAAACTTGAGGTAAAGAAATCTCTGACTTAATTTGCATATGTTACGACCATTTTTGCCACCATTGTTGCATATGAAAATAATAGTTTAATTTGTTATACTTGCAGGAACAAACCGGGTGTATATTTATGATTGTCTTTTGAGCTACTGCTATTACAATATTTTGCCACCATTGTGTGCTCATGAAGTTGTAATATTGAATTTGATATATTTTTTGTTATAAACTACTTTTTATGTGCTAGAAATAGTTATTCATAAACTGAAACTTTGAAGTAGTTGTAATTGTGAAATTATGAAATTTTGAAGTAGTTGTTATTGTGTGAAATGATTATCATATAGAGTGGGTTGTTTTATTTAATATTTGTGCATGAAGGGGGATGGATTTTGAGAATAATTATGATCTCCACAAGTGATTTTGATTGTCTTATAGTTTTTCAGTAATTTAATGATGGTTTATACTTCATTTTGCGTAGCTGATGCCGAAATTTTGGTAGAGTTAGAGTTAAAAGCATTTGAGTAGTGCCGCAGGCACGCAAAGTATAGAGTTGTAGTGCCGAAGGCACACCATTTTGGCTTTAAGAAAATACTGCGCCGGTCTCCCAACCATTTAGCGATTATACTAGTTTATTTTTTATTCTTAATCTTTCTTCATACAAGGAGGAAGCCACCACTGTCAATCAAACTACAGACTAGAAAAGTCTAAGCACAATTACTACATCCAAAGCTCAAAACTTTGAAGTAGCATGAGGCGATACAGTATCAAAATTTGACATACTATTTGTACAAATTCAATTGGAATATACTTTTTTCTACTTTGTTGAAAAAAAAATTATATTAATATTTTTCTATTGAGCATTTTATGTATATTGGTTTTGCGTGCTATACATGTACTTTCCACATACTGCAGGGATTTTATTTAAAAGGGCATGCATACACTTTTCCCCCTATTCCCCCTATGCAAATTGGTTGTGTAATTCATGTATTTTACACATACAATAAATGATTTTACTTAACGAATTAAGTAAAAGTGATATATTATTAGTTTGTGAAATCTTACAGTTTCACTTAGTTCAAAAGTAGGTTTTTGCGGTGTGACTTATACCAATATTAGGTAGCATCTTTGGATTCTATAAAGTATTTTTGAATGCATAATATGCATTTGATATAACAAAGTCGTCCTATTAACTTTATTTGACTATCATTTAAATGCACAATTTTTTCCTTTATCAAGTTTAAACTGGACGTGTCGTGTGTTATATTAATCCTAAACCTCTATGCAAGTTTTACTATAATTATCTGCATTGTGCTTTTTCAAGTAAGCCTAAAGCAAGATGTTTATAATAAGATATTTATGTGTATAACAGTTGTTCACATAGATAAACACATATAATCATCCCAAATTGATTGACGAACATATTGAAGTCTTTCCTAATTACGAAGATATCTACCTTATTGAAGTCATTCCTGTACGGCATCCTTCATACATTTACAATATTCTTTATCTACCTTAGATGTCCCAACAATTGTTTGTAGTTAGTTCAAAATGGTCCAGCTACAAACATCACCAGCAATCTCTATCAACAACCTACTTCTCAAGTTGTAGATTATAGTAGGTTAGAATTTTTTTTCTTCCAAACGCCAACTTCTGCAATTCCCTAATATTTTTGGGATGCAACCTGTAACTTGTAAGGGCGGCCTGTGTAATTTAGATTACTCCAAAACTGGATTAAAAACGTGAAAGTATTCACATTGCACCTCAGCAGTATAAGATCCTATCAAATAGATATATCAAATATCCAGATAGTTGAAATGATCCTATGAACGATATCTCTCTTAAATGTTTTTTGATCATATCATTGCAAATTATTTCAAAAATATTGTAACTTATGTTCAACAAATTATTTTATTTTTATGGCATGATTTGGTGAACCATGGTTGAATAAAATCATTTCCATAGTAGAAGCAACAATTTGGATGCACTGTGTAACTTATTAATATTTATAGGCGAACAAAAATGTATCACACGCGCCCCCCTAAATATGATTATGGTGTAGATAAATGGATGGACGGTCAACAGAAGGCAATGCCAACCCCATGTTTAAAACAAGGGTACGCAATATGGTCTTTTCGTAAGACAAACTAAAGAGATAATAACACAAGAAATAAAGAAGGGAATAAAATAAAAGAAAAACAAAAAAAACATTTCTCTCCCTCTACCGAGGGCATCAATGACATTAAGCAATAACTAGGCTTTCATTAAAGTTTTAGGTTGAGTTCATATAAAATTATCGGGATTACGATACGCACAAAATCGATTTATAATTTTCTGCATTCTATCTCTATTACGATACACGATACGTTCAACGCGAGGCATTGCCTTATGTGGAAAAATGTCGACAAAATAAAAGTCCTTCACCTCCTAGATAAAGAAGATACCAACACCTGATGTACATATGTCTAATGCGGTATGATGGCTTTGATATTTAACATAGAACCAAGGTGGCACCTGAGAAGAGCCACATGAGGCGCCAGCTCTCACCTCTTTCATAGA
This sequence comes from Kingdonia uniflora, assembly GCA_014058105.1. NCBI lineage: Eukaryota > Viridiplantae > Streptophyta > Magnoliopsida > Ranunculales > Circaeasteraceae > Kingdonia > Kingdonia uniflora. Next base: position 250,727 of record JACGCM010002641.1, read on the forward strand.
ATTGATTAGATCAGTCAGTAAAAGGCTCTGAAAAAACTGTACATAGACATTCCAAATGACTTATGTTAGACCTGCCGTCATGAATCTTAAAGAGGCCACTGACCAAACCTTTGGTTGATACAACTGAGAGATTACCGATTTCAAATGACTTTGGTAAACAGGACGGACAGTCCTCATGCAAGTGGCTTAAACTTCCAAGTAGTAAAAACAAAGCACATTTTCAAATACTGGTAAAAAGGGCACAAAACTCTGTAAATCAAATTCGAAACATTCAGGAAATAGTAATCCATTTTTGAATAAAGGAAAAAACTGTTTGACATATCACAATCCAAGATTCAGCAATTTCACATGGACTATTTACATGAACCAGAGAAACACTAATGAATCTTCATTTGAAGTTCATGGAAAAATGTGGAACTTCAAACTTGTAAGACAAAACCAGCTCTTCTCTCCTCGAAAGAGTACTCTATTTCTTCAGGAGTCCCTTCAGCTCTACTAGCTCCAAATTGAAGTGCACAGGCTGGAGGAACAGCAGGGGTTACAGCAGTCTGCATCGGTACCGATATTGTTGAAGGAGTAACAGGCACTGGGATTGGAAATGTCTTAGGTGTCCAGTTCTCTTCTTCAAGATAAGCCAACGCTTTTGAATGAATAGTCAAGGGTGTATCATAAACTTGAATTGTCTTCTGCAAATTTGGGTTAACAGGTTTGCTCAGATCTTCAAGCAAATTTGCTGTGTTGTTGGCCTTTGATGACACTGCAGAAGAAACAGGAGAAAATGGTTTCCGTGTCAAGGGCGAATCAAATTCACGAACAGTTGTAGCATTGAATGAATGTTTTTTCACTGGCAGACCAGCAATATCCAATCCTCTCCTACCTACAGAAACATTTAACCAACAATAAAACAAACAATAGTATAATCATAACATAAACTAAAAAAGAAAAGGTGGAGGGGTGGAACTAATATCATGCATGTTAACCTGCAGATAATGCCGCAAAACTATCTTCCTCTGGTAGCAGTCTCTCACCCTTCTTGATTGGCCGAGGAGTAGGCTTTCCAGAATTAAGGCGATCGAGCTTTGGGGTTTGCAGCATTGCCCCACCAAGGGAGAGTCTTCTGTTAGTACTAGTAGCACCTCCAGTTGAAGCTCTAGGAAGCTTTTTTGCACTCTGGGGCTTTGAAGGACTTGGTTTTGAACCAAAAAGGGCTTCCTGTTCAGCAATTAGTTGACCTTGAAGCTTCTTTTGGTCCTACAACATAGAAAATAACATAAGTGTTTAGTAGTCATCATACAGAGGACATAATTTCATGCATAATTTTAGTTTACAAGGCTATACCCGTTGCCTCCGACGCTCTTGCTCTTTCTCTTCCCTTAAAATGCAATCATCCTCAAGCATAGAAAGAAGTCGTGCCTGAGCATTGGAGAAAAGAAAAAGTTCAGACTATAAGCATAAATTAAACACTATACTTGCATATGCACCAATGCGTACACAATTACAAAGATGTTTGTGATTCTACTGCTGACCAGGAAAATGTGTTTGCACCTTCAAGGTATACTACAAGTTATATTCCACTTTTCTTAAATAAATGTACCCAAACAGTTTAGTTAAAATGAAAACAGATGCAAAAAGAAAACAGTTTAGTTAAAATGAAAACAGATGCAAAAAGAAAGCACTTCAACGTTTCCATCGTCACTCAAACACCTTCAAGATATGTGGAGCGGGTCATATGGTGTTGCAAATTAGACGAATCGAATATACTTATCGTTTTTATTTCACTGTTTCATACATCTTTTATTAATATTGAAAGCAAAGACATCTGGTCCAAAGATAGCTAATTATAAAATAATCGTGTTTCTTTGGATCAAACTAAATTCATACGATTTCAGATACGTCTGGCCAAAGTAATGAAAATGAAATATTTAATTCAGTTATATAAAATGGAAAATAATTACTTGAGCTAAAATTTTGAACTCAAATACGCATAATGCATGTTATTATTTACACCTTCACAAGTCAAATAGGAACTGTCTATTTTCCTTATCCAAAAAGACTAAACTACAGTATAACAAAAAAGATTAAGAAAAAAGTGTAGGCAGTAGCTATGCCAATGTATTGTGAAACTGTACTTACACCATCATACATGAATTCAACTCCCCGCTCTTTCTCCCAAGCTCTGGCTTTCAATGCCAATGCATCCACGAGTGCTGCTCCATCGGAACACAACAAGTAAATCAAACAAACCATGCAATGGCACAATAGATCACACATTATATAGATGTAGATTTGTGCCTATGTATTATGCATACCTGGAAGTTTGTTAACTGCAACACGAGCTTTCTCAGCACGCTTCAATGTAAGATGTGCACCTTTTCCAGCATTGTAACGATTCTCATCCTGAAAATGACCATATCAATGAAGTTAAGCATAAGATAAGATATCAATTATTTATGAACTAAAAACGATATGAAATGACGAACCCTATTATATTCCTCCAGCCAACTTTCCTCGTCACGTGCAGACAACCACTTGTCAATTCTTTCAAGGATTTCTTTTCTACTAAAAGCTTCTTCTTTAACCTTTGATATCTGTAGCTCTATTTGTTCCAAAATACAAGAGGGGTCCACAGCTCCTGTTTCAGACAAAAGTGGACATATTATAAATAAAATATACTGCACCAGTTATCAATACAAATTACCAGTTCTGTTTCACCAAACCCTAGCAGAAATGGATATTTAGCTATGTAACATGGACACTCCATATTTCTAAAAAAAATCCGTGTCCAAACGTGTCGGACACACGGACATTTGTATGGACACTCCAACGGACACTTCTTACTTAGATCATCAACTTTTTGACGTAACTTTTAGAAAGTTTTCAATTCTTATACAACCCTACTAACTACTATCATTATTTTTATGTTTGTTATTAGTTGTAAATGAACATATAAGTTACTATTGTAGTTATCTATTCATAATACATTAACATATAATAAGACACAATATAGGAAACATAAAGAATGACACTATCTTATTAGGTATAGGGGCGTGTCCGCGTTTTCATTTATTTTGAAACCGCCGTGTCCAACAACCCGTACCCGTGTTGGACACCGACACACGTACCCGTGTCAATGTTACATAGATATTTAGAGGCTATTACCAGATTCAATAGCTTCGATTGCATACTCCATTGCACTATCTGTTTCCACTACCATGTGTGTGCGCCTACAAATTTCTTCTAACTCTGATCTCTTTTTCAGAACAAGCTCTTTCATCTTGCTTGCTTTCAGTGCTTCCAGCCTTGATACTTCGGCCTCGACCTGAATCATCAGTTCACATACTCTTACTTCTAAAAGAGAAAAGTAGCGTCTTGAAGAGAATAAAACAATGATTGGAAACAATTGTCATTAAGTTAGAGTGTAGTCTCACATAATCAATAAAGTCAACTGAGAGGGTGTTAGGCTCGGTTATTTCATGTTCTGAAGCCGCTATATTACACGTAACATTTTGAAAGATCTGTTGTTCTTCAATTGGCGTGTCCATTAGATTCCATAGCTCCAACATAGTGGTTGCAAGGTCTTGAAGCTGCAAAACATGGAGAATCAGTCAGGAGAGAAGGTCTTGCAAGTAAAACAGAAGAACGCATAAACTAAAATTTACACACTACTGTATTACCCGCTGCATTCTTTGTAATTTGACCTCTCGATGTTTTTGAATAGCAGCAGCCAAACTCCCAATGGTATCATCGCTTAGGTTCTTTGGTCCATCTGAATCATCTAAAGTTGGGTGAACCTCACGAATAGTTTGTTTAAAATCTATACCCAGAACTAAGCAAAGTGAGTTTAGAGTATTCAAGTGATCTAACACCTGATTTAGTCTATCACTCTGCATGGCAACAAAATTTAGGTAAATTAGTTGGAGAAAACAGCTAGGATTAAGAACAAAAATATAATTTAGGAGGAGATATCTGAACCTTATCTTTCTGGAGTGCTTGAAGATGTCTGCTCAATTCTTCAAGTTTTTTTAACGACAAATCGGCTTCATCAATAGCTGTTTGAGATGGATTATATTGAATGGTTGCTGATATCTCTCTTGAGAGCTTTTGTATTTGATCCAAAACTTCCACAAACTGATTCCTCCTCTCATATTTCCTCTTCCTCATCTCTTCTAGCTGTGGAATGATTGCTCTTAGCTCGTCTTTCAGGATTCCCACCTTTTGATCCGACTAAAAACAAAAAAGAATCCAAGTCAAGCTTTTTAGTCTACATACAAGCTACGGCAAATCGCTGACAACTATAATACCCAAATAATTAAATTCAGCGCCTCCATGCAATGCAATGCAATACCGACTTTAATTCCTCAAGATTACTTACATATAAAACTGCTTTTTTTTAACCTTTTAATTGTCTCATTAGGTTCTTAGTGTTCATTCATAAACTAATCTATGTAATTAGTATATTTCTAGAAATCTAACAAAAAAGATCCACAGCAAGATAAAATTGCCTTTAATTTCATTGAGAAATAGGAAGGGAATATACTCTAATAAAAACTAGATAGATGATACTATGATTATAGAAGGTATGCTCAGAGATTACGGGAAAAAAAGAGTCCTCACCCCATTCCTCCAGTAGTGTCCAAATGAGTATTTCCATTTAAGCATATCATAAGCTTTCAAACAGGTAGTATCGTTCATAAACTGTCAAACTTAAACTTCTTTGTGGAATAGTTGTTTAGTTATTTCAGTGATATATATAAGTGATAGCTACCTGTCTGATATGCACTGGTCTTTCACCCATTGCTGAGCATATGGCTGCAAGCTCTGCTTCAGAATCAGCAATTGCTTGTCGTAGCTGAGCTCTACACCTGTTCGCCTGATCAACCTTTCTTCTGTAGACTTCTAGACATTCTTGTTCTAGCTCAAGCAACATTTTATCCCGTTCCGTATCAGTCTCTCCTACTTCATCCCATATTATCTGGATTTAGACAAATTCATGTATGAGGCCACGTGGCAAAATTTGCTTGCATGAAATAATGAGAAAACAAATAAAAATAGTAGTAGAAAAATGCAATATAATTTTGTGACCTGTAGCTCATATAAAAGCGATCCACAAGTTGTTTCCAATTGCTGAAGTTGATCATTTTGGAGAGCAGACATGTTGAAGCAACTATTTCTCTACAAAGCAAATATTCATATAAGACGTCTGAAACAACAAACATGAAATTAAATTAAATTAAATGTCCATGCGTCATATTTATGATCAAGGTAGTAAATCACAAAACTAGAGGAATCATTATATGTGAAATAAAAGTTTTAAACAAAAACCTAGTAGACTTGTAGTAAATCAGAAACAATATTTGAACAAAAAACCTACGAGGCAATCGCTTTGGTGGTTATAGGTAAAAAATTAAAATTTCTTTGATCAATATACAGTACATGCACAAAACTAAGGTAATGGCAACCATAATATGAAATTACCATTTCATTAAACGCAAGAGATTCAATAGCAAGCGGGTATATTAACTTATAATCAATAGCAAGAGATTCAATAGGAAAACCTTATATTCTCTACAGGAACAAAAATTCAGTCATTTAGATCTGATCTTCTTATAATAACTTATTAACTTTGCAGTGATTGGCTTCTTTATATGTAGAAAGAGAGAGTAGTGGGAAATCCAAATCCAATTAAAATGAAGAGATTAGAGATGTGATGCCTAGAATTTAACATCAAAAAAGGGTCCATGGTCACTTCTCTTAATTTGAAAACAAAAATGGCATAATAAATATTTGTTTCTTCTTTCCAATAGCACATGGACATGGTCTAGGCTATACACTAGAAGCATTAACCTCTTCGTTTTTGTCTAGATTAGAATTTTCTGACAGTAACTATAGGCTTTTCCTTGTAATCTAGTTTTTAGCCGCGGATGATTTGAAGGCTATCTGGTGCTAACCTAGTTGGCATGTCATAAGTTCTTTAACCCCCCACTCTCGCCGACGCACACATACAAAGATAAACCTGAAAAATTCCAATGATCTATAGCGGGCACCTCCCGAATTTTGCAATCAAAAGATAAACCAATACTCTAGAATTCTATGCAGTTAGTATGTTCAACTACAACATGAAGGCAGGCAAGGGCGCAGGGCCACACAAATAATAGGCATGCGGATCAAGTCATTATTTGATGTCTACAAATTACAACAAAGAGTGCATAGATTAAGAACAGAAAGACATTTATTTAAATTCAACATTAGGCATTCTCAAAAAATGGTCCCTGGTCACTAGTAACAAGTATAATTATATTATTTTCTTCGTTCCAAACTTAAAATCAAATCATTTTTTTGGTAACTAATGTGTTTATAAACTAAAATAAATCATATATCGTGATTACAATGTTTAGACCCCATTTCCACCTTAATTCATTTACAAACTTATCATAATCGCTTACAATACGGTGGTGTATTGCCCCTGGAAATTCCTTGGAGTGAAGATTAAGATCTTTTCATCTTCGGTTCTTCATAAAGTAAGTTATGATCTTACAATAGTTTCCCTCTCTCATATCACTGACGAATATTTGCTTAATTCATTTGCAAATATTTGTTTTTCTATTTATTTTTTTTGTGAAACAATTTATAGTACTCATTTGAGTTTTTTACTAAAGTTTTCGCACGCCCTCAAGATTAATTAATGGTGCATTTAGAGGATATTGGTGAAACTCTATTAACATATGAGTGTCAGATATTTGTTTGTAAAATACTCTTTAACAACACAACATCTTGATCACTGCTTACAAATTCATTGTTGTTATTACTTAGAAGTTCAAGGTGCACTCGGGTGCAACAATGAACGACAAGGATGCCTAAACAAAAGCTTGCCATGGTAAGCTTAGTGGTATACAGTTTCCAGGGTTTTCATTGACTCTATTTCTTTTGTATAGTTTATGATTTTAGGATTGAACATGTTTTCCCTCTAGATCGTATACAATATTTGAAAGTATTGTTAAGATCATAAGGAGGCATATGTTCGAGTTGGGCCTCCACAAGAATGCAATAAGAGCTTTCTTACTCTTCGTTGCTTTTATTGACTTCAAATATGGAGGAGAAATGCAATAGTTCCAAAATTTGGTTAACAATGTTTTTCTCTTTTAATAGGCAATACAATAAGGATTGGCTTTCAGGTTATTGATTTTATATTTGGCAATATTTTTTTTTGCAGAGAAGCATCATGGCTGTTGGACTAGGAATCAAGAAAGGTTCGGATATGGGGACGAAATTTCTTCAGTGCCTGGAGACAACAATAACATCATCAATTATTTAACTCATTGTTAAAGTAAAGTAGTTACTGTGGTGATCCAATATAGCCTCGGAATTTTAAAGAATAACAAGTCTACCTATGTTGATATTTTATAATGATCTAAAGGATATGAAAGTTGTTGTAAATTTAGTTATGGCTTATACAATATAAATTTCTTTGTGTACATGTCCTATACCGAGGTTTTTCTGTGTTTTTTACTGTTTTTGTATAAAAAGTTTTGTATCTACTTGATTGTTCCACGCTCTTACGTTTGGTCCCGGAGATCGAAAAATAAGAAACTTCTTATGTCTTAACATTTTACAGCAATAATAATGCATTCGCAATTGGCAAACAACCAGTATTTCTATCATTTTCATATTCACTTTGTAGTTATTCACCATAAGGACTTAAGCTGGTAAACTCCGGGGTTTATTTATGGGTTTAATCGATCGGATTCATTTAATTGTAAACGATTCGGTTCCTCGAGTTGTAATCGGGATTTGCAACAATCTGAAGAAATTTTGGATCAGAATTTAAATGTTTTAACCATCACTTTTGAAATATTCTCCATGATGTTGGTTGTGATGATTATGGAAGTTTATAGGTCTGTAGGTTGGTTGCTAACTGCCTCGGTGAATATTATGAAAGATAGTCTGGAAGTCAGTTTTGGAATCCACGAATCCAATAAGTAGTTTCTGCCAACTACTCTTCCAAGCCTAGTATTTTGGCTATTTTAAAAACAAGCATTAGTCATGAAATGGGCCTCTGAATATCCCATTACTAATACGATTACATGGAAAAGGCTACAGACAATCAAGCAAACAAACCAATACTACGGAATAGAAAAGAATCATTTATCATTTGATCTAATCTAATCTATCTACTAAGTCCTCAAAGAATGCGTCATGATCTACATGTAGAGAATAGGAGTTTTGCCTAAAGTCGATTTGAGAGAGGCTTCGATAACTCTCACTAAAGGGTTTCTTATTCCTCTCGTACGTATCCCTCAAAAATTATGAAAGGCAAAAGTTCTAAAGTATGCATCCTCTTGGTTAGGATATTAACTTAGGACAACTACATAGGAATGACACGAAGAGCCTCGCTTTACACCAAACAACTTACTTCTAGCAAATGATCAACCATATATGAAATACAAGCAAATCCAAAGACAACCCATCTGATTAAGCAAATGATCAACCAGATCACCTACTCTCTTACACATTAAACAGATATTGACCAAATACCACTTTCTAGCAATAACATTTTCCACATAAGATTTTTTTCTTAAAGCAGGTCTCATGAAATTGAAGGAAACGTAAAAGAGAGCAACAAATTTGACACAAGAGAGAAGGGGAGGATTTTGTATCACGAGATAGAAAGATCTCTCCACCATAATGGTATTTTGTGGTTTAGAGGAAGAGACCATTGATCACTTATTAACCTCTACATTATTCGCTTAAAATGAAGGCTTGTGAACATTTCCTTACCCTTTTTAAGGTAACTTGGGTATTTGAACTAGGTTTTATCAAACCTTTAGAAGCATGGTGGTACAAGCCATTTAGAGGGAAGATCGAAAAAATACTTTGGGACCTTATTCGTATGCAATTAGATGGGTTTTTCGGAAGAAGAGAGACGATAGGCATTTTGAGGGAAAAGCAAAGATCGTGGGAGCGATCATCTTTAACATATATGCATCTTCACCGGCAATACCTATATGTTGACCTCCCGTCCATAAACCCCAAGCCATGAACTTAGATTATCCTACAATGATTTCCAAACTAACGATTTTGCTCCTAAATACTAGTAAACCGCAACACGGTAGGGAACGACCGTTCTTCCCCAATTGTCTCCTCTGAGAATCACTAACAACATCTCTAAATCACAAGTTAGATCTTTTTCACAATATCCCTAATAGAAAGTGAAGAACAAAGATATCAAGATAGAAAAAAGAATCAAACACACCAATTTCAGCTCTCTCTGGGACAATTAAAAGTTCATAAATCACTCAATTACTCCATTACCAATTCTTCTATTCCAAATTTTGAAACTTTTTCTAGTTTCTGATTTAGGGTTTGAAATTGGGGGCAAATAACAATCACACGTCTTGACAAGCATAATTAAACACTAATACGATCACAAAGCCTAAATCAAACACAAATAATTCATGATTGTAACCCTAAATCTACAGAATTAGTTCAAACTTACGAGATCGAATGGGTTGATTTCACCAATTTTGCTCCTCCAATCTTCTTTTGCCCTAATTGCACTAATATCACAATGATGAGAGAGAAGTGAAACAAAAAAATTACCTATAGAGATCAAGAAAGGAACTGATTTGGAGCCGAGAGAGGGAGGCGGAGAAGTTTCTCTGGGAAGAGATTTTTTTTTTGGAGGAGAGTTTTTGAAGAGAAGATGAAAAAAAAATTGTGTCCCATACATTTGTTAAACTGTGTCTAATGTAGGAACACTCCCTACGGTCATTTAATCATCCCCCTTGTGATAAAGAGCTCCAATTCTAGAAGCTGAGCTTGGACACCTTCGCCACCATCAAGTAATAATTACTACCTCTTGACCTCACAAAACATCAATGTGTCGTATGAAACTGTAATTCTGAGACATCCTTCAAAATTCATCTTATTTGCTTCTGCTTCTCTCCAATGTATAAACTACAATTTAGAGAAGCAGCATTTCAGCTAGAATTGGAGAATTACCTATATGGTTAGTTACAGACCTAAGAAAAACAATGACAGGAGGCATTGTTCACAACGCCAATCTAAATAAACCAATAGCCAACTTTAATGAGCACCAACAGATCCCCCCTCAACGCATGAGCGAGAGATTTTTAAATATTTACCATATCGATTACTTTATGGAGTCATCAATCACCAATAATGGCCAATTGTAATAACCCACTCTAACTAAAACAAAAGTAGTACTAGGGGTACTTTCATATCAATTACAATCAACAATGTCCAATTTACACTAACTAACATCAACACATAACTAAAAGTAAACAAAATGGGGAGCCAAGAAACCTTGCCGTTTTATCGCACTTTTCAGATTGGCTGTAATGACTTGGTTTTCTCAATCAAATCGGTACCTGAAAAACAAAAAACAAATAAAATACAGACAAAACCTAATTTTTTTCAAGAAAAATAGATCTCTATATCCACATTCGGAACCAAAAATATGGAGGAATCCAAAACGATGAAAAACTGGTGATACTTGATTGCGTTACAATAGCTTAGATCGAAATAACTTACTGAAAAGATCAACGACGTTTCGTGAGATCCTGATCTAACATTGAAGAATTGCAGAGAGAGAGAGAGAGTAATCCAAAGGTGCTTGATTACCTGGGTTCAACAATGGAGGTTGCCTAATTGTTCTTTTTTTCAAATGTTTAAATTGGTATGTACTGCCCGTTGCACCACCGTTATAACGGTGTTATAACAGTGTTACGTTTTCAAAAGCGAAATAACAAACGCTAATTAATACTCAAATTATTAAAAATTCAAAAATAATGATAATACTAATGTATTTCCATATCGAAATTATATAGGTAATGACCTCGCACCATGCCATTAAAGTAGTAGACATTACTATATTACTTTTTATTTTATTAAATTTTGTATTAGTTTTCAATTAGAACAGTCGTTATTTTACAAATAACACCGTTATAACAGTATATAACGGCAAATAACGGTATATAATTTTAGTCAAAATATAAAAGAGAATATTGAAAATTACGCGTTGTTATAACGGTAACAACAACCGTTATGGCGTAAAATAATGGTACGTAACATTAAATAACGGGTATTAATTTTAAGAACATAACAGGGGTCAAGGCGTTACCGTTATAACGATAGTTATTATAACAAATATTTAAAACCATGGTTTTTCACTATTTGTTTTGGGACTGTTTTAACTCGGTGAGTTTTATAAGATAACCCTGTGAAGCACCTAAACAATCAATAATGAGAGGCACAAAGCCTATATATAGAACTCTCTTAAAACCTTAAACCTAGGAGATTACTTCTCCACCAATTAATCTTTAGTATGTATCCCTAGAAGTGACATGACATCTTGGGTGGGCTTCCAAATCCCACGTAGGTCCCACTGTAGGCCGAAGCTATTCGGCTCCCCTCATGGGACCGTAGATTATAACACTTCCCCTTTTGGGTATTACCCACGACGTGAACAATTGCCTCGTTAAAACTTCCGCACACAAAATCCCATTGGGAAAAAAGTGCATGTACAAGGAAAGAGTACAACCCTGTGTTTATCATCTTGGTATTGGACGTGCTTCAGCTGCTTCGGTAAAAACCTTTACTAGTAAAATCTCATGGGAAAAAGCTACGTATAATGGGAAAAAAATACAGCATGTTTCTTGTCCAGTTAGCGAGGATCAAACACCTGCTAACATATCAGCGAGGATCAAACACCTCCTGATATTATCTACAAGGATCAAATACCTTTAGATATTTTCAACGGGGACGAACTCCCCCTAGTATAATTAGCAAAGATCAAACACTTTCTGATGATTATCAGCAGGATCGAACTCCCTCTGACGTCTACAAGCTCAATATCGTTTGAGTGAGTATAAACTGGGTATTCTGATATCCCATAAACAAACTTCTCAAAAGTCAGTTTCGGCAAGGCCTTAGTAAAGAAGTTTGCAAGATTCTCAGATGAACGAACTTGAACAATTTTGACTTCTTTCGTCTCTTGCAACTCATGGATATGAAAGAACTTTGGTGAGATGTGTTTTGTCCTATCACCTTTGATATAGCCAGCTTTAATTTGTTGAACACATGTTGCATTATCCTCAAAGATCTATGTAGGATCATAAGTGACGTCATTAAGACCACAACTCCCATTTATATGACCAATCATATATCGTAACCAGAAGCATTCCTTGCCAGCTTCATGTAATGCTAGAATCTCTTAGTGATTTGATGAAGTCGCAACCATGGTTTGTTTCACTGATCTACATGAAATGGATGTATTTTTGTTTGCTTGTAACTTGAGGTATACAAATCGGGCAAGCCGACACAAGGCCGACGAACTCATACCAACCTCGAAGCCCACACAAAGGTGAGAATGGAACCCTTGACCTCCCGATGGTGGTTTACACACCATCACCACTAGAGCACAAGGTAGTTGGTTGAAATGGTTGTCTTACCATACATAAACACATAGTCTGTTTGCGAGCGTGCTCAATGTGGGTCTGACAGATATCCTGTGTCGGTGTATCCAGCTAGCTTAGATTTTCCATCCCTAGGATAGAATAATCCTAAGTCTATAGTGCTACACAGATATTTCAGAAGGTGCTCAATACCTTTCCAGTGCCTCATGCATGGTAGACGCATAACTATGCCTTGCAAACAAGTTCACTGCGAAAGATATATCCGGTCTAGTACATCTCGCAAGGTATAACAGTGCACCGATCGCTCCAAGGTAAGGCTTATCCAAACCAAGGAGTTCCTCCCCCTCATCAGGTGGGTAGAACTGCTTAGCCTTCACATCTAGTAATCTAACTGCCATGGGCGTACTCATAGAATGGGCATTCTCAAAATCGAATCTCTTAAGGATACTGTAATGGCGTGTTTTCCGGAAGGGAGACTTCGTCAATACTTCAGTAAGTAGGTTGCAATTCTAAGCTAGAACACAATAGATTTTACGTGGAAACTCAATAAAATTTAAGAAAAACCACGACCTTAAAGAGATTTTGATGGTAAAATCTAATATGTGCTAGTTATTATAATTGCTGAAAGATAGAATAGATGTAAATAGTGAAAAATAATAGAGTTTTAGATCCCTTTTTACATGTGTTATGTCTATATTTATAATGGATACCGACAGTTATAAATAATTGGTCTCCTATTTTAATGGTAGTGGGCGAACTTTACAGATTTCTCACAACGTCTATTTGATCAAGTATAACGGTTACCGTAAAGGGTCGAGTTCAGTAGGCGTGCATTTGACATCTTCTCGAATGATCACATAACTTCGACATGGTTGTACTTAGCTTCTCTTTATCAAATCTGAGGAATATGCTACTACAATCGCCCCATTCTTGATACAATTACTTGTTGTTGTGTCGAGAAGAAATTCTAAACTTTGTATCAGGAACTGTTTGTTGTTCTAGTGTATTCTCAAACTGCGGTGTACAAACTATGGGAGATGTTTTTAACGCAGTGGTCATTTCCAACGTCCTATTGTACGAATCTGATAGTGGTTTGACCATGTTGTGTTGAGTTCCAATGTTCAGTAATGGCAGTCTGTTTGGTTGTTGGGACTTTGTAAATCGAGGTTGGAAGACTATAAATATCTTGTGACGAAGATAGAAGAGTATTTCATTTTCCCTACAACATGGTGAAGACGAAAGCTCAGATTCTTCATGAAGAATTTGTAAGGCATAAAGAAGCCAAGTATTGGGAGTCGAAGACATGATATTTTGGTCGGCTGTCCCTGTCATCGAGGACTCCTATACCTATTGAGCTGTCATATGAAGGAATAACTGAGTTGGAGGCAGAGGCCGCTAAATTAAATTTCTTCTTCCTCTGTCAGTATCACTATGTTCTTCTGACGGTGGCAGAGTGTATCAATAGTCTTCGCGATTTAATCTACGCGACGATGGAAGATGAAGATGCTTTGGCGGGCAGGGTTAACTGTGGGGGCCATTCTGGTGGTTGTCGTAGGTGTAAGCCAGTTGGGTAAAAACAACTGCATTTTTAACTACGTGTAATGGAATAGAGTTGCCGTATCTATCTCTTGTTCCTCTTTTACTGTGTTGATGTACTTGTTCTGCCAAATTCATTGCCATGGTAAAAGTTGTAAAATATGTTTTCACCCTTCAATTACTTGTAGTGTCAAGAAGAACTCTTTGAATATGTGGCGTAAATTTTTTGATGGTAATAATAAATATTTATACAATGTGTATCGATGTTTGAGTAGTGGTGATAGTTTATCAAATATATTTGAAATTTGAAATTCGAATTGTGGTTACAAGTATTCCGTAAAAATAGGAGGTAGATAAAAAAAGAAATATATGATTTTATTTGTTCAAATCAATTGAAATGGGGAGGTGTGTTCCTGCTGGTGATGTATTAAAGTATAAGGAATTGGACGTGCAGTCTCTTTTTATGAATTTAAGAACTGCATTGGTGAAAATAGAGAAAACTGAGGAGGTAAAGATATATCTAGATGGTTTAGAGCAACAGTGTAATGGTTTATTGGCGTTAAGGTGATGAAGGGTTCAAGACTTTAAGAAGATACGTGCTAAGCGATATGCTAGGCGGGTAGCCGAAGGATCTCAAAGGGGTGCAATGAACGGTCGTGTGGGGCCTATAAATACCCCTGTAGGTGGTGACTGTCCATACTCCATTTTTTCATAAAATTTTTATGTGTTCTCTAATTCTCTGTACTCGTCTCTTGTTCCTATTGCCACCATTGGTACTGAGGAGATTAATGTTCTCATTAAAAGAGCTAAAGTTACGAAGGAGAAGGATATCCAAGCAGCACGTTGTCAAGGTTGGTATCATGTTTGTATTTTTCTTGGATTCAATATATGCTTTTGTTTGTAGGATGATTGGTTGAAACCCATTATAGATAGTAATTGTATGTATGTGATGGATGACGGAATTTGATTAAGGAATAGTATTTTGGGAGGAATTCGAGAAAATTGTGTTAGGGTTTTATGTGTTTTCTGTTTGGTGGGATATAATTGGTACGTTCTTGATGTGGATAAGGTGTCGTATAGGATATGGGAGTATTGGGATGGAAGGGTTTGTTCTGATTTGGAATGAATTTTGGGTACCCTAAGTGATACGGTGTGGTTTTAGGGATGTCTGAGGCAATAAAGGTATTTTGAAGTTGCGCTATTATGGGCAAAGTAAAATGCTAAATGTATGCCATATATAGCCTGATTTTACGCTGGAGGAAACAGAAAATTAAAATTTTGTATGTGGTTCCCTTTTTGGCAGGAAACTTAATCGTCTTCGAGAAGCTTTGTTCCTATTGAAAAACTTTGAAAGTAAGTAGGAGGGAAATAATTTAGTTCTTGAAATAAAACGATGTCGATGTTTAGAACTTAATAAAATTGATATGTGATTTGTATCAAGAACTGAAGTAAGGATGTCGAAGAAACGAATGTCTACATTATAACTCGTAAAGATTAGTTGTTCTCGTGGTGGAGAATTGGATAGTAACATATAGAATTATTTATGGAGAGTAAAATTCGACAACATTATTTATACTTAACAAATAAAAATATAGTGTATAAGATACGATACTATACTAACTTTAAAAAGGGAATATGATTTTCAAGTTAAATAAATGGCTGAACCGGTTCAAAATGCTAACTGCCCTGATGCTGATGCATAGGGAATTTTTAAAAATCTTATCGATGTAGATACGATAATAATGGATGTGACCACCTGCATACAAGGGTTGGATAGTAAGTACAGGATGGGGGAAAACACTGCAGAGTTGCTAGTCAAAATCAAGTGCTTGAGAAGAATGTAACGGTTAGGGTGGAGAAGGAGGAGAGGAAGGAGAAATGGATTTCGTTGGGGAGTGTTATTGGGATGCCCCAGAAACGAACGAAATATTAAACTTCAAACAAGAGTATGGCATCCCTGAGGATGTTATGCTGGAAGAGTATTTTGGGGAGATGACTGACCAAGATCTCTCAATGGATGGGAATCTAGTTCATTGAGAACAAATAAAGATGAGGTTGAAGTTTCCCCTTCGAGTTGACCAGAAGAAGTTTTTTAATTTCTGCAATGTTGCCCTTGGTCAGTTCAATCCGAATGTGTATGACCTGTTTGGGTTGTGGCCATGATAAATGGTCGATTAGAGGAAATGGGGGAGCCATTGATCTCTGTGGATAATTTATGTGTGTATTACACATTAAAACACAATCCTTAGAAAGTGAGCTATAGGTATTTAGGTAGGTTTCTCAAGAGGCTTCTTTTTTATGAGATGGTGTCGATTGAGGGGCAATATTTTTTGCTGATAGGCTGCTTGGCTCGCGGAACCATGAGTTCGATCCCAAAGACCCTAGGGAGCCTCTGAAGATGAAGAGTTTTCACTTAGGTTTGTGCTTATACCAAAATGTAAATGCTATCAAACTTTCTGATTGAATGACTGCGCTAACTCATGATGTTTTTTATGCAGCTTAATTTAAAGGAGATCGATAGAGATTCGACGGTGAAGGAGAGGTTGTATAACCTAAGAGCAAATTACTTTGGGAAAATCCAATATTTAGTCGAACCAAGAGAAGGTCGAAGTTTTGTTTTAGGAAACTGGGTTAAAGAGATCCTGAACTAAGGGTTTTGAGATTCCATTGATCGACGGTAAAATGGCGGCATAAAATAAGAAAGCCACTGAAACAAGTATTCCCCTTGAGAACTTTGCTTTGAGTAGTTACACCACTGATTCTACTGATGCAGAGGCAGAGGTTCCTCTGTCTGGGGTCTTTAGGAAAATTAAGAGGAAGAAAGCTGCAAATCCTTCTCTTACCCCAGTACAATCATCGAAGAGGTAGTTTCGATAGCCTTCAGTCGAGAGGAGAGAAAGGGCTGAAGGTGCAGAGTCAAGGCCTACCAATATCCTAAAAAGTTGACCACCAAAGTCGACTACTGTTAAGCAGTAGAGAGCTACAACTGTGAAGAGGGTTCCATCAATTTGTTAAAGTTGAAGGTTGGGGGAACTCTTAAAAGTATTGAGGAGGAAACGCAACAGACGATTGAGTCATATGCTTATGGGGACAATTGTTTAGAAAAAGAGTTTTCCAGTTGTTTTGTTAGGGCTGAAAGCTTGTCGTCCTTCTTCATCGAAGGTCATCGCATGATGAACCAGGTTAGGAATTTTCATGCCTTAACTCGTTTAATGACTTTGGTTTTGTCCTTAAGATCTCAAGTTTGTGTTATAATGCAGATCAAAAAGTTTATTCTCGATGCCAAGCCTCAGATACTTGGTGGGCAGAGCCTAGCTAATGAGCTCCTTGTTTCAAAAAACATCAAGAAGAAGCTCACCAAAGAAAAATATGAGCTGGTGAGAGAGAAGGAGGATTTGGAGGCAAAGCTAGAGAAGCTTAGGCTTGATGTGATTAAGACGAAAGAAGTTGTTATTTGGGACACAAAGCAGATGTCTCTGAGGGAGAAAAAGAAGGAGATCAAGAAGATTAGGGTGGATCTGGCAAAGGAGAGGGAAGAGGCCTTGGCTCAGATAAAGTTTGCCTTCGAAGACGATGTTCACGAGTATATTTTAGTTGTGCGAAGATCGATGAAAGCAGAGAAGGCTGAGGCTCTAATCCAAGCCAAAGAAGAAGCTGATCGTCATCTTCTCGATTCTCTAAAGCGGATGAAGTCAAACTTTTCTAATCAGTTTGAGGCTGTGGAGGAGAGGAAAGATTTTTACAAAGGCCTTGTCGCTGCTGCCAGTCTGACTTTGTTGATTTTGATACTGAGAACGAGGTGATTGAGGCGGAAGCTCTTACTCCTGTGGTGGCCGAAGGTAAGGCTGAGGACAAAGTGCTTGATACTTTGACTCCTGGTTTACCTATGAAACTCCCTTCTCCAACTCTTCCCCATGAGCAGTAATGAGAAAATAGTAGTATTTTTTTTTTTTTATATTTTATTTTGTTTCATTTTTATGTTTTGGAAAAATTATTTTGTGAAAGACTTTTGATGTACAAGTGGTTGATGGGGCCTGTCACCTTTTTAAAAGAAGTTGGTAAATGCGTTTGTGATGCCAATGGTTTTCGTGATTGATAACTTAAATATAGTTTATCGATATTAATTATATTTTGAATGAAGTGTCCAAGTGTTTGATTCGAGATGTTTGACAGTATGAGTATAATATACTCGCTGTGAGTGATTTAGAATTTTGCCTGCTGGCAATTGGATTCCGATTGGATAGATAGAATAACCATGTTACGGCCTTCTTGATTGGGATATCTGGTTTTGACAAGACAAAACATGTCATACGTTTGTCGAATGTAGTAATGATTTTAAACATTTACTCATTTAATTGGATATATATTTGTCGAAAAAATGAGAGTTTAAATTTGACAAACACTTATTAAGCTTTGCCAAAAGAAAGAAGGTAGAATAGATGATACATGGATGGATGGAAAGAAAACTTCTTTATTGATGTAAAATAAATAACGTAAACAATATATTTGTAGAACATCTTCAGATGGGCTGTGTTCCATGGGAACTCGAGTTGTACCTTATTTTCTGTCATTAACTAGTAAGTACCACTGTCAGTCTTATCACTGATAATGTAATGTCCTTCCCAATTCTCTGATAATTTGCCAAAAATCTTTGGTCGAGTATTGTCTTGAATTCGTCTAAGTACAAGATCGCCGATATCGAATGTGCATTTCCTCACCTTTTTGTTGTATGCCTTTTGAAGGGTGTCATGGTATCACCCCAAGTTTGTAATGACATGATCACGAGTTTCTTCAATCCAATTGAGATTACAGAGAAGTCCAAGTTCATCTTCGTCCGTGACTTGTCTTCTAGCAGTTGGGAGGTCGAGGTCTAATGGGATTACAACTTCAGTTTTAATGGCTATCATAAATGGTGTGCAGCCTATAGATGTTCGAGGTGTGGCTCTATATGCCCATAAAGTACTAAGTAGTTCATCGATCCATCTGCCCTTCTTTTCACTAAGGCATTTTCGTAATCCAGATTTGATACTTTTATTGATAGCTTCGGCTTGGCCATTTTCCAGGAGATAATATGGAGTAGAAGTAGTCAACTGGATCTTGCATTTGTGGAGGAATTCGATAACTTTGTTGTTGATAAACTGTTTCCCATTATTTTATCTTATCATCTATGGACAGCCAAATTTGGTGATGATGTACTTCCAGAGGAATTTGATTACTTCATTTTTGTCAGTGTGACAAAGTGGTACAACTTTGACCCACTTGGTGAAGTAGTTTGTAGCTACAAGAACAAACTTTATGTTGCCTGATATAGGGTAAAATGGACCAATGATATCAATGGCCCATCTTTGGACTGGTCAAAGGACATTACTGACATGCAAGTCAAGGGCTGGTCTTTTGATGTCTTGGGTGTGGATTTGGCATTTGTAGCATTTTTTGACAAAATCTTCACAGTCTTGCCATATCTTTGGCCAGTATAACCCTTGTGTGAATGCTCGTTGTGCCAGCGATTGACCTAAGATATGTGCGGCACAGATTGCTTCGTGAAGCTCCTTGATTTTGATTTTGATTGTCTTTGTAAAATACATTCAATAACTGGACCTCCACTAGTAATGCGGTATAGTACTCCTTCCTGGACCTTAAATCATGGATATTTTGCTAATAGAGATCGATCTTTTTCTTTATTCTCGGGGAGGGTATTAGAATTAAAATATGTAAGAAATGACTTTCTATAACCTTCAGGATCTTCATCTTCAGTAACTTGGATTTGCATGGAATAGCTTGTATCGAAACTGGAATGTTCGATTACTTCGATGTCTAAACTCCTTTTTTCACTGTCTTCATGCATGGCTGCAATGTATACAAGTGCGTCAGCATGGCGGTTTTTTGCTCTGGGAAGGTAAGAAATTGTTGTTATCTTGAATTTTTTCATTTTTTCTTCTACCAACGCTGCATAGTTAACCAGTTTGCCTGATGTTTTGAATGTCTTGTTGTAGTGGTTGGCCACTAGTAAGGAATCCACATAAATAACTATTGCTTCTGTTCCAAGTACGAATGCGAGCTCTAGGCCATGCAGATAGCTTCATACTCTATTTCATTGTTTGTTGCATAGAACTTGAGTTTGATTGCTTTTTCAATTATGTGATCAGATGGTTTAACGAGAATGATGCCAATCCCTGATCCTCTTGGTCCAATAGATCCATCTATAAAGAGTCTCCATCATGTACTTTTTGACCATGCATCTGGATCTGCAAGTGAGTCATTGGCTAATACCTCTTCGAGTTCCTCCCAGCCTGGGTCTTCGACGGGAAAATCAGCCAAGAAATCTGCTACTGCTTGTCCCTTGACTGATATTTATGGTTCAAAGAAAATGTCATGTTCTCCTAGGAAAATAGACCATTATTGGACTCTTCTGGACTTTAATATTTTTGAAAGAACTAGTTTGAGGGGGAATTTGGTAATGACATCAATGAGGTGTGCCTGGAAATAAGGTCAAAGCTTTTGGGTAGTATACACAGGGCTAGAAGCTGTTTTTTCAGTGGTGGCGTCTCTTTTATTTCAGGCATGAGAGTGTTGCTAATGAAGTAAATAAGTTTTTCCACTCCGTTGTCTTTTCAAATAAGAACATAATTGATTGCGTCATCTGTTGTTGATGAACACATTGTTAATGTTTTGCCTTCAATAGGAATACTCATTATAGGAGAACACCTCGGGTATCTTTTGAGATCTTAAAAAGCCAATTCACATTCTGGATTCCATATGATTTCCTGGGGTTGTTTCTTTATCATAGGAGATGGGTTTTCCCAAAGAAGGAGGTAAACAAGTTTGCATCGATTAGAGGACTTTGAGATGAACCTATATAGAGCGACGACCTTTCTGGTAAATTTTTGGACATCTTTTTTGGTTCGTGGTGATGGCATGGCCATAAGTATTTTGATTTGCGCTGGATCGATTTCTATACCTCTTTTGCTTACTAGATGGCCTAAGAATTTTCCAGAGGCAACCCCAAATTGGTATTTTTTGGGATTTAGCTTCATACGGAGCGTACGAAGGATGTCAAAGATGGTTTGTAGATTATTGCAATAATCCTCTCACTTTAGGCTCTTGCAGATCATGTTATCGATGTATACTTCCATGATTTTTCCCAAGTGATCTTGGAACATTCTTGTGACGAGCCCCTAGTACGTGGCTCCTGATTTTCAAGCCAAAGGGCATGATCGTGTAACAGTAAAGGCCCCTTTCTGTTACAAATGTAGTTTTTTCTTGATCTTCTTCAGCGAAAGGAACTTGGTTATATCCTGAGGCTGCATCCATTATGGAAAAAAGTTTGTGACCTGCTACGAAGTCGAGGAGGTGAGGAATCAAAGGAAGGGGAGAGTTATCTTTAGGTGTTAACTTATTTGGTTTAGTGAAGTTGACACACACTCTGATCTTTCCATTCTTCTTCGGGATAGCTACGATGTTGGAGATCCACTTCGGATATTTAGCTTCTCGAATGAACCTAACATGAAGGAACTTGACTACTTTTTCGCTAACTATTTCTCAGAGCCTGGGGCTAGGTTACGATGCTTCTGCACTACAACCTTGATGTCTGGTATAAGGTTTTAACTTATGGCATGCAATGGAAGGGTCGATTCCAAGCATCTCTTGAAAAGACCATGCAAAGACATCGACATTCTTCTTTAAAAGCTAAAGTAGGGTTTCCCTTTCATCTGATGATTGTGTAGATCCAATAAAAGTGTTTCTCCCCGATCCATCGAGCTTTACGGATTCAACCGCTTCAGTGTCATGTTGCTCGAATGTTGTAGGTGGTTCTTTTAGTAATACCTATGCTTTAAGGAGTTTGGATGCGTGAGAGTTTATGGTGGTATTTTCGTACATTCGTACCACAACTTGACTCCCTTTGATTTCGTAGACACCATGATTTGTTGGAAAACATAATGAAAGATGATATGTCAAAGGTACTGCTTTGATGGAGTGGATCCAACTTCACCGTAAGATTGCCAAGTATTTGGATTTAGCATCGATAATAATAAATTTGACGAAGGTGATTTATGGTCCTGCTTGAATAGGCAAAGTGATCTCTCCTAAGGCCGATTCTTTTGAACCATTAATGATGGCTGTTGTTGAAGCTTTTGACTGAATCATTGAGGCCTAGAATGTCAACCACCCTTTTGAATAGTACATCAGTGGTATTACCAGTGTCGACAAGGAGTGAGTGCAAATAGTTTTGTCCAACTTTGAGCAATATCACCAATGGGTCATCATGAGGGTATTTGACATGGCTGGTATCGTAATTCTCGAAAGAAATATGATATGGATGTTTGGCCTTGCTAAAGCTGGGTAAAAGTTTGGCATAATTTTTTGATGATATCATTTTAGAGCAAGACGTGATCCTGTCATCCTTCTTCCTCTTCTTGCCTTTTTCAATCTCAATCTTATAAAGATGTCGCCTTGCTCTTATTCAATTTTTTTTCTTTTTGTCTCTTCTTTGAGAAACTTTTGTACATCATGTACGTATTCATGGAGCCTTCCTGCCATGACAATAAGGTGAAAATTTCATATAAGGGAGTAACAGTTGTCAGTCTTATGGTTATGGACATTATGATACTCGCACAGAGGTTTATTTAGAACGCCAGGAATTTCGTGTGGTTCTCAAAAGAGTTCATCCCCTTTTAGTATTGGTAAGATAGCGGATAGGATGGTTGTCATAGGAGGCAAGACTGGGGCAGGCCTTTTTTCTGTCTTTTCGTTTGACATTGTCGTTGAGTCGCCCACGTTGTTTGGCAGCAAAATTGTTTGTTGGTTTTGTGTATGGCGGTGAAAGCACATCGTTGGAGTGGATAACAGAATAATTTTTCATCATATCTTTCTTGGATCGTTCAAGTTCAATGTAGTTATTAATCACATCGATCATCTTTGTAACGGTTTTGGGTTTGTGAAGTGTAAGTTCTTCTCAAACTTTAGAATCGATGTAGAGAGCAGAGGTGAATGCCGGTACAACAATCTTGGGATCTGAATACCCAATTTTCCTTGTTTCTTGCAGGAAACGGTTGTAAAAGTTTGCCAAAGTTTCCTTGATGCCTTGTTCAAAAAAGATAAAAGGAATCAGCCGTTATCTCGCGTTCTTTAGCATGTGCGTAATTCGATTCAAAAAGTTGTTATAATTGGGTGAAGCTAGTAATCGAACCTTCGGGAATGGTGTGAAACCACTTGAGAGGCTCTTCCTTGAGGCTCATGTTGAACAGTAGGCACAACATATGATCAAGCTTGGAGTATAGGCCGACGGCTGCCTTGAAATAGCTGACGTTGGTGAGGCCTACATATTGGTAAAACTTTGGTATGTAGAAGTTGTCTGGAATTGGCATAACTTCAAGATGAGGGGAAATTGGGTTGGTCTCGATCTTATCCAGAGTAGATCTTCAACTAGGATTGCCTGAATATAAGGCTTGAATCCTATTGTTTAAATCATCCAAGGTAATGAATTGATGGAGAACATTCGGTTCAGCTACAGTTTGTAGATCAAAATTTCCTTGTCCTTCTAGGCCCAACCGTTCCCTAACTGGTCTTCTTGGAGGTGGCGGTAGAGTCTGATGACGTGTTTCTGGACTTCTTTGAGTTGTCGAGGCTGACGATGTAAGGGCAAAATGTCGTGATGCTCTATATGGGTTCCTTGATTGTGATCTTGAAGTTCAATTTCGTTCTTCCCTTGGTATATTCTCCCTTTGGGAAGCTCGTGACCGATGATCACTTCGGGCATGGGGAGGTGATCCTTGTCGACCAGTGAATTAATCTTGTTGCCTTCGTAGACTTTCTATTTCTTTCTGATAAGTTCGACATTGTTGTTCCAATGACTTTTTCCTTTCGTTCCTCTCGACTTGGAGGGCTTGAGCGTGAATCCTATTATCTTCGAGTTGTTGATTCCTGTTAGATTCCATTTGCTTTTAAAGCTCAATAACAGCATTGTGCAAATTGACGATTTCTAGTTGGACAGTGACTAAAATGTCCTCATTGTTTCTCTGGGTACTGGAGGCACTTCTCAAGTTAATGTTCGTCATGGAAATGATTGTATAGAACAAGATTTTGGTAAAGAAAAAGTGGATTTTTCCTACAGACGGCGCCAATTGTAATGACGTATTTTCCAGAAGGGAAACTTTGCCAATACTTCAGTAAGGAGGTTATAATTCTAAGCTATAACACAATAGATTTTATGTAGAAACTCAGTAAAACCTGAGAAAAACCACGACCTCCGGGAGGGTTTGATGGTGAAATCCAATATGTGCTAATTATTATAATTGCTGAAAAATAGAATAAATATAAATAGTAAAAAATAATAGAGTTTTAGATCCCTTTTACATGTGTTCTGCCTGTATTTATAATGGATACCGACAGCTATAAATAATTGGTCTCCTATTTTAATGGGTAGTGGGTGAGCTTGTACACCTACCAGCTACTAGCTGGCAGGTGTACAACAAAGGCGTGCTACCAGCTGCTTCACGAGTTTTTATTCTAGACAGACTAGGACCTCACGCCAATAATCAGGGATGTGACGTTCGATCTAATCATAATCAACATGGGGGCGAGCCAGCTATGGTACAGGAAGTCTACCAAGAAGTTGATGGAGGTCTTGTTGAAGTCAGGCAAACGGATTGGCCACCCCATAGAAGAGTTCGTATTCTGGCGTGTGATCAGCTAAGCGAAGGAAGTGACAATTACAATCCTTGCGAAGGACGCATCCCACGCCTGACCATCACAGTTCGTCAGTATGTAACTCAGGAACATGTTGAAAAATATATCAAAGAACTGCTCGATGCCCAGGCACAAACCACTAAAGGCATTCATAACACACTACAGAAAAGCCTGATTGCTCATAAACTATTGGATGGCGAAGTTCCCACCGGTTTCTACACTCCAAAAATCTAAAAATAGAGGGGAACTGTTCCAGTAGAGTACGTTTAAGAATTCCAGGATGCTTTAGGCTTACATTCTACATCTAGCCACATTCTATACCAACACTTTCCTACCAACTTGCAAGGTGAACCTTTGCGATGGTTCTACTCACTACCAGAAGGGTCAATTACAACTTTTAAGCAATTATGGGAACTCTTCATCAAGAAATACTCACACAACAAAGACAATGGAGAGAATTTATATTTTCTGCTTAGCCTTAAGCAGGTACCAAGATAAAAGCTTGAAACATTTACTAAGAAATTCTTGGAGTTGGCCAGAAAGGTAGACCGACTCGATCATAAAATTATTATTTCAGCCTTCACCAATACTTTGCTCGTGGATGAAAGGGCGAAGGAGTACCTGATTCTAATCAAGCCTACGACTTTAGAAGATAAGATCGAGAAGGTTAACGCCTACATTGATCTCGAAGGGATGGTGTCCGAAAGACAGAAAACTCCAAAATCAACCTTGACAATAAGAAATCAATCCACAGATCGGCAAGATTTCAGCCATACTGCTGATCACAAAGGAGGTAGGAAGCGAACAAAATCTAATGACGATCGCACTCAGAGAGGTGGTAATACACCCAAGCCCTATCTTCCTAAGATGAATTCACGATAACCAACATATATCCTATACTTCAAAAGGATAAGTTCTTCCGCAATGCCCAGTATCTCCAACCCATTGAGAACAAACCTTATTGTATACACCATAAAATTTGGCATCACGATACAGAATATTGCTTCGCTTTACATCGACTTTTGGAGTATATTTTTGTGGATTGATGAATGCATGAGTATATAGTGGACGTTGAAAGTTATTAAAATGGGAGTTACAAGCTTACTACCAAGATCGTACAGGTCAAAGAAGCGGTAAAGGAGAAATATTTATACCATATATCCCTCAACCACTTTATCGAAATTCATGCCATTAATAGGTTGATCAGATGCAAAAGATGATGTTTCGGCCAGTGTCACGATTTATCCATGGTCGATAAAGAAACCCGGTTACTCTCCGCATCTAGATCCCAACGCACAGGGATATCCTTCGAATATTGCGGCGTTCGCCATGTCAGCTTTCCTCATCATGATACACTCGTGACCATGCTGAAAATAAGAAATGTTGTACTACATACAATGATGGTAGATACTGGCAGTAGCATTAAACTGCTTTTCCAAAGCACGATTGATCAGATGGGACTGGCCGATAAAGTTTAACCTAGTGACGTTGACATCAGTAGGTTCAACATCTCTAAGGAAGAACGTGTAGGAAAGATCATACTTCCTATTACAGCTAGACCAGCAATAATTGACATAGTATTCTACATTATCAATGCGAGGTCACGTTATCTGGGGATCATGAGACGTTGCTGGCTTCATAACATGCGAGTTATCCTATCGACCTATCATTTGGTACTACGATTCGATTAGAATGACGGCATTTACGAGATCAAAGGCAGCCAGAAACTAGCTCGAGCTTGTAAAAATTATGTTACCACTGTGATAGAACCATCAGTACCATAACCCTCATAGCAATTACAGAAAACCATAGAGAATTATTACAGAGAACTTTACAGAAAACGAGCTGCCAAGCGTAGAAACTACATAATACGTCGAGATCAGTAGAGATAAAAAGGGTACCCACATTGGAACTCATTTGCCCTCAACATAGTACAATACTCTTATTCAAGTTCTTAGGATATTTGATCAGCAAGCAAGATATCGAGGCTAACCCAGATCGTATTTGTGCATTGTTATGTATGCCTTCTCCAAAGACAAAGAAAGACATATAGAAATTGGTTGGCAAGATAGCAGCAATCAATCGTTTTATTTCTCAATCTTCAGACCGGTGTCGATGGTTATTCGACCTACTGCGCGAAGGGATAAAAAAAAAAGAACCTAAAAAAGATCTCGAGATCGAGTGGATTGCAGAATGTGAAACAGCGTTCCAGGAACTAAAATGCTATTTGGGAAAGCCACAAATAATGAATATGCACAAGGAAAATGAAGAGCTCACCATATATCTTACTATTACTGATGAATCACTAAGCTCAGTCTTCATTCAACTTGATAAAAAGATAGAGAAACCTGTCTACTTTATCAGCAGGACTCTCACTCCGGCCAAAACACGGTACACTAAGATTGAGAAACTACTTTTAGCTCTCGTCTACACATCGCAGAAGTTAAAACAATATTTCCAAGCTCACTCAGTTTGAGTAATGACAAATTATCCTTTACGCGAAATCCTGTCCAAACGACAAAAATCCAGACGAGTCCAATAATGGTCGGTTGCGCTTGGTTAGCACGATATACGTTTTGAACCACGACATTCCGAAAAAGGGCAAGCAGTAGTAGATTTCCTTGCAGACTTTCCAGTAGATGATCCTGACTGGGAAGAAGATAATACCGATATAAATGAGGATTAATTTGATAAAAAATCAAATTAGATCTCCAAGAAGGGTTGGCGCCTTCTAACTGACGATTTTGCCAGACCTGCTAGGTCAGGTATCGGGATCGTTCTTATCACACATTCCAATGACATAATTGATAAAATAATGTGACTCAACTTCAAAGCCACCAATAATGAGACCGAATATGAGGCATTAATCCACTGTCTAGATTTGGCTCTTGAGATTGGGGTTCCCGAGTTATCTGTATACAGGAACTCTTTACTCATAGTAAACCATTATACAGACAAGTTTCAGAAAAATGGAAAAATAATTAATTACGCCGCATTGGTAGCCGACAGAATGAGCAGATTCAAAAAGGCTACAATCGATCATTTGCCTCACAGAGAAAATAGACATTCTGATTCTCTTGCCTATCTGGTAGGAGTCCTCGGAATATAAGCTCGATATCTAATTACTGAAGTAATATCCACCCCCATCATTAACATCATCAATTCAAATTCTGTTAATACTGGGGGCGGTAAAGAGGACGAAGACGATTGGAGACGACCTTTCCTCATATATATCGGGCCTAAAAATGAGTTTGATGGTGAGCTCCCCAAAGATCCAACTGAAAGGATACGTGTGTTTCACAATGCTAAGCGGTACGTCGTTGCCGATAACTTCTTTTATAAAATGGCAATAACAGGACCCTTTCTCTAATGTTTATCTAATAAAAAGGCTCAAGACTTCCTAAACGAACTTCATGAAGGCACTTGTAGATCTCATGTAGCAGGACGATCTTTAGCAAACTGAGTTATTATTCAAGGAGTCTTTTGGCCTAAAATAAAAGCTCAAGCCATTGAATATGCGAGCAAGTGCGATGCCTGCCAATGACATGGACCCCAAATTCGAGCTCTAGCCTTAGAACTCCATTCGAGCAAGGTTGTCTGGCCATTCAGAAGATGGGCCCTCGACCTCGCGGGAAAGTTCCCAATTGTACCAGGAAAAAGGAAACACCTTCTAGTCACAACGAACTACTTCACCAAGTGGGTAGAAGCAGTTCTTTTGTGTCAAACACGTGAAGTTAAAGCCATCAAGTTTATATGGGAAATGATTATAATATAGTTTTGTTGCCCCCACCTCATCAGAATCGATAATGGACCTCAGTTCGTTGGCTCCAAAGTCGTTAAGTTCCTCAACCAGCACAACATCATCCACTCTTCTTCCAATCCGTATTACTCGCAAGGAAATGGTCATGACGAAATCACCAATCAAACTATCATCAATGGAATCAAAAAGTGCTTGATAGAGAAGAATGGTAATTGGGTATAAGAGTTACCACATGTGTTATGGGCGTATCGAACAACACCTCGAGTATCGACTGGATGTATGTCATTTTTGCTGGCATATGGCACAGAAGCAATCCTCCCCACTTAATATCATCACCCACTACGTGACCATACCATAACAGATAAAGAAAACGAGTTCCAGTTGGCATGTAACATGAATTAGTTCAAAGAAATAAGAGACAAAGCAATCATGAACTTGGGAAGATACCATCAGGCCTTGGCAAGATCATATAACAAATGAGCTCGTCATAGAGAGTTCAAAATTAAAGATCTCGTCTTACGAGAGGTACCAAAACATAAAAAGGAACTCAATGCTAGAAAACTCATAAAAAATTGGGAATGACCTTTTATCATTATTGGGAAAAATAGGGTTGGCTCTTACGACCTCGCCACATAACATGGAGATCGCATCCTTAATCTTTGGAATACAAGGAGATTAAAGTTATATCGCAGATAATAATCTATCACAGTATACTTTTATACTATTTCTATCATTGTGTACGTCGGTCTTACATCAATGAAATACTTATGTTTGATCACCCTACATCAAAGTACTTTCTACTATTTCATACAATACTCTTCTATATCTAACACTTTTGTACGTCAATCTTACAACAATGAAATACTTGTGTTCAGTTTCCCTACATAGTAGTACTTTTCTACAATCTTATAGAAGTACTTTTATATACAAAATACATTTTTAATATCACTGGTTACTAGTGGGTCCACCCCATTCTACTATTACAAATTATTTGTTTCTTCAACCAATCTGATCTTATACTACATTACAGATAGTTTATTACTTCAGCCAAACTAATCTTCTATTACATTATAGATCGTTTGCTGCTTTAGCCAAACTAATATTCTATTACATTACAGATCGCTTATTGCTTTAGCCAAATAAATCTTCTATTATATTTCAGATCGTTTGTTGCTTCAGCCAAACTGATCTTCTATTATATTACAGATCGTTTGTTGCTTCAGCCAATCTGATCTTTTATTACATTACAGATCGTTTGTTACTTAAGCCAATATGATCTTCTATTACATTATAGATCGTTTATTGCTTTAGCCAATCTGATCTTCTATAATATTACAAATTGTTTGTTGCTTCAGCCAATCTGATCTTCTCCACATTACAGATCGTTTGCTGCTACAGCCAAACTGATCTTCTATTACATAACAAGTCATTTATTACTTTAGACAATTCGATCTTTTATCATACGACATGTCAACTTTTGGTTCTACAATACGGCTACTAGACCTTTATACCACAATTGGTTCATCAAAAGGTCAGTACAAGTATGTACAGGTTACTAATTCTATTATCAGTCCAATTTTGGTATACTCTATCTATTATAGTTCCATTAGTATAGTGCGAATCATTCCTTTTTTCATTCATAACGCCTATTCAATCACTCGAACTATTGGCTCTACCATGCGAACTTTCCCCACGCCTAGAAAGTCACAGACGCATCAACTCTGGCACCCTCCCAGTAACAATTTGTTTCCTTCTTTAACCTTACTCTTAGTAAGAGCACCAATCCTTGACATCATGCGATCCATATACTCAGCTTGCACTAGCCGTATGTCATACTACACACTATTGGTGACCAGTTTGTCATAGACAGTGTCTCTTTATGTTTCCAATCTCTTGAACTCGAACACAAAAAAGGAGAGCACTGCCGTCATCTCTTTTTCATGCATATCACTTGCCTCGCGCTTCACCTTGTCAGGTACAACAAGCTCTGTAATTTTTCCTTTAGCCTAACTCAACATCCCTTCTAACGTTTTATAACGTTCTTCTATCACCCGATTTTTTATCCAATATAACTTTATTACGAGCTTCCATTACTGTCATGAATTCGTCCATATGGGCAACAAAGCCATCGATTCCTCCATTGCAGACTCATTCTGACTTCTTTCTACAACCCCTTCATCAAGATTTACTTCAGCCTTAAAAAGATCAGCCTCCAACTTGGTCTTCGCGCTAAGCAGTTCCTTAATTTCCTTTTGGTACTCCAAAGTATTTAACTCTAAAGTTTGAACTACACATCCTTTAGAGTCCCTATCTTGAGCCACTGCCTTTTTATTAATTCATTATATTCACTGTGGGCCTCTTCAAACTCTTTCAATCTCATACAAGTGGCATACCACAATCCTTCATATGTACGAGCATGCTCATCTGCCTCCCTCACAACAACTCGCACATCAATTATTTCAGCCTCAAGCATATTTATTTGAAATTGCAAAATTTTAACATTATCTTTTTCTTTATCTAACACCGCCAACAACTCTGTCACTTCAAGTCGCGCCGGTGTTAGTTCTGCCTCCTGTTGGGTTCTTTGTTCTGAAATGTCCAACTCTTTTTTCTTTATAACTTTTTTTAGCCCCTCCATTTTTTTTAGCTCAATGGCTAGTTTAGCCTTCTTATCTTCAAGTTGTTTGGTCAAACGAGCCACTGTGCTTCACTCTTTCATTACTTTCACCTCCATCTTTTCCTTTAAATCAGTAACACTTATTAGTACTTCCTGATGACGATTCAGATCAATGTTTAGTTTTTTATTTAAAACGTGTAATGCTTCACACTGGTTTTGAACATCTGCCAGTTTACACTGTAGCAACAGTCAACTTTCGCATACATACTAGTTCGTGTATCCAAACAGTTTACATACCACAGTTAACAATTTTACTCAAGAACATAATATTTGAGTAATATCGATCCATAGCTCTATTTTATATCTATACTATCATCACAGAGAACAGATTTTATTTATCATCAAAATAGTATACATACATCTAATGCATATGAAACTTGACTACTTCACTTTTGCTTCTTTGAGCTATGAGAGGATTGCCCCTTATATCTCGAACTCTTTACCCTATCTATCTGTACATCCAAAGGAGTTATAAAGGTCACCACCTCCTACTGGCATTACTTTTTCCATGACCGATATATCAGGCTCTCAACCTCCTCATTGTCCTCTTCTGATAATTTTTTTCTCGATCTAGGAGCTGGTTTTTCAGCAACCTTTTCCTCCTCATCTTTTGTAAATCGGACATTTTCAGCTTTTCGTTTTCTATATCAAAATTATTCCCATAATCCATTACATACTTCCTAAACTTGTTCTCTACCCTCACCAGCTCCCCTCCATAAAACTTAATCACACTTTCAATATGATATTCATGGTCCGTTCGAGGTACGACCTTTGTTCGTGACGGATACAAATGTTCTCTCAATTGTATATGTGTCAAGTGCAGACGCTTGCGCATTTCTTTTTACAAGACACATAACGCTATCAAATTACCTTTCACCTTCTTTCTAATAGTTGTTTCTTTTGTCAATTGATTTGATAAGAACGTTTTTTGCTCTATACTTTGTGTCAACACATTTTGTAACTCATTTACCTCACCCTCTAATTTCCCTTGCACCTTTATTTGTTCTTTCTTTATCTTGAAAAATATAATCCTCATTGCCCTTCAATCCTACATAAAGCCAAGAACATCAGGTAAAGGCCCTACATCGCCCCATATAACATACACACCAGCTCGAGCTGAGCATTTTTTTGCCTTTACACTATGACGATTACATGCTTCTTGAGCTAAAAATGTAACTCGAGCTGGGTCAGGTACTAAACCATTTTCCTTCAAAAGTTTTACATAAGCTTCATTTAAATCCCGCTCACTATCTACTTCGGCCTCAAAATACAGTGTCAGAACTACCAAAATTTGCTGACACCTAACCTTATCACTCAGGTCACTAATTGGGCAAGTCATTCGGCTTTCGTACTAACGCCCCCCTTTCTTCGTCTTTTCTTATAACTTCACCCCTTTCTATTTTTATCTTAGTATATTTACACTGAAGGTCATATAATTCTTTAAAAAAATTCTCCGAATTAGACTTAAATTGCATTTTCTCATATTCAGTTTTATTTAGTACCTATTAAATACGAGCCACGAAATCCCTCGCTCTACTCAACGATCTCTTTAGGTCGGAAATCGCTTTTCTCAACCGCTCTACCTCCTACATAGATTACAAATGTTTTTGTTATCATACAAACAAACAAACAAAGAACAATAAAAAACGTCTATCAAACTTAACAATTTTAAGACCACACAGAGTACAATCTCATCAAAGTCAAGACAAAATAACATAAGTTTAAAACCGAATACCACAGACTGATTAAACAATATTGTCAGTCTCTACCTCAGATGGAGGATCTACTTCAATATCAGTAGATCTGACTTGTTCAGATTGAGAAACAAATACAGTGGCTGGTACAATAACATCTTCAACCACTTCATCCTCTGCATTTGAAGCAAAGACTATCTCCTCATATTTGCCAGTTCGGCCCAGCTCTATATTAGCAGTAGTCAATCCAAAGTAGCTATAAGATTAGACAAAATAGTCTCTTTTCGCCCGTAACTCTGTACATGCTTGAGAGATAGTCTCCTTGCGCTCTGACAACTTTACATATCGTGCTTCAATCGTTCTCAACTCTTTGGCCCTTCTCTCTTCCTCTTTCTTGAGTTTTTTCGAGCTCCTTCACATGAGCTGTTTGAGTATCGAGCCTGTGAGTAAGCTCTCCAAACTCTTGGCTCCTCTACTCAATGAATTTAGTAGTTCCCTTTATCAGCATCGAGAGCTGCTAATACAAGACACAAGATCAGTAAGACATATATCAACTCACACATGCAGCAAATCGAGAATATCAATACATACCCCCAGAGTCTGTTCTTGAAACATATCATCAAGAAAATGCGGATCAGTCCCCGCCATCGTAAAGTATTTTTTTCTCCATCTCTCTCAGCTTGGCTACAGCCTTGGCACTAGTATGATCATTGCATTTTCCCTCATGTCGTTTCCTTTTCAGCGACCCCTTGTCAGCATCTAAAGAAGTGACCTCACTCACCACCTACTTCTCCACTACGCCTTCAGCAGCAGGCTTACCAACCTCTTTCCCTGAGGCCCCCACCACAGTAGAAATTGAAGCTTCTGGCACTGACTTTTTCAACCTCGGAAACGGCCACTTCACATTTGTACTCTCTGGCTCAGGCAGAGGGAAGCCAGTCAAATCACCTACATAAAGTTGGGCTTCTTCTTCTAAGCCATAACTCAATTCTTGTAAGCTCGCTGTACTTTGAGCATTATAGAGTCTACCCTATTATCCTTATGGATACCTAATTCACCGAGTACTTGCTTTAAATAAACATGCTCAAGGGTTACGCAGTCGAATAAGCTGGTATTATCAATCAGAGATTTGGGATTACGTCCTGACAAACAAAAAATAATAATATGGTTAGCAACTCGAAGACACATTGATGGTTGGTCGAAGCTAACAAATGTTACTTACTTGGATTATAATACTTATGGTTCAGGACGAGCGCTGGTTCATCTGGAACCTGCATACAGTTTCCTCCTACCCATACAAGGTGGTCGTTCCATAGTCTACCCACAGATTTAAAGTAAAAAAACTTTAGCCTAGAAGAATTACTATACAGGTAACCGCTATTACGACCTTTGACGAACTTCAGTCTGTAAAATTTCATTACGTCATCTATTTTGAACTACTTGGCAGTCCCGTTCTTTTTCCACTTCTCATTCAGTGCCTCATACACCCTCATCATCTCAAATACATTCCCATTTAATTTGGCAGAGCAGCACTGTAATACATTCATAACCCTTTTTTGAAAGAAGGTCAGAGGAATCATAAGGCCGTATACAACATGATTCAGATAACACAAAAACTTATCATTTAGGCCTGTCATCCCCGCACCATTATAATACAAAATTTCTACATCTTCATTAATACCTTTCTCCCTTTTTCACTTATTCAGGCAGGGAACTTGGTAATATACCCCTTCCTCCCCTTTTCCTGGAACATAAGTCCTAAACCATTAACCTTCTACCATCACATAGTTTTCCCACTCTCCTTTTAACTTATTCTTATATTTTAGAAATTCTTTCCCTACATCTACTCCCTCAGGGTATATAAAAAATAATTTACTAACTTGTACTATAAGACCCACAATCTTCTGCTTTACCCGCACGCTTCATAGAGATTGGCCGCTCCCGTTGTTTCTCCAACAATTTTCTCTCACCATATAAAGATATCTCTACCAAATTACACTCAGAACTCAAAGGTTTCTTCTCCCCAGAGATACTGGCTGTACCACATTTCTCTCTCTTTAAAACTGTAGCTAATTTATGAGGGAGAGAGAGATAAGTTTTTATACTCTCCATCGGTTTATACAATAACGGCTCTTTCAGACACATGTCAGTCTCCCCTACTGTCTCTACATGTACATCTTTTCGTCTCACAACATCATCATGACTTCTGTGATAATGTCCACTGTCATCACGTCTGTCTCTACTTTTTACCATTAAAATTTTTTGCCCCTCTTCCCCAAAGCAGTATACACGATCAATCACCTTGCTTTTATAATCAACCAAGATCGTACCATAATATACGTCATTCCTAAAATAGCTTAATATTCAAATTTGAAATTATATGTACAGTTGTTACAATCAAACAGCTGTAATCCATAATATTTGACACATGAAAAGTTAAGCAAAAACATTGATCTTATTTCAGTTCGTAGATTCAATCTGCTTTATTGTAAATAACAAAAATAGAATACTGCAAATATATTACTTATTTATTTTGAGCTCTCAAAATTCGAGCTTACAATCACATATAGTTACACTTAAAGCAGCCCGAATGATTCACTGTACCACATGGTATTATCTCCCCTCCTGCTGCTCTTTCATCTTCTTCAGCAAGCTTGCCCGTGCGATCTCTCGAACGGCATCTTCCCGCAAAGTTGAATCCAGCAGCAATTTACCGAAAATGTCACACCAAAAAAAACTGATCATACTCCGCACGCCTGCCTTTGCCATTTAGCCCGCCTAACTTCAAAGGCCACTCTGGTAACACAACATTATAAGGCAACAAGCGAAAGTAGCGCTCACGGAGTTTAGACACTTTGATGTTCAGCCTACCTTCTATATCATAATGAACACACTAAGAACGTGTCCTCACCATTACCACTTGGAATTACTCAACAATAAATTTTCCCTACAGAAGATACACGGTATAACAGACAAAGATCACTACTTTATATAGCCAACGTGAAGATCTATGGAAATCTAAATCACCTTCCCAATAGATTTTGAGGAAAGATATATTTTGCAAAAAACAAATTTTTGAAAATAAGAATATTAGCAGAAACCCGAGAATATTGTGACAGATTATACTTTCCATGTTATGAAATATCTCCTCGGGTCTTATTCACACAGATGGAGTTTACAACAAACAGTCAAGTACATCCAGCAGTAGCTCCAACATTAGCTTCTACAGGCAGATATCATTTACTTACCTCAAGACATTTTTTAGTCAGTTCGAATCAACAGCTCATGGTCATATAAATATCCTTAAAACCATCCAATCATCCTAGCCACTTGTTTACTTACATTCACCAAACAATCTCATTACATTTTCGGACTCCTCTCTTTTCAACCTCACTTTCTACTACCTTTACTATTATACATACTGAGATCGCTACAGTTCGATTTGTTTAAAAATGCTCCATAACACCTTGATGTTTATCACACAAACACATTTCCAGACTTTCTTTTCATTATTTTTACCTTTTCACATTTAAATTCATCCGCAGTTCAAATTATTATTTTTCAATGTCCAACAAGTCAGCTCGAAAAGAGTATTATACACCTAAAGTTAAAGTTTGAAACATAACATAAAGTTGACAGAACAAAGATATTTCATTAGCCTGAATATTTCTTACATCTTAGAATTTGCAGAATACTTTATAGATCACAACTCTTCCAGACATTTTTTACAGATGGTTTTTCAGATTACATTCCCTCAGTTCACACTCTGAAACTCTTCCTTAAGAAAAGTGAAGATGATGAAAAATTGAAGAGTGCTTCCAAACTCTGATCCTCTGCAAAGATGGCCTAGGCAATCCAAGAACTGGAAATCACTAAGAGAGTTAAAGCGTTCGTGCTTGAATCAACCTTTCAAAGAAGGATCTTCTTCACGACCAAAGAAGATGATTGTGCGAAAGAAAAAAGCCTCCTCTAACACCATCTCTTCCACCATAACCCCCACCACCCTGCGTAACAGAGAAGGAAAGATGGTCTTATTTTTGAGCAAAAACTCACTCACCAGTAGGGTACCGACGAGACTCCCTCGGACGAACGCCTGCCGCTTCATCTTCAGCTATAAGAGCTTCCTCTGCCACCAGACACAACCCATTTTAGCACTCCCCCTCCGATGTCAACAGATAATAGAAATGCACCATTTGGAAATGCTCATCCTCTGCCTCCACCACATCCTCGTATGTCATCCCGAGAAAGGTAGAAGATACCGGAATTGGTGTAGGTAGGCTCAAGGATTGGTTCCCAAAGTATCGGAAGCAAAATTATTCTACTTTCGCCAGAATCCTTGCCTCCCGAGATTGTTGTCTCGTAGTTACCATCCTCTCAACAACAGGAAGGTTGCAGATTACAGAAAGCAGTTACAGAAAGAATGATACATAAGCAAAGTTCGGAGAAACACTTGGTTAATCACAACTGCAACAAACAAGTCAGAGTGCTATTTATACTGCAATCAGCATTAAAAATGACTTTCTAAATTCCCAACATCAGAAGGAATTCATATGCAACAATATTGACCAGAACTATTGGTTCTAGGAAACCCAACAGTCACAATCAGATATTCATGACGACGGATTAGAAATGATTCCCCGGTATTAATTACAGCATTAATGAAGCTTCTCAACAAACACCACTCGACCATACTAGTTCTCGTACTATTGGTTGAGAGGGGGTGGTTGTAGTGGCTTATTCCGCATCTCAAGCTTATGTTTTATCTTTAATCATCATACGACTACTCGACTTCATCAATATACATGTGACACAATTTATGATATATTATATCTACAGAGTTCTATTCATCATTTTCGACCTCTACATCAACAGTTTGAGTCAACAAACGTACCGTCATCAATGAAGCCGTTACAAAACATCAAGATCAGACCGTTACACAATCGGTTCAAAAACTATTATATATATATATATAGTTCATCATTAAGAATAATAATGGTCGTCAAACGGTCATATTATAAGACTTATAATAGGACCAGAAAATTTTATATGAAGAACGGATGAATCCAGACTCAAATAATCTCTACAAAATACTCAAAACTACTCTTGTAATAGCTAGCAACAATCAATAAGATTTTTCTTTCTAAATCCTCAAGAGATTTTGTGGTTTTTAACATATTCAAAGATTTTTCACACTAAACTTGGTGTTAGTATTCGTCCATTATCCATCTAAACACTCTGATTATCCTTGGTGTAAAGACTAAGTTCGAGATACCAAATTAAGCTATTACAATATTAGTGCGATATTTATAAAACCTATTAGATAATTAATTGGTCAAGTCTTGAATTTGCAGCTCACCATTATATATTATTAGTGGCATATATGCAAAGAATAAGAGCATCTCCAACAGAGTGGTATGCTGTTAATGTTTTTCCATACTCTTGCAAAAAACACATCCAATAGGGGTATGGTGTTCAGCATACTCACCCTCATACCCCTTCAAAGTATGCAAAACCTGAACTTGGCGAGGAGTATACGCATACCGCCTAGGTGTTGAACCGTTCAGCGTCCAACAACTTTTTTAATATAGCTGTCTAGGCGCTGAAACGTTCAGTGCCCAACAATTTTTTAATACATTTGTCCAAGGGGGAAAGTAATAATTAACAGACGCTAGGCACTGAACCGTTCAGCGCCAAAAAAAAAAAACATATCATTTAGCCTTTTGTTGTTGGGCACTGAACCGTTAAGCGCCCAAGAAAAAAAAAGCGTAATTTCTGTTAGATTAAAACAGTATGCAATTCTGGAATACCAGTATAGTAAACCGGAACAGTATACTCTTCTGATGGAGATGCTCTAAGCACTAGTGTTGCTTAAAAAAAGAAAGAAGGAATAACATATGGTAGTGAATAGCAACAAAAAGCGCGCTACCTGCTGGCCATTGAATAGAATACTGAATACCTGCCGTCTAGCATATCAATAGCTCCAAACAGTGCCATCCTCCACCATAGAGCAGTTCGCTTTGATGCTCTCTGCCACATCATGTCTCAGTGTGTTGCCTAACTTTTCAGGTTCTCTTTAGAAGTCATTGGAGGTCTCTCTTAAGATTAACAATCAGACACACAGGGCAGTTAATCCTCTTTGAACATTGAGAAAATCATAATTGCCATATATGTTGGTGATCACGAAGGTATAAACTACAGTATTATGTATCATGAGGACAATACGCATGATCAAAGAATGTTTGTATCTTGAGACCGAAGGTCGTAGGCAACATAAACATGAAAGATGACGTACTTTGGAATATGTTGAGAGTTAGTTAAATGAAACATGAAAATATTAAGAGTTAAAAAAATGCATGTTATGTTTTCAATTAATATAAGAAACGGGGCTTTGTTATTATGTCACGTAGTTTCTCTGAACTATTGTCCATATTTTTAAATGTATTTGATTGACTGATCAAGTCGTTAATTTATATTTGCTAATCGTCTCCTTCACCCAACCATTATAAAGAGTGAGCATCAGATTGTTACAAAAGTTTATAGAAGGCTATAACCAGGTAAGAAAGTTTCTTGAAAAATCTGGTGATTTGTTTCTTGAAGTAGTACATTTCTTTTGGATCGATAATCTAGGCTTAGTTTTCTGGTCAAATGGATAATAACTCCTGAATTGTATTAAACTCATAATTCTTAGTTGTTCAACATCAAGCGTCAGTTTCGATGGCTACTGCTACACCCACAGTGATATTTGGTGATATTGAGTTACTTTACAGAACCAATTGCCTGGTTTGGAGCGTTTTCTTGAAAGATTACTTACTGAGTGAAAATCTATAGGATATTGTTGATGGAACGGAGGTAAAACCGGAGGAAACCCAACCTGAGTTCAAGGCTTGGAGAAAGAATGATGCAAAGGCTCGTCGTGCAATCCTTCTTTCATATGGTTCAGATGCACTTCCTTATATAGAAGAAATGGATTCGGCCAAGGTTGTTTGGGATCAGCTGGCCGTTATTATGAGCACAAAAGTGAATTGGGAACCGGAAGTTTTTTATGAAGCCTCAGAAGTCATACCAGAAGAAGTGAATGAGGAAGTGAAGTATTCCTTAGAAGAAGCAGAAGGCGAAGCAGGTAAAACCTAAACTTATTTTTACAAGTTGAGTGCATAAATTAGAGTTTATTATTATGAGGCTATTTTTTTATTTTCTGTTTTGCTAGGCAAGCCGGGTTTAGGCAGACCCGTGACCAGATATATAAAAAGAAAAGAATCCATATGGTGGAGACAATTCCCCCTAATCCTTAAAGAGTCAACATGAAAACCTGGGAGGGGAAGAACCAAACACCCAAAAGGAAAAACAACTTAAAACAACAGGTATACTTAAATTTTTTTTACAAAGAAGCAAAACTAAAGAGACTCCTGCTATGGATATGGCTCTTTAGGAAGTTTGTCTCTCGTAGTTACTACTTCTTGCTCGACCTTTTTACTCAGTAAGGAGGCATCTTCACCATAAATAAAAACTTCCATTGGTACTGAACTATGCAAGTACCTTGATTTTGTTTTGATTTAATGATATGCTATTAAGAATGATACTCTAGGTTGCATAAAGGAATCCTCACCTACCTTATAGACCATTTTCTCAGTTACTTCTTCTATTTCTTCTGATGTTTCCCTTGCAAGTATTTTATGATATCATTAATATGGGTTAGCTTCCATTTAAACCCATAGGTAAAATGTGTATCATCAGAATTTCATAGTTTATGTGATGTAACATGTATTCTGGTCATTATGAGTCAGGAACTAAAGATTTTAACATATCTTATTCTTGGGGGAAAAATAACCCCAGAACAGACCACGACCGGTGACTATACATGGGCAGTTCCTCTAAACAAAGCATTACAAGAAGATGATTGGGAGAAAACAAAGAGGTTTTTCCAGCTACAGCCGAATTTAGTGACGATGCCAATAGATGAAGAAGAAAATACAGCTCTTACTAGTATGACCCTTATAAGAAAAGTGGGATTTGTGAGAGAATTAGCCAAGTTGATGCCACCAGGAGCCTTAGAGCATAAGAATATTAATTAAGGGACAAACTGCCCTTGATATTGCAGCTCAGTTTGATGATAAAGAAATGGCAGAGGTCTTGGTTAAGAAGAATGGTAAGTTGCTTTGCATGGCAAATTGGAACGGTGATGTACCAGTTGTTGTGGCTGCTATCTACAGTAACAGAAATATGTTGCAATATCTTTACTCAGTAACCCCAAATGAACAGATAGAATCAGTACTCGTAATCGTTGCAATGCAACTTGGTGTATATGGTAAGTCCTAACTCACTCAACAATTCTTCAGATGAGATTAGGATTGTTAACCATGATGCATTGTGTAGACAACCGTCATTAAAGTATCTTGTTCACATTACTTTTGCAGACATTCCTTTGGATTTTTTGCGTCGCTATCCGCTATTAGTTATTACTCCAGACGATAATGGAGAATCATTTATGGGTGAATTGGCTACTAACCCATCGGTGCTGGGGGTGGAAGTCAAAATAATGTTTGGTAGCGACGAATACCTCAATGTTTGTACCTTCTTCTTTTACCTTGATAACTTTCTAAAGTATATAAAGTATGAAGCTTGAGGTTATCGCAATAGAACCCATGCCATGAATGCCTAAAATTGAACCCCTCTAGCCAACCAATGGTTCTTCACCACTAGAAACCGTGGTAGCCCTAATATCAATTTGTTGCGCAAAACCCCTTTATTACTGTAGGCCAAATAACGTTACGAAATCCTGTTTCTCTTTTGAAAATAAATCTAGTGTCACAAAATACTTTTCCAATAGGTATATAAAGACGGAAAGTATCACTCCCTCAATTTTACATGGCTTACATTATACTAAAGGATTTTTTGTAAGTTTATTCTAAAGTTTTCCAAAGCGTGCAAATTAATTTGGTCTTATATATAACAGTAATTGGAACGCTACCAAAATCATTTCAGCATGCCTTAAACTATCAGGTATGTAAGGTCAGTCACTTGTGTTAAGAAAACAATTTAATCCTCACTTCTGAGCTAGGAATTTATTTTGATTACAGTTCCAGATATCCAGCAAATACAAGATACCAAGTTAAGGCAAGACCAAGCACTAAAAATACTCAGTCTCTGTTGTAAACAAATTTCGAATGTCTTTATTTGATCAAATAAGAGAGGTCAAACAGAAGGAAGCATAATGTGCAGCTGTTTATGGTGGAAATACTAAGTTTATAGTCGAGATTTTGAAGTTTTGTCCGCAATTCGCAACCGTGCTTAATGATGATGGGCAATACATAACTATTTCAAATGCAGTTATACAGCGCAAAGAGAAAGTGTTTCAACTTTTATTTAAGATGAAAGAAATGAATATAATTATAAATGCGGAGGATGTTTTTGAGAACATGTTACATCATGCCGCAATGTTGTCACCCTCTTCTGAACTCCAGAGCGTTTCCGGTGCCGCTCTTTAGATGCAAAGGGAGCTACAATGGTACAAGGTATTGCAAAGTATATCCTAACAAAATATTTATTATTTTAGGCAAGTTTTATTGATTTTCATACAATTTTTGTTTAATTACAGGAGGTGGAGATGGTCGTACATCCAATGATGAGATCAATTGCAAACTTAAATGGCAAACTGCCTAGAGAGTTGTTTACGGAGGAACACAAGGAATTGCTTACACAAGGGGAGAAATGGATAAAGGAAACGTCGCAGTATTTGATGGTTGTAGCAACACTCATAGCCACCGTTATGTTTGCAGCAACTTTTACTATACCAGGTGTTGGGTAGTCCAACCCATGATGAGGCCCATAAACTTAAT
Organism: Kingdonia uniflora; assembly: GCA_014058105.1. NCBI lineage: Eukaryota > Viridiplantae > Streptophyta > Magnoliopsida > Ranunculales > Circaeasteraceae > Kingdonia > Kingdonia uniflora. Next base: position 293,350 of record JACGCM010002641.1, read on the forward strand.
GGGCTTAGTTTTTACCTTGGAAAAGGTAAATGGAGACTTCTAGAAAAGCCTTGTATTTTTTAATGTGGTGTGTACTCTTGAAGAAAGTTCTAGAGATAGAACTTTGAAAACCAACTTGAAGAAAACAAATTTATCTCCATTGGTGGTGAAGAGAGGAATCAATCCAAGTATTATTTGTGCTCCGATCAAGCAACAAAAGAAAGTGTTCTCCAACGAGTTTGTCGACGGAAAGGGGATTAAATGTGTCTTTTCAAGTTGAAAGTAAACAACATTTAGTAGATCTTGTTTGGGCATACAAGGTGCTGAATTTTATTGTAACCCTCACGATTGAGGATGTTTGTAATCCGTTTATTGATATAGTAGATTCGGATTTGCCCCGCGGTTTTTCCCTTTCACGTTGAAGGGATTTCACGTAAAAATCGTGTATTGTCTTTGATTGTTTGTTAATTTATTTGTTGTTAAATTTCTCTTGTTTATCATCGAGTTATACATAGTGGAAAAATCGTAATTTCCCAACAATTGGTGTTAGAGTCGTGGTTGGTGGTGTTTGTGTGTGATTCGTGATGGATGCAAGAATGGTTAGTCTCAACGGTAACAATTAGTCGATTTGGATGCCGAAGATGAAAGACTTGCTTTATTGCAAGGACTTGTATGTACCTATTGAAGGGGTCGGAAGCAAGACAAAAGATATGTCCGACGACAATTGGAAAAAATGGATAGAAAAACGATCAGAACTATTCAACAATGGTTGGATGATGTTGTTTTCTACCATGTGTCAAATGAGAGTTCTTCACAAGCTTTGTGGAAGAAGTTGCACGATCTTTATGAACGGAAGACAGTCGGGAAGAAAACTTTCTTGATTAGAAAGCTAGTGAATTTGAAGTTTAAAAAAGGTTCGTCGATCGCGGAACATCTTAATGAGATTCATAGTATTGTGAATCAATTAACATTTATGAAGATGGTGTTGGAAGAAGAGTTGCAAGCTTTGTTGTTGCTTAGTTCGCTCTCAGAAGTTGGGAAACATTGGTAGTATCGTTAAGCAATTCGGCACCGAATGGTATTGTCACGATGAGCCAAGTTACTAGTAGCTTGTTGAATGAAGAAGTGAGAAGAAAGTCATTGGGTCCTTCTCAATCACAAATATTGGTTAGTGAAGAACGAGGAAAATCTACTAGGAGGTATGATCAAAATCGTGACAAATCGAGAGGAAGATCAAAATCAAGGAACAAAAATATTGAATGTTACTATTGTGGGAAGATTGGCCATATGCAGAAAGATAGTCAAAAATTTCAAGGGGAGAAGAAAGATGGGAAGAACAATGAAAAGAGCAAATATACTTCGGTTGTTGCTACCGGTGATGATGTCGTGATGCTTACAACATATGAGGAAGATTGCTTTGGTGTCATAAATGGAGATATGGGGTGGGTGATCGATACGGGTGCTTCTTACCATGCTACTCCAGATAATGAATTGTTTTCATCTTATAACTCTGTCAATTTTGGTATGGTCAAGTGGGGGAATAATAATGTCTCCAAAATTATAGGTATTGGTGATGTATTTGTTGCAACTAGTAGCAGTCAAAAGCTTATGTTGAAAGATGTAAGACATGTTATGGATCTTCGTTTAAATCTTATTTCGGGTGGAAAGCTCGATGATGAAGGATATAACAACCACTTTGGGCAAGGAAAGTATAAATTGACAAGAGGTTCTCTTGTGGTGGCTAGAGGTGAGAAAATCGATACACTTTACAAGATGAAGGCGCGGTTATGTAAAGGCGGGTTAAATTCGGCCTTGGAGATTTCGTCATCGGTTTTATGGCATTGAAGACTTGGTCATATGAGCGAAAAGGGTTTGTAAATTTTGTCCAAGAAAGATCTCCTTTCCAACATCAAAGGCACGCTTTTAGATTCTTGTGATCATTGGTTTAGTCGGTAAACAACATAGAGTTTCGTTTCTTAAAAGTGGTGGTTCAAAACATGAAACTAAAATTCTAGATGTTGTATATTTCGATGTTTGCCCACTTGATGTCAAGTCTCTTGGTGGTGCTTCCTATTTTGTTACATTCATAGATAATGTTTCGAGAATGGTATGAGTTTATGCTATGAAGACCAAAAATGAGGTGTTTGGTGTTTTCAAGATGTTTCATGCCGTGGTTGAGTGGTGATCCAGGATGATCTAGAGATGCTTTGAGTCGAAGACCAATTTTATCTAAAGTCGTTCGAACGAGATTTAGAGTTATTCGAACGATCAAAGTTTGTCCCACTGGAAATTTGGCCCAGAGCCATATTTCGTTCGAACGAGTTGAGATCTCGTTCGAACGACCAGGCAAGTTTCTAGGGTTTTAGACCAATTAGTTGTAAAGTCATTCGAACGACTCTCAAGTTCGTTCGAGCGACTTTGGCGGTGTTTTTGATTTTCAGGCGTTGTTTTACCTCGAGATCCGTTCTTTTATAATTTTCGAGTTCCTTTGTATATAAAGGGAACTTAGGTTATTTTCTAGGGTTATGTTAGATCTGAAAAGAGTTCTGAGAGAAACCTTGGGTTTGAAAGTTTTTTATTGTAATTACTTCATTTTAAGTAATCGAATTCTCTATTTTTCCAAACCAATTGGTGTTCTTCGTATTTTTCTGCTAACTAGAGCTTCTCAATCGTATTGTAAATTACGGTTTATAGTCTTTACACGTGACCGTCTCAAGCAAACGAAGGAGAAGCTAGTGAGTCCGTTGACGATTCATCGCAAACCTAATTCGAAGAAGAAGGGCGATTTGGAGATGGAGGAGGCCAACGACCGACTCACAATTTTGGAAATGACAGATTCTGACCTAACTTCTACTGTAAGGAGTTGGCAGAATAATTGCGTCTCACGAACCTTGCGAAGGCTTCCACTTCAACGACACGGCGAGGCTGCTCTCATCGGCGAGACCGCTCGAGGAGGAAATGAGTTCTGGAGGGGGATGGAGACATCGATAATGCGGGGATAGATAGCGATTCTAATGATGCCGAATCCATCAAGGAGAGCACAGGTTTTGGTAAGTCATTGAATCATATGCAAAATCTTCATATTGATTTTAAGATTGAGATTCCGGTGTTCGATGGTTCCGTCGATGCCAAGAAGTTGGATAATTGGTTCGATAGGTTAGATACCTATTTTTCTGTTTACAAATACTCCAATGTTTAGCAAATATGTTTTCACTATACGGATAACTCAATTTTATGACGGGCCAAAACCGTCGTTAACGCTCCTTTGTGACGGCTTTAGACCGTCGCGATTCCCATCGCTAACGAGCCGTCGTTTATATATTTCGACAAAAAAGTTTCGTCGCAAAAACATAAATTTTGTGACGGTCTCTCCCCGTCGATAATTTGTGTCAGTTCAGAACCGTCATAAACTTGTTTAAATGTAGTATCCCAATATAGCTATTACGGTGGCTTTGATTAGTTGGAAATTTTGTTGTTTATTTGCGACTAATTCCCCTGGAAAGTCTATTATGAAACAACTAAAATAAAGTCGTCGTATTCAGTGTCCTTGATTTGCGACAATTGCATTGTATAAAGCTGAATAACATAAAAAGAATACACCATATGAAAGAAAATGAATTCCATTTTATTATAAAAATGATGAAGTACATACAACATATTCATTCAAAATTTTGTATATAGTTCTTCCAAATAGAACTTAAAACAATCTTTAGTAACAACTACTCTTTAAACTATCTTCCACTTTTCGCTTGCTTCACGATCTCTTTGTAGTTAAGCGGTGAACTCGCACATATATAGTCTAAGCTTGAATAAATACGGTCTGAAGTTTCATAAATATAGTTTAAACTTGAACTCACATTCAAAAACAGGATCTAGCTTCCCATACAACTTTTCAGCACCTGAAAATAACGCCACGAGTATGCAAGTTTCATTTGATAGGTTGGAAGACTAGAGTTACTTCCTAACCATGATAAATAAGAAATGTAAAAGGTAAAATGAAGGTGAAGTTTAAATACCTTAGGAGCCATCCAATAAGGGACGCCTTTGAAAGAGAGTATTGAACAATGTGAAGTAATTAAATTTAGAACCCTTCTAGACCTGTTTAAGTAGATATATTCAATAGGAGAAAACATAAATACAAAACATATATATTCAATAGGAGAAAATATAAATACAAAATAAAGCTCAAGAGAGTCCCAAGCCTTAGGAACGAAGATGGACATGGTTATAAGATCCCGTATATCCTCTAACGATTCCTAGCAGGGTGTTCACCTAAACCTGAAAACAAGAGAAATCATAAAAAGTACAAAAAAGATCTGAAGAAAAGAAGAGCCTGAGCAGGCTCTTCAGCCCATGTGCAGAGGGTAGGGGCAATGTAAACACACATATTAGCTAGCTTATCAGTAACTTTATTCCCTTCTCTGAAGATATGTGTCACTTAGTTTATAGAACTGAGATAATGCAAGCAGTTAATCCATGTAGCTAATCTCTAGCATGAATTTGACAGTTTCTGGATCGTAAATACATTTCTGTGATGGCTTATGAGCCATTGCATAGAAGGAAGCAATTTCAGGCAACGACAAGCAGCCTCTTCTTACTGTGGCTAGGGTAGAGTCTGGTTTAAAAACTTTTACTTGCCCGGACATTCCATGGCGTTCCTTCAATACCTGATGAACGTTGATATCCAAGTTAATCAAAGAAGTAAAATGGGGTGAGAAGATAAAACATGTAGCCAATCTCTAGCTTTGTGAGTACCTTCTAATAAGCCCCTTTACCAGTTAGGTTCAGATAGCTCCCTCGACAAACTTGGCTGCCACACAAACAAACAAATGCTTTGTACTCTTCCCTACTCAATTGCAGATTCATATAATGAGGCAACCAGGGAAGCAAATTAAATACAATCCCGCCAAAAGCAGGGATCCTGCTTCACAATAGTCTGTTCTTTTTGTAGGTTCAATATGGTCAGTTTCGAGATGTCTCTAGAAGTTCTCAGACTGATTGTTGTAGAATGTTATCAGGATGCACACAACAAACCCATGATGAGGGCAGTAAGAAATGATACACGTTGCAAGAAACAATTTACTCGTCGGAGCAACTATCTTCTTCAGAATCTTGCAACATAAGCACCGCAGCACAGCAAAAGGACTCGCGGTCTTTTAGAAAGAGACAACTCCCATCTGAATTCCACTTCAAGTCCATGATGCTAAACTGGGGCAATGGAATACTAACACAGTATGCACCAGAAGGGGTCCACATGTACAAGTGAGAGCTACCGGTGCATAGGACTAGACGTGGGGATGTTGGATCCCACGCCGCTGCACGAATTGCTTCTTTTTGCACCAAAATTGCAGCAAGTTCGAAATATCGGGAGTTCCATATCCAAAGAACAGTCGGCATACTGTCGTTACGAGTGAAGAGATACTGGCTATCTTTGCTCCATGACAATAGACCGATGCCTTGTTTAGGGTTTGGTTTATCTGCAGGAGGCTTCTGAAATGGCAAGCTAATGGGTAGTTCCATTACTTTGTATCTAACTCTAGAGTGTCCCTCAGGAGAATTTTCAGAATTCCCTTGCATGAACCCATTGCTTAGAGACAATCCTGACATATCCAATTGTAAAGGCTCATCAACTTTCTTGAAACCAGCAGTACTGCAAGGACTACAAACGGTGGATAGGTGCATAAACTCAGCAAATATTTTCCAGGTAAGGTGATCAAATATCCGCAGCATTTGGTCATAACTCCCCACTGCCAGATATTGGCCACATGATGACCATGTAACAGTTTTAACCCCTAATCCACTTTTGTAAGCTTGATACTTAGATAGATACCTCCCATCTGGAGAATAGATCAGAACCTTATAATCTAGAGGAGAATCCCAAATCACTATAGCACTATCATCTGGCGACCATTCAATATCAGCCAAATCAAACGTGTCAACGGCAAAAACACCCATGACTTCCTACGTATGACATGACAAAAGATTAATGTAGTCCTTGCAGTCTCGTCTTGTGCAAACTGCAGCGAACTTTCCATCTTGAGTAAAAGAAACGCCCTTAGACGCATGTTTTGGCCATTACACATGTGCGCAGGCTGTGTTCACCAGTGACCACACGGTTAGCCACAACTGGAAGTCAGATGTTGTAAGAATGTGGCGACTGTCAGGGCTCCACCTTGCATAAGAAATCCCAGCTGGACCTTCATTTATTTTACACGGCAATCGGGTTGAATCAATGACCAAGCTTGTATCATGGGTTTCTTATTAATACCATGTAGTATGTATTCAGAATTGAGAGCCCATTCAATATAGCTAATTTTATCCATGCAAGAAATAATTGTACGACCTTGAGAGACAGAACATCGCGAATCACGAGGCGATAATCGACTGCAACTGTGAGATATCTAGCATTTGGCGAAAAACAACACGGTCCTGTTTGCTTGTATGCCTCTGTGAACTCCATCATTGATAACTTGAACTGTACCAGTCTTTCGTTCTTCAATTTTGACAAATAAATTAGGGCATTCTTTAGAGTAGACTACATTTCTTCAAGGAGATCTGTTGGAGAAGATTGGAACCACCATTACAGTGGTTTTGAAATTTTGGGAAAATCTTAGATGCAACCTTTACTGGTTTAACCTTCCATGGTCCCCGTCGCCTTGGATTAAGAGTTTGGGTCGAGAGCCTGAATCGGAGCTCACTGCTCCATAAAAGGGCCAAAGCCGTCTGAGTTAGTTCCATTGGTTATGCGCCATAAGAACATCAACAGTAGAGTGGGTGAATTCACCCAAAAGCTAGGTGGATTCACCTCCACCCCACTCTTCCCTACTCTGCAGAGGAAATACAAACATAAATCATACCCAAAAAAATATGACCTTCGTACGATACAATGATGGATAATATAAAGAAAACAGTGCACCTATTGCGCCTGAGAACTATGACCCTTGGAAGCACCAATGTTTGTAATGTCAAGAATTCAAAATTTTAAATTATGTGCAACAACTAAAATTCACCACGTCTGTAAAGGAATTATATCTTTAGAGGCTGAAAGAATGAAATAGATACAAAACAAAAAATTGTCTAACCTGAATAAAATCCCGATATGGCAGCATTACTAGGGACTACTGCATCATTGAGAAAATGCCAATTGATAATCACATATCACCAGGTATTACTGTTCAGGGAGCTCTGGCTTTCTATGTTGTTGGTAGGAAATTTGTATTGAGATGTCCCCATTGTACTTGAGCTTCACAAAAAAACATAAAATAATATAATAAGTTATAATTATAAACTTGTCGAAACGCTAAACTGTAAGAAGTCAGTTTTTCCAAAGTATATTATGTTTTCGCCATAACATATGTTTCCTCAAATTTTTTCCAGACCTCATCAACTCAAATATAACAAGCGGGAAATTCAAATATGGTTGACTTAATTTTATAAACATTGAAGTAACAATAATAAACAAAGAGGATAAACCAGTGATCTTCTTCAAGTCTATGTTAGCTTTATGTTAATCTTCTACAAGTTCTTTTCAATCTATCCTGCCTTTCAAAACATGGTTCCCCATGACCTACATGGAAGTGACGAATTTATTAGTAGGGCCTTGACCTTATAGAAATGGTTAAGCTTCCATACTATAGCATGAAACACAGTGCAAAAGACCAAATTTTACCCAAACACAGGTCATTGTGAGCTTCACTTAGAGTAAGTTACACTTTCGCTGAAACAGAACAAAGCACAAACTTAATCACAAAAACAATGTATTTACAACTGATATATACAATTTCCCATCAAGTTTACTGTATCTTACATCAAGGAAACAATAGATGACAACAAAAAGGAAAAAAAAGAAGAAAAGAAACAACAACATCAGTGATGAAAAGGACACAACCTTGTACATCATCAAGTAGCACATTTCCCGGAACAAACTTCCCATAATTGAATTTCCACACAAAAACCTATTAGAAAAATCTAGCTCTTGCGAAGTGATAGCCAATAAATGAATTAACATCGTACCGCTACCCTATTGTTGACCCATTTTTCCCTCATCCATTCCTTGCTCCGTTGAGTCGAAGGTGTTATTATCTTAAACCTTTAACCAATCAAGGGTCTATAATTACATATTTCGTGGGCAATCAGACGTACTTGGGAACCAAAAAATACTTCAAGGATAGTAATGACAAAACAAATTAGGTTTCTAACATTTGGATTTTATGTTGCTCTAGTTCTTAGATTTAGTTCATGTGGATACAAGATTAAACAAGAAAAATTTCAAAACACAAAAAAGGCTTTACAATTAAGTAATCAAGCCAAATAGAAATAAAAAAATAAACCAAATTTTTAATTTTGTGGAAAAGAGAGGAAGATAAGACGAGCAGGGAGAGAGAGATTGTACCTTCTCGTTACGAGCAACAAACCCTAAAATCAAGCTTCAATTATATTGTTGCAACTGCAGAGAGAACAATAAACCCTAGCTTTTTACAATTGCAGAATTGGATTAGAAGAAATGGAATCAATGCTAGAGTTTCAAAGTTCTTACCCAGTAGATTCGCAGATTCGGAATGGTGGCTTCTCAAGTTCAATTCAGCCAAGTAAAGAGGCAGAAAAATAAAAATATATAGAAATAGAAGAAGATATACAGGAGGAATTGGGTAATCTAGAGAAGAAATAAGCGAGAGATATCAGAGAAATATCCAAATCGTGCAGTTCTAAGAGATAAGCTCGCAAGTATCGTCTTATCGTCTTGGGAATGAGGGAAAGGAGTTTCATATCAATGCTTGTAAGGAGCATATCACTACGTCTAATTCAGTAACGGCGACTCAAGTGAGGCGATAAGTTAATGCGAGTAGTAAGTTTGTGTTATTGGTTCGACCAGTTCAGGAGGATACGTCGGCTAGAGTATTGCCTCCTATGATAACGTTTTATAGGCAACCACCCGACATGGGGATGTTGCAAAAGGAGGTTGTGGTACATACTGATCACAAACCGTTCAAGTTTTTAGCTACATAGTCCAAGCTACAACAAGCTCGCCAAATGAAGGGGTTGTCGTATCTCCAACAATTTCCCTTGATTATACAGTATAAGAAGGGAGTGGATAACAAATTGGCTGATAGGTTATCTCGACCCCAATTACCAACTACTTCCGCTATGTTGGTTTCTATGCAGATACAGCCTTTTGTTATGTCAGGATATGTTGTAGGATATGATGATCCTAAGAGGCATAGAGTGTTTCGCCGAAAGTTGCTGTCAGGCAAGACATGTGTTGGTATTGAGTCGTTTCGAGTTAGGAAGAAGGGTCAGCTACCTTGTAAGTCAAAGTGGTACAGCAGGGTGATGGGCAGCTCCGCATTCCCACTTCTCCAGTTCTTGAGCAAAGGCTCAAGGCTCCTAAAGGGGGGAGCCACGATCCAGGAGGATCTAGAGACGTTTTGAGTCGAAGACCAATTTTATCTAAAGTCGTTCGAACGAGATTTAGAGTCATTCGAACGATCAAAGTTTGTCCCACTGGAAATTTGACCCAGAGCCATATTTCGTTCGAACGAGTTGAGATTTCGGTCGAACGACTAGGTAAGTTTCTAGGGTTTTAGACCAATTAGTCGTAAAGTCGTTTGAATGACTCCCTAGTTCGTTCGAACGACTTAGGCAATATTTTTGATTTTCAGGCGTTGTTTTGCCTCGAAATCCGTTCTTTTATGATTTTCGAGTTCTTTAGTATATAAAGGGAATTTAGGTTATTTTCTAGGGTTATGTTAGATCTGAAAAGAGTTTTGAGAGAAACCTAGGGTTTGAGAGTTTTTTTATTGTAATTACTTCATTTTAAGTAATCGAATTCTCTATTTTTCCAAATCAATTGGTGTTCTTCGTATTTTTCTGCTAACTAGAGCTACTCAATCGTATTATGGATTAAGCGGCAGCTGGAAAGCTTCTCAAGTGTCTCCATACCGACAACAGGGGTGAATATAAATCCAAGGAGTTCACAAATTATCTTGGTGAACATGGGATTAGGCACCAATGTACGGTTCCACGTACTCCTCAACATAATGGAGTGGTCGAAAGGATGAACTGAACTATCGTGGAGAGGATTAAAAGTATGCTAGCTTGTGCAAAATTACCAAAACCATTTTGGGGGGAAGCTATACGCACCACTTGTTATCTAATCAACCGTTCACCATCCGTACCACTTGAGGGAGAAGTTCCACTAAAAATATAGAGCGAGAAAGATGTGTCATATTCACATTTGAAGGTATTTGGTTGCAAAGCCTATATGCATATTTCCGATGAACTCCGTTCCAAGTTATACTCCAAGTCTAAACCATGTATCTTCGTGGGATATGGTGATGATGAATTTGGGCATCGGTTATGGGATCCAATTGGCAAGAAGTTACATCAAAGCCGGGATGTTGTTTTTCCCAAAAATCAAATATTTGAAGACTTTGAGAAGGATGGTACGGGCGATGAACCTCAAAGGATAGTTGCTGGTTTTTCGCATCCTATGCCTCCCGAACCCGTGCATCATGATGATTATAATGATAGAGATGAAAACGAAGAACATGATGAAGATGCTCATAGTGGGGATGAATAAAACTATAAACATGGTCCCATTGATGATGACGATGATGCGGGGGAGCAAAAACCAAATGAAGAAGTTGTTGAACCGCAATTGAGAAAATCTACAAGAGTGCGCACACCTTCTACTAAGTACTCTCCTAATGAGTATGTGATGCTCACAAGCGATGGCGAACCGGAAAGTTTTCAAGAAGTTTAAGGCCATAAAGAAAAGGGTGAGTGGTTAAAAACTATGCAAGATGAGATTGATTCATTGCATAAGAACCATACTTATGAGTTGGCTAAGTTACCAAAGGGGAGAAAAACATTAAAGAACAAATGGGTCTTCAAGTTAAAGAATGAAGGCGATGGGAAGGTGAGGTACAAGGTACGTCTTGTGGTTAAAGGATTTGGTCAAAGAAAGGGAATCAACTTTGATGAGATCTTCTCGCCGGTAGTAAAACATTCTTCTATTCGGGTTGTTTTGAGTCTAGCGGCAAATTTGGACCTTGAAGTTGAACAACTAGATGTGAAAACCATATTTCTCCATGGAGATTTGAAAAAAGAAATCTATATGGAGCAACCTCATGGGTTTGAGGTCAAGGGAAAGGAACACATGGTATGTCGACTACACAAAAGTTTGTATGGGCTAAAGCAAGCGACTAGATTATGGTACAAGAAGTTTGATGCTTTCATGGTGGAGCATGGGTACCAAAGATCGACATTTGATCATTGTGTTTATTCTAAGAGGTTTCCTAATGGTGATTTCATTATTCTTTTGCTTTATGTTGACGATATCTTGATTGTTGGAAAAGATGCTAACATGATTTGTAGGTTGAAGAATGACTTGAGCAAGTCCTTTGATATGAAAGACTTGGGTCTGGCAAAACAAATGTTAGGCATGACAATCAAGCGGGATAGAGAGGCGAAGAAACTATGGCTATCTCAAGAGAAGTACATAGAGCGTGTGCTTGAAAAGTTCAACATGAAGAATGCAAAGCCCGTTAGCACTCCACTTGCAAGTCATTTCAAGCTAAGCTCCAAGGAATGTCCTACAAACAAGAAGGAGAAAAAATATATGAAAAAGGTTCTATATGTTTCGGTCGTGGGAAGCCTTAAGTATGCTATGATATGTACAAGGCCGGACATCGAACATGCCGTTGGTGTGGTAAGTAGATTTCTTACAAATCTGAGGAAACTACATTGGGAGGCCGTTAAGTGGATACTTCGATATCTTAGAGGCACTTCCAAGGTATGTTTATGTTATGGAAAATCTAAACTCGAGTTGGAGGGGTTTACAGATTCGGATTTCGCCGGTGATCTTGATCGTAGAAAGTCTACATCGGGTTACTTGTTTACTTTTGCCGGGGGAGCTATTTCATGGCAATCAAGGTTGCAAAAGGGTGTTGCTTTATTATCTACTACTGAGGCCGAGTATGTTGCCGCTACCGAGGCATGTAAAGAGATGTTGTGGATGAAGTGTTTTCTACGCGAGTTGAGCTTAAAACAAAGCATGTAGTCAAGTGTGATAGCCAAAGTGTCATAGACTTGAGTAAAAATGCCACATTTCACTCAAGGACTAAACATATCGAGATTCGGTATCATTGGATACGTGATGTGTTGGATAGGTGTTTGATGAATTTGGATAAAGTTCATACGGATTCAAATCCATCCGATATGATGACGAATGTTCTCGTAAAAGATAAGTACGAGTTCTTTAGAAGCTTGGCCGGTATGAATACTTGTTAGTACAAGTGGGTTTACCTCCTTGGCAAGAGGAAGCCCTCCTTATGTGTTGGAGGGGGAGATTGTTGGGTAGTTCAACCCATGATGAGGCCCGTAAACTTAATGGGCTTAGTTCTTACCTTAGAAAAGGTAAATGGAGACTTTTAGAAAAGTCTTGTCTTTTCTAATGTGGTGTGTATTATTGGAGAAAGTTCTAGCGAGAGAACTTTGAAAGCCCAACTTGAAGAAAACAAATCCATCTCCATTGGTGTAAGGTGAAGAGAGGAATCAATCCAAGTATTATTTATGCTCCGATCAAGCAACAAAAGAAAGTGTTATCCGACGAGTTTGTCGACGGAAGGGGGACTGAAGGTGTCATTTCAAGTTGAAGGTAATCAACATTTAGTAGATCTTGTTTGGGCATACAAGGTGTTGAATTTTATTGTAACCCTCACAACTGAGGATGTTTGTAATCTGTTTATTGATATAGTGGATTCGGATTTACCCCGTGGTTTTTCCCTTTCACGTTGAAGGGTTTCCACGTAAAAATCGTGTATTGTTTTTGCTTGCTTGCTTGCTTGTTTATTTGTCGTTAAATTTCTCTTGCTTATCGTCAAATTTTACAGGGAAAGCCGTGATTTCCCAACACCAGGTGGCAATAATAGCAATACCGGCCTCCCAATTTTCCAAGAAGAGCAGATTTTCATGTTCTTTATCATATCAAATGTGTGGTGACTTATTTCCAATACTCCGACCTGCTATAGTAACTTTGAACTACTACAGCTACATTAACCCGAACTGCTACAGTAATCCGACCTGCTACAGTAACTTAGAACTACTACAATAACTTCGACCTGCTACAGTACTTCGAACTGATACATCTACAGTACTTCGACCTCGTCAACAAACACGTGGCCATTTATAACACATTATGGAGCGGTTACAAGGAAGAAGAGTTACTCAAGCCGTTACTCGACCATTATGAAGACTCATCAAGTTCACATATTGTAACGTTCCTCATTAAAATAATAACGGTCATATTATAAGACCTATAAATAAGACTAGATAGCTACATATTAGGGGGGCTGCTCTGAGAACCTCTAAGAGATCTTTTCTACATCTCTCTCTTTGTAATAGCTAAACAGTCTAAATATATCGCTCTCTTTCTAAAATCCTCAGGAGAGGTCGTGGTTTTTAACCCATTCAAGGGTTTTCCACGCTAAATCTAGTGTTGTTTATTTCCCGTTCATAACTAAACATCTTTCGAAGGTGTAAAGCGCTATCTTCGTGAAATACGAAAATAGGCTATTACAAAATGCACTATCACTTTTCTCTCCTCCACTTCAGCATTGATGTTTTTGTCTATCCTTACGTCACACTACGCAAATGAAGATTTCCTCTTGTCTTTGCCGAGGAAGTTGATAATAGGCCTTGCCGCCCTATTTCTCTCAATAGCGACAATGATGGCAACCTTTGCAGTGACCAATGACCATCATTATCGTGCTTCAGGGGAAGGCGTAGTGGATTGCTGTCCTGTAATTTTACTGGCATGTGTCCCTGTTACTCTGTTCAGTTTGCTCTAGGAAATGTGTTCTACTACATTTGGGTCTGGCCTCTTTGATAAGCTATATCCTCACACTGTAAAAGTTAAATCCAAAGGGTACGAGTCTCTTGATGTATTTGATGATATTGTCTGATAGGAATTCAACCGTCCTCAACTAAAGAAGTTAGGATGTACTAATCTTTAAGGTGAAATTATTGGTGTACCATCATCTTTCTAAAGCTACCATGCACAATACTGTTGAGGAACTTAGTGTGCTGCATAGCCTTAATCTTCACCCTAGAAAAGCCCCAGTTATCGAGTCTTGTTTTTGGGAGCTTCCAGTTGAAGGGGAGGTGAAAATTAATTTTAATGGCGCTTCTAGGGGAAACCCTGGCAAAGGGGGCACTGGGTTCATAATTAGAGATCAGCTTAGAACTATTTTAAGAACTTCTACGGGGCTAGGTAAGTTTTATGGCTGAATGTGTGGCTCTTCTTCAAGGGTTGCAGTGTGTTGCTTCAAATGCCTGGCTTATTGCTTCGTCTGAATCAAGACTCATGCAGTGGCAGCAGTGGAAGGTTTTAACTCAAATAATACTGCATTCAACTCAAGGTTAGTGATGGATTTCACGTCAGAATAAATTCTGGCCTGGTATGTATGGTTTATAAGGTATTAGTGTAGATTCACAGCCAACCGGCATTCAACTCAAGTTTTTCCGTTTTGTTATTTATGTAGATTCGGGGCCATCTTTTAGCTTTTTTATGTACATATGTAATTCTAGGCTTCTTTATCCTTGCCAGTTTGTTTTGATATTTTGCATATCTAAACCATTTCTTTCATCTTATTTACTGAAATCATCAGCTACGTTTACGAACAAGTTAATTCATACCAGGAAATAAGGATGCAGGTTCGTGTATTTTCATTTACGCATTAATTAAATCATGTTTGAAACAGTATCACAAAATTTTCTTCACAAATCTTTAAGTAATTGATTAATAAACCCACATTATACTCAAATGTTCCAGTTTATACTTTAACAAAAATTAGCTACAGCGCCACTTTAACCCAAGAAAATACAGTATAGCAAGGATAATTAACAAAACTACAAATTAGAGCATACGTATTACGATACTCCTTTCATAAAAGCACAAATCAAAGTAATCTATGCACCAACTATGGGAAATCATCACAGAACAAAACCAGAATTGTGAACTTTCCCCCAAATTACAGAAGGCGTAAGCAAATTTAATGAAGGAAATTGTAAAAAGCACAATATTAACTTGACAGGAGGAGAAACTGCATACAGAAGGTTGTTTTACGACATATTACTTGGACCTTAAATAGAGTTAGTCCCACTCCCTTTGACACAATCTTGTTAATAGACGATATTCCAGTGTGAGTGAAAAGAGTTCATTGTTGACCCTGTTCCTCCAAACTCCAAAGATAATACTTTACATTTTCAATGAAGACTTTGATGTGAATTGTTTCGACACTAAAAATGTTGATTCTTCAAAACTTCTCATTACCAGGAAAGATCCCCCACAAAAGAAAATTTAGCTACCGAAAATCACACACAACTGCTAGTCTGCTACATAGAAGTACTGAGAAAAAAAAAACATATCATCACATATTTAGTCATTGACCTTTTATTAGATAGGCACCAAAGCCGCAATGTTTCTCCTGCATTCAACTCAAGTTTAGCGATGAAATTAACGCCAGAAAAATTAACTGACCTGGTATGTATGGTTTATAGGGTATTTCATATGCCCTGATAACACGACCCTGGATCATCCTGATCATACTCAATACTCCGAAAAAACTCATATTTACTCGATATTAGTAATTTATATACTCTCCAGTGGCAAAACTGGTCATCGGAGGAGATCATAAACTTGAATTTCATTTTTGTAAGGTTGCAGCCATAAAATGGCTAGAGGTTGACTTGTAGCTGAGATGACATTTTCAAATATAAAAGACAAATTCCCATTTATCTGGACATAACCTGTGATTACCAACTTATCGTTGTACAAACATCGTCCTCGAAATAACCAAGTTTACACATCTATTTCTCAAAAGCCACCTGCATGCAGTTGATATCTGCAATTGCCAATTGGTATCCACCCAAATTGTCTAACTACAGAAATTTATCTTCGTGAAAAGGAACATAGATCTTAAACAAGCGTGGAGACTTGCCATGGATAACTCTTTAGCTTAAATGCTTCTGTTAAATTGGGGATCTATTTTCGTAAAGATAAAGGGTCCATTTCTCAGAAATGGTGTTTGAATGGTAATATGATTACGGTGTCACAGATTGTATGATAGGTGCTAATTCACTTCATTTTAGCTTCTCCTTGTTATTGATGTAAATTTGGGGTGTCTTTTAGGATACATATGTAGTTCCAGGCTTCTTTATCCTTGCCAGTTTGTTTTAACATCTTGCTTATCTAAACCCTTTCTTTCATCTTATTAACTGAAATCATTAACTACGTTTACAAACAAGTTAATTCATGCCAAGAAATATAGATGCAGAATATAAGCAGATCAAAGTAGATGCAAATGTAATAACTAAGCAAAATGCTTTCACATCCAACTATTGTGTAATTGTTCTGAAAATAAATGGTTTTCCAATTGTTCAATCATCCTGGTTTTCTAGTCGAAGAAAACATGTTTTATAAAGCAATACCGCTCTCAAAGGGCATATAAAGGGAAAATATAAGATAATTCATCCGTCATCTGTAACCACGGAAAAGGTAAGACAATTCATCCGTCATCTGTAACCTAACATATATTGATAATCTAACGAAATTAAAAACATGATATTTCGCAATTAACAATATCAAATCTCAGCGGGTTACTCAACTTGACTTGAAAGTTTTTAAAGGATTTCGCATCACATGCCTGTAATAATTTTACCAATGCCATGATGCTTAACATAATTCCAGTTAGGCAACAATGCTTGTGAAGACTGCAATGGTAAATCCAGGTCCACCTAACGAGTCTTTCTTGGGATCGACATTTGACACAAAGGAGCTTGGCAATTTTAGGACCTGATCAAGAGTACAACTTATTTAAGAAATTGAAATTTGGGTCTAGAATTTTGTTCGTCAAGTGCAGTAATGGGTGTTTGCTGATAATTTAAGATTTTAGTACTGGTGAATCCATGATATTAAAGAATTGTCTCTGGATCAAGTCTAGATGTGGTTTTGAAGTGCATCATCTTAAACTTGGTTGGGGGGTTTGATTGTCTCACAATAAGATTGATTCCTTTCAAAGTTAGTATATACGCCAATTGCCTTGCAAGTTTTGTGTAGAAAATAACTAGAAGATTTCAGTGAAAAATCCATTAAGCGCTACCTCTGATCATTTTGAAAGTTAATGACTTAATGGTCTTCTCGCCTTTGCATGGATAATGGTTGCACGAGGGAGTTCTTTCTCAAGGATTTCATGTATATAGATGGGATCCTAGCGTAGCCCCTGGTGATCTGGGATGTGTATGTGTGTGCATATTTATATGTATATGTGCTTCTGCATCTTCTTTTGACGAGAAAAACGGGATTTACAAGGCAAGCTGATTATTGTTTGGGAATCAGATTCAGATTATAACAAAATGTATGTAATCCTAATAATCAGAGCAACGGGGATTTACAATAAAGAGGCTAGTAGTTTACGAAAAATGTCATTTATCAACTTATTTCATGAGAAATAAAAAGAAGAAAAAGCTTGCAAACGTAAATAAGAGTACTTAATCCAAGTTTAGAAAATGCCTACATTACAGTTTCCTCTAATAAAATTGTACATAATTGATCTTTGATTGCCTCAAAGAAATCTTAAAGTACGCATTCAATAGTTCAGGCGCTTCTTTCTCATACTTGATCAAATACAGTTTGATGAAGCTTGAATCAGATGCTTGTAACGAGCTACCGATACTGACTTTGTTCTTCTTATGACAACGGCAACATTTTGATCGGTAATAAGAAAAGTTTTGAGATAATTAAAAGAAGGGATGATTTGGGCTTTTAACCTCCTAGTGAGGAAGGATGGGTTTGAAGAAACGTATTTGGCAATTTGCGGACCAAAAAAACCTATCTGTTTAAGAAACTCAAGTTTGGGGTGAATGATGTTTTCCTTATTGGCCAGCAGTTGCCTGGGGATCTTGGCAATGAGCTTTGAGATCTGGGGTACTTGGCAATGAGCTTTGGGTTCAAGGATGAATCCTCTGTAGGTTTTACTGAGAAGAATCTCACCAGAAATGGGGTTTGAAAGATTGGGATTATATCAAAATCCCCAAATCTTTTCCCAATTTGAGTCTGCAAATTTTTAGACAGAAAAACAAACATTTTCAATCAAATCTGAAGTATGTTTACCTGGTCGAAGTTTGTTTACCCTGCAACCTTCATCAGAGGACCAAGAGTTCAAGAGCTTCTACATCCACTGTTTACAAACCCCACGATAAAATTCAGTACGAGTGTAAGAAATTTGAAGCCACGATAAAAAGATGCCATGAAAAATTGAGAAATGGAGTAATGAACGGAAAATTAATTTTTACACTCGCCAACAATGAGCGAAATCACTCGCCAACAATGAGCGAAATCTTAGATATGCATATCCCAAATCGCATGAAAACTATCTTTCGAGGGAAACAGAGAGATTGAACTTAATATCTGGCTCAAACTATGCATACAAGACAGTAAAAACCTATCTAGGGAAATTCACAGGTGATTCCAAGCCGCCTACCAGGATTTCAAGATCAATGTCTTTGTCTTCAAACTTCTTGATGAATGGGTGAATCTGCATATTAGACATATATGGCTTAGATATCACCTTCTTAAATTCTATTGACATATAAGCAGATTTAATTTTATTGCAACCATGATATGCCTGTCTCCTGTATATTCCATTCAGAGTAATCAATAGTAATATCTCAAAAGAAGATGTTGTGGAGATAATCCATGAAACAACATAAAAAATATAGAGAATAGACATCACGTGATAAATTTTTTGCGGTTCACTTTGCGGGCTTTCTACTGTCTATGTCTACTGATAATTGAAAATATGCACAAACTTTATAAGATGATGGTCACAAGTTTGTGACACAGTCTCTTGAGCTTAGCTACCACTTTTCTGACTGCTAATTTTTGAACATATGCTCCATAAATTCATATAAAGGAAACGAACGAATAAACATGAAGAATAACAATGTTCCTAAATCTTTCAAAAGACTGCCTACTAAGATTCTAAGGATTACCTTGCTCGATACAGAAACATATTGAGGCCATACATCTTGGATTCCTGTCATCATCAACTCTGGTGTTCGTAATCCTGGGAATATATATCCATTTATTGTGTGTGGATTTCCTAAAGGTACCATTGGCTGATTGACAAATCTTTCTGCAATTCTCATACGCTCGCTGCTCGATAAAGTCACCAGAAACCCAGTCAATAAAAATGTCATAAAAATAAAACTCCTGACCTTTTATACACTAAACAAGATAATACTACAAAATCTAGCATACCCTGATCTATAATAAGCCGCCAAGTAATCTTCCAGACACATAGTTAGCAGGTTTTTGCTGCACAAGATAACAATTGAGAAATTGATAAAGAAAATACATGTTCCAATAGAAATAAATGATGTATAGTTTACCTCCTCAAAAAAAAAGTAACCACATACTCATCTAGAGATTGTTGAGTTGAACTGCTAAAGTGAGAGAAGCCCGAGAACACATCAGAGCAAACACTGTAGACAGAGAATTATCTCTTTCTCTGCTTGTATGGGATGATGTTTGGATCTTTTCTCTCATTAAGGCTTATACCAAGTACAGCAGTGTAAAAATCAAGCCATTCCATTTCTTCAGCTAATATCTAAAAATAAGGCCCACCAGTTATAATCAAACAAAGTTAATAAGGAAATATATTCAGATTTGATTTATCACTGCTTGTCCTTCTCTCCAGGAATGCAAATAGTCCAAGAGTAGCAAAATCTCTCTCTAGATCCTGTGATAATTTTCAAAACTAAATCCAACTCAAAAATTGAAAATCAAAACCAGACATCAGAACTTGGAAGACTATGCAATGAATTAACTGACCTTCGTGTTGTTAAAGCCCTCTCTGCTTGAAATGAAACTCTCTATCCTAAATGCTACACAGAGTCTTTTATAAACCAACCCAATCCAAAAAGCTACCTCTCGGCTTTCTTTATTTGGTAAAACCTTTGAGCCAAAATGGGCTAGGAACTCCTGTTCAACTCCTGCTTTAGATGCTAAGCTATGAAGTCTATCCATAGAAACAAGGCTGTATGATAAATCCATGAGCTCCCCCATTATTTCAGGAATAGATAGTGTGAATCTAGGACATGAAACACGCTCGGCTAACTTGTCGACAGCAGCACAAAAGCATATAGAAAGAATGACCTCTGCAACACCACTGAATGTCTTTGTGCATAGATTGTTAGTATGTGATGAAGTGAATTTATGTAAATAAAAAATGGGATTTAATACGTTAAGATTTGATTTTAACTAACGAACCTTCTTCCATATTCTGAAGATTTCTTGAATAATGGAATGAAGTAAAGTGCTAGATTAGGCAGTTTTACCATCTTAAACCACGTTACCAACTTTGGGTTCCTTGTGTTCAACTGAGTTTCAATGGAGTCCAGAAGCAAATTAAGTTTTGGGGAAAGGCTAAAGAAAAGAAGGAAGTAAATGTTAGAAACCGCGTAACCACAGTGATAATTGAAAATAGTAAGCAAACATTCTTCCTACATAGAAAGAAACTCCAATGATAAACTTGATAAAAAGTCAAAGTGACTCATACTATATGTACTTTTGAAGGATCATTCCTTGTCAGTCATTCCCGTTAACAGTCTGACTAATCGTGATTTATCTCAAATTCTAAGGCACGACGCGGAACAATAGCATGGTTACAACTGACTTTTAAGGTGAGTTTGGTTCATGGAAGAAAGAAAGAAAAGGAAGCACGAATTCAAGAAAGACCATTTCGGGTGAGTATTTTTTATTAATTTTGTCAACCTTTTCTCTTTTTTAAACTTTATTAAATGCTTTCATGACGTCCATTATCCGTTTGATCTTAGTTTGTCCCTTTTTTTTTTAATAACTACCATTTTCTAATGACCATTTTCACCTATTATTAGACATTTATTATTGGTTTTCACATGGCACGACCCTCATAGTTTATCAGCTCAAAATCAATGATGCAAAGATCTAATCCTTTAAAATGATGGAGAAAAAGATTATCTGCTTTAAAATTTACCACCCTTTCGTAAAATAAGTGAGGATAGCGTCACTCAGTGATGGAAATAGAGCATCAGTGAATTAGTAAACAAATGGAGGAATAATGCTTAATGGTAGAGAAAAACTTAATAGCTAAACTAGATAATAATCACACCTGGTGGGGATTTCGATCTATGATTGACTGCTCCTTGAATTTCAATTTACACGAGTAATCTCGATTCCCTTGTATACGCATTGTACCACTGATCGCAGTACACCTTCCCAAGTATAAGATTGTATATGGATTTTATGTTTGTTATTACCTTGCTTCATTGAAAAACTTCTCCATCGTCAAACTCAAGAATCAGAATACCAACAGGATCGAGTTGAATTGAACGACCCCAGAACTTGCTTTTTAGATTACTATCACCCCAGAATTTCCATCCTTTGCCTTCACAGTGACATGCAACAATCACGGGATGATGACTGACCTGTTTCAAAGTAAACGCATCAAAGTTATCATAAGCACATAAAAAAGGATATCATTTGACATGTAATACATACAAGAAAGCATTTGTCCTAGAATATAGCACATGATCATAACCATATCCTATATGTAAGACGGAGATCAACACGCATTGTAATGGAGCTTCTAAAATAAACTAGGCCTCAGAGTGCTTTACGCATCTCTGTTAAGTTATGGCAGTGGCTAAGCACTAACATAATCAAAAGTGGCTTACATGTTTCATGTGGTTAATTTGCACACTTGTCACAGTTTTGACTTTTGTAGTTTTTCTGTTTCAAAACTTCAAAATGCTATAACTTGCGCACTCAACTTTTCGAATTCCAAAACCTCACTAGTAGATTCCAATGTAATGAGTTGCACAAAAAACATGAAACTTCCGTGACCCATAAACATTATAAAGAGGACTGAGTATATTCTAAACAAGAAAGAACATATACAGGGAGGATTTATACAGTCAAAAGAAGATTGATCGAGTTGCAATTTTTGAAAGAAAAAGAAAAACTATACATAAAGTGTAGAGTAGAAAAACCTTCTCTGAGAAAAAGCGGATTCTTTTGTCTGGGTAGTCAGCCTCATAAGTCTCCCCCAAAAGAGGATTAAACGGTTTGCAATTTCTTCCTTCAGTAGATGCATATCCAGAAATAGCAAACGCTACTACACAAAGGGCCCTCATAAGGCTATTACCCTAAAATACTGCATGAACGAATGCCTGAAGTTAGATAACCAATGTGTACAAATTAAACGTTGTTGGTAGAAGCTAAAGATTTACCTATTACAAAAGAAAGAAGATAACAACCTAGCTACATTTTACATCAAGTGTTTCCTATGTAGAAACAAGTAACTAAATGTCACAAATTTCAGTTGGTGAGCGTATTATGTCCAGTAATATTATTCATCATATCATAAATTACTCATTTACTACACTCGTGTATGGTTTTTCTAATTTTCAGTTCTGCACTTCAATCTTTTTCCAGTCACAATCAAACCTGAATAAGCAAGGAGAAATACCAAATCAACGTTTTACAACATACCAGAAACGTGTAAGAAACGATTGTTTATGTTTCGCTCCGAAAAATGTGTTCAAAATAGTCATATACCGATTTACGCCCAAAATCATTTAAGGCTTACATCAAAAACTTCTTGTAGCTTTTAAGAATCAAAAGGATAATGACTTATTACAAAAAGGAATATAAAATGCTAGAAGCAATAAAAAGAACCACACGAACCCGATTAAGAGCAGAATGTACTCTTCAACCGACATAAAGATAATGTCTTCAATAAGCAAAGCTTTGTCTATGTATGGCACTTCACTCTCAAGGATGGCAAAGCTTTGTCCAAAATAGGAAAAAAAAATGTCTTCACCTTGCAAAGTTTCTTCTAGTATAACACACAACATTCCTAAAGGAACTTATGATGATGAGATTGCAAAGTTTTTCTCTCTCGATTTCCCACTCCATATTCTCTCTCCAAATTTTTCTTTCTATATAAAGTCTATTGCTCTTTTCATTTTCTCCCACTCTACATTTCCAGTATAGATTTTTTTCTCCCCATATTCTCTATCAGTATTTTCTTTCCTTACAAGTTTTCCTCTTAACAAAAACATTCTCCATTATATCTTCTTCTTTTTTTGCTTAGGTAGTTTGAATCTCTCTCTCCATATTTTATCTTTCTCCCCCTTCCTACGGCCTTCTTTCTTCAGAAGATGATATAAATAACTTGAAAGCTTGATAGCTAAGGGAACTTATGATGATGAGATTGCAAAGTTTCTTTGGACCTTAGTTCATATGCAATTGAGTGGATTACCAGGCCTACATATTTATCTGTAAATATGGTTATGCTCATTTTTACAATTAGTGTCTAGACAAGATGCTAGAAAAACTAACAAAACCCCCATACATTTATAAACCAATGCGCGACAATGTATGTACCTTGAGTTTTTAGAAGATGCAAGAGGTCCTCTCCTTCCATCCAACGTGACCACTTGAAACCCAACCCTCTCTGACCCTTCTCTAATGTCACCTACCCACCCAACATCATAAAACAGATTAAACAAGCTCAAAAACCTTAAATTTGAAGATTCACATGAGAACAAAACTTACTAGTGTAGAAACCTTTAATGTTCAAGTTAGGGTTTGAGGCCTTAAACTTGTCCAAAACTTTCATATTCACACTGGTCTTCCCGGCCAACACCCTGAAACCACACACACACAGAGGAGTAATCAGAAACTGCATTTGGTTTCCATCATTAGTAAAAGATTTGAGGTTTTGATTAGTTACCGGAAGGCCAATGACGAGTAATCGATCAAATATAAAATTTGAATTTGTAATCAATCAAATTAGGGCAATGAGAAAGTTGAGATGAGTAAGAATCGCTCTTCTGACCTCTCGATTAAGCTTTGCAAGAGAGAAAGGGATTTTAAGAGAGAGAGAGAATTCCCACTTTTGTTTTGTATGATTTTTGTGGCGAGATAATTAGTTGGTTGATGGCCCACATCCTTGCCACCACCAAATTATACACCAAATTTAAATCTCTTGTAGTTGCAAAAACATCTCCTTGCTTATAAAGCTCCCCCATGCTCCTCTGGTAAAAAAACAAAAACAAACTGTACCATATTTTTCTTATTTTTGTAGATTTGAGGCCTTCTTTTAGCATTTTTATATGCATATGTTTTGAGAATGTGAAACCTCATTCTTTTGTTGATTATCAAATGTTGCTTAGCATATGCCTCATGTGAAGTCAAAATCCAACGGGACTCAAACCATCTACAGAATAACAAATTGAAAGAAGCAAATTGCAGAAGGGCTTCCATATGGGTGATAAAGAGAGTAATAGATCCTGTTTGTTTCAAGAGATGTGGTTGATACTGGAACGGTTGATACTTGTTTTCTATACCAAGCCCTCGCTATGCTCAGTTGATAGACAGTAATGGGTGTTTGCTGATAATTTAAGATTTTAGTACTGGTGAATCCATGATATTAAAGAATTGTCTCTGGATCAAGTCTAGTTGTGGTTTTGAAGTGCATCATCTTAAACTTGGTTGGGGGGTTTGATTGTCTCACAATAAGATTGATTCCTTTCAAAGTTAGTATATACGCCAATTGCCTTGCAAGTTTTGTGTAGAAAATAACTAGAAGATTTCAGTGAAAAATCCATTAAGCGCTACCTCTGATCATTTTGAAAGTTAATGACTTAATGGTCTTCTCGCCTTTGCATGGATAATGGTTGCACGAGGGAGTTCTTTCTCAAGGATTTCATGTATATAGATGGGATCCTAGCGTAGCCCCTGGTGATCTGGGATGTGTATGTGTGTGCATATTTATATGTATATGTGCTTCTGCATCTTCTTTTGACGAGAAAAACGGGATTTACAAGGCAAGCTGATTATTGTTTGGGAATCAGATTCAGATTATAACAAAATGTATGTAATCCTAATAATCAGAGCAACGGGGATTTACAATAAAGAGGCTAGTAGTTTACGAAAAATGTCATTTATCAACTTATTTCATGAGAAATAAAAAGAAGAAAAAGCTTGCAAACGTAAATAAGAGTACTTAATCCAAGTTTAGAAAATGCCTACATTACAGTTTCCTCTAATAAAATTGTACATAATTGATCTTTGATTGCCTCAAAGAAATCTTAAAGTACGCATTCAATAGTTCAGGCGCTTCTTTCTCATACTTGATCAAATACAGTTTGATGAAGCTTGAATCAGATGCTTGTAACGAGCTACCGATACTGACTTTGTTCTTCTTATGACAACGGCAACATTTTGATCGGTAATAAGAAAAGTTTTGAGATAATTAAAAGAAGGGATGATTTGGGCTTTTAACCTCCTAGTGAGGAAGGATGGGTTTGAAGAAACGTATTTGGCAATTTGCGGACCAAAAAAACCTATCTGTTTAAGAAACTCAAGTTTGGGGTGAATGATGTTTTCCTTATTGGCCAGCAGTTGCCTGGGGATCTTGGCAATGAGCTTTGAGATTTGGGGTTTGGTGAAGCCATGGTCTTGGAAGAATTGGAGGTTAGAATCAGGTTTAGTTGTTGTAATAGCCTATCGTAGAGACCGAAAATAGTTTTATACCATATAATTTTGAATGATACCAGAGTAAAAGTAATAGCAAACACAAATATTTAGCGTGGAAAACTCTTGAATGAGTAAAAAATCACGACCTCTCCTGAGGATCTGAGAAATAGTTGTTTATAGATTGCTATTACATAGAGAGAGATGTAGAAAAGATCTCTGACCCCCTCCTTCTTCTAGTTCTCTAGTCTTATTTATAGGTTTTATAACACGACCGTTATTTATTTTAATGAGGAACGTTACAATATCAAGTTTTGATGAGCCTTCATAATGGTCGAATAGCGGTCTGAGTAACTCTTATTCTTTGTAACCGCTCCATAATGTGTCATAAATGCGCCACATGTTTGTTTGACGAGGTCGAGTAAATGCGTGATGGTCGTATACTGAGGTCTGAGCTTGAGATTCGGAACCAGCCCTTACATCCAATCGAGCCGTAGCAGTTCGAAATTACTATTGGTATTCGAAATATTGTAGTTGTTTCAATTCAAAGTTACTGTAGCAGGTAGCAGTTCGAAGCTACTGTAGCAAGTCGAGTATTGGAATAAGTCACCACAGTTGTGGTTTGGAAGTTTGAGTTTCTTAGAAGCAGTAATTGCTGCTTGTGGCGAGAGACCACAATTGTTAATAAGATAAGAAAGAACAAATGATGAATCCTATGTAGGTTTTGGTACTGAAAATGATCTCCTCAAAAATGGGTTTTGGAAAATGGGGATTATATCAAAATCCCCAAATCTTTTTCCAATTTGAGTTGCCATATTTCTAGACAGAAAGCAAACATTTTCAATCAAATCCAAAGTTTGTATTATCTCACAGAAGAAAAAGATGAGCTCGCCTGCAACCGCCTTCGCCCTCCACAGTTTGTTTGCTGGGCAAAAAATGGTTCTTTTTAGCAGAGTCCTTGTGGGGAGTCCCTCATCATATATTCTTCTCCAACAGAGCCTCAAAACTCGCTTTTTGAATGGTAAAGACGCGCGCCTACGTCCTAGAGCTAGAGGCCTGATTTAAATTTCTAATATGGATGAATGCTTAAGAGGCACTAACATTTTCTGCTATCGGAAGCGTCAATTGCTCAAAAGACAAGGGCTCCCCATTGTATGTTAGAAGCCAATCTTACCTAACAAACTATCATACATCATCTTGAAGTCTTAGCTTATATCTATAACAAATTGGTAAATTTCTGGATAAATGAATACCATAATTAGAACTACCTCATTATACCCATAAAGCCATATTATTTACCATGCAGCGATCATAAAGTTTGAGGTTTTTACCACATACACATATTGGGAAGATGAACAAAATCATATTCTGATAAACAGAATCTATTTATCAAAAGCCACTTGCAATTGGTATACTTTAACAAAAAATAGCTACAACACACGCTTTAACCCAAGGAAATATAGTATAGCACAGATGTTTAACTAGAGTACAAATTAAAGCTTCATATTACGGTTCTCCTTTCATAGTAGCACATTATACTGGCTTTAAGCTACAACACCCTGAAGTCAGCACCAACCATGGGTAAGATCACAGAACAAAACCAGAATTGTGAACTTCACCCCAAATTACAAAAGGCGTAAGCAAATTTAATGAAGGATATTGCGAAATTAACAAAGTAAGATGAAAAACACAATATTAGCAAATTTAGGCGAAAGCTGCCACAGTTCGAACATGATCTATGAGCTCTCAGCCACTGCTTTGTCATTTCATCCCCATCGTCGCAAAGCATTTTACAAGAAGGAAATGTTTGTGTGGGTGCACAAAATGTTGAAGAACCAAATATTATAAATACATTATGAAATGGAAAATCAGAGGCGCATACAGACCTGATCCCTGCTTAGGGAGAAATCTGAAAATTAAAAGATAGTTGATATCTATGTCAGTACAGCTAAAGAAGCTGAATGTATACTGTAAGTGTTTGTTGCAAAACCCAAGGTGATTTAATTACAAAGGTCATGAGTATGGAACTATGGAGAAGATTCAATCTGGGGTTCAGTATAGCCATAATCTCATAATCGGGGATTTATCTCTGAGGGTTTGAAATTCTTCGATAGTATGCAAAATAATGTTGCCACTATATTTGAAGATAAAAGTTATTAGCACTACAGTCTGGTTTCCCCGAACCCCGTCCATATAGAAAAACAAAGAGTCCATATAGAAAAACAGAGAGCCGAAGCTAGTAGTGTAACAATAGGAAGCTCCACATAAATCATATTAACACTAAAAGATGCTCCAATTGCAGGAGTTCCCCTATACCCATATAGTGAAAATAAGTTTTTTTTTGTTCTCAAATAAATTTCTATAAAGAGCAAAATTTTCAATTAATACAGTAGAACCTCGATATATTAATACGCAATTAAATAATATTTTTTGTGGGTCTCGACTTGGGCCAATAGACTAAATAAATAATTCGCTAAATTTATAAGATATTACATAATAAAAAAACTACTTAAAGATTCCTAGGTCACACTTACCGCATAAATTAACAATTTGCTAATACTAAATACATATCACATAGATCTCATTACTGATTTTTCGTAACGCTCTAAGAAGTTTTGGTGTTGTGTTTTCGTATTACAATAAGAAAAATATTTTGGAAAAAAAAGTAATGCTTTGATAAATTAATAATTTATTAAAATCCCGCTTAATTAATAGGTTTCCCTTGGTCCCGTGGCTACTAATTTATTGAGGTTTTATTGCAATTATTTTCGACCTTCACTTATTCAAACTAAAGTTGTAGAGAATTAGAGTTTCAACTATACATTTAGGGCTGACAGTTTGGGCTAAAGCCTATGGCCTGGCCTGGCCCGGTCCAGCCCAGAAAAAACCCAGCCCAAATCGGCCTGACATGCTCTTCGGGCCAGCCCGAACCGGCTCAGCTAATTGCATGAGCAGGCTATGGGCCACCTTCTTTAGGCAGCGGTCTGGCCCAAGCCCAACCCGAAGTTAGCCCGAACTCGGTCCGAACCAACCCGGCCCAAACTAGCCCAAAGTGTTTTAAAGAGTCGTTAGTCTATGGAGAAATGAGGTTTAGAATGCCCGAACCCCCTATTTCGGGGTTTTCTTTAAATACATATAATGAATATTTAGTTTTTGTTCTATAAGATATATAATATGTTTCATTTAAACATGAATTTCATTAGTACATCGGCCTGAAACGCCTATTTTAAATCCCGCCCCAGGATGACCCGCTCAAACCCGGCCCGGAATGGCCAGTACCAGCCCGATTATACTATGGGCTGAAGTACGTTGACGCCGGGTCGGCCCGGCCCAGCCCGAATAATGTATATGACCTAGCCCAGTCCGGCCCGAACATTTGTTTGGCCCAGAAAAACTGCCAGCCCGAGCTTGACCCGACCGTCCAAACTGCCAGCCCTATATACATTTTAAGATATATAAAGAGTCAAACCCAAAAGTCCTAACATAGATTAGGAAAAGCAGAGACAAAAATGGTTGCAACCACTTCACATTGCCAATAAAGCAGTAGGATGTAAACAACTTATATTTCTCTCCACTTAAGCGCCTCTGAATTTCAGGGTCAAGCTGAATCAAATGAGTGTCATTCCTTTATGCTGATCATAAAAAATCGATAATCAAAAACTGTAGAATCACAGAGAATGAAATTTGATAAGTAGATCAAAGGTGAAAATGCTTACAAAGCGCTCTAGTTTCCTTTGATAACATTCTAATGTGTCTCTTCTTCTTTCATCACTTCCCCCTTTATTATCCTGGAAAATTGGGGTCCCATTACAAATAAATACAACTGACAGAATTAGCATCGCGAGAGAATGTGTGAAATTTTCATATTAACAACATAATTACCTCCAAAGAGTGAAGCAAGGTCGTATGCTGCTAGAGTATTTGTTGCAACCACTTCACATTGCAAGAGGGCTCCCTACAAATAATTACCTCCAGAAGACGGCCGCAGTGGCACCTTAGGCGCTCCCCTGTCAATTTTATAACTCCATCAATATCCGGCTTTCTTTCAATTATATATTACTAAATGAATAACTTTTAGTGTTCACGGTCCGCGGTCTTTTTGTGTGTGTGGTCCCTCTATCCAATAATAATCTATCATATATGCTTTAGATTAGCATCTCGATTATTTCCAACTAATATCTATATCTATCGACTGAAAGATGTGTTTTTCTTCACAATTCTTCGTTCTAGAAAATTACCAAAGTGCCCTCAATTTAAAATTATCAAAACACCTTTCTCAATTTTCCTCATCGATCTAAAAATCTTCTCTCTCTCATCTTCATAATCCTCTTATTTGCTACACTCCAAGGTTTAACATCAAAGACTCAGACAAAGAAAATGGTAGACGAATTCCACATTTCTCAATTAACACTATGTTTCCCCATTAATGTTAAATCATTATAAAAAAAATCGTTTGAATATGAGGCTAAACATGAGTTAGTTGGTGAAATCAAAGAGAAGTCTGTAAAGTGTTTTGGACTTCAATTTATCCAAGTATATTTTTTAACCTCAAGTAGTTGCTTTCGGACAATGGGTTTTGGGTGCTTTAGATTTTAAGAGAAAAATCTCCTTGAATAGTGTTGGTTTAGGTAATGGGGGGAGTTTTATAATTTAGTCCTCCTCTATGTCCTTCCCTTATACGTCTCTCTCCCTGGAAAACCCCAAGAAAAAAATCGTAAGTCACATCTCTAGCAATTTTTATGCTTCTTCACTCGGGGTGATGAGGTATTTCGGTGGCGGGTTGCTCGATGTTGTTGATGCAAGGTAGCATTTGTTTAGGCAAAGAAGTAAAAAACTTTGGGTTCTGTAAAGTTAGATCGTGTAGTGTTGATTTTAGTTCATGGACCTTTATTGGAGCTTTCTTTGGATTTGTTATCAAAGTTGAAACTTTGGATTTCTCAAAAAAAAAAATGAGAGTACATTTCTGTGAATTCTTACGCATGGGATTATACGTATGTAGAAGGAGCGATGCTCTAATATTTAGCATAAATTTCTCGATAAACTATGGGTATATCTTAGCGACATAGTTTTGATCCTAAATGTGTTGCACGCGCAAGTATCTTATAATACCAAATTGGAAGACTAAAACATTAATCATAAGTAATCCAAGATGTACCTTACTTTTCGTGAAAAAACACTCCCATACCACCCAGTATACTCTTCCCAATGATAATCACTCTCATCATTATCATCACTCTCTTTCGGATGCAAAAACAGATCGAAGATATCATTCTCGTCGTGCACCTGGTTTTCATCCACATGCAAAGACACCCATGACGTTTTCGGAGGACCGCCGAAGAAAACGCCATGACCAATGTCATCATCCAATAACGAATAGCTTTCGACCGAAATCGAATTCCACCCCGAGTTAGACATATTAGTCAATAACAACACTGCACTCGATCCGTCCCCAAGTAAGGATTCAAAGGTTCTTCTCCGGTTGTTGTGCTGTGTTGGGACTTTGATACAGACAATGGGGCGGATTTGCCTTGTGGTCTAACCCCAAAACAACTCGCTAAGATATATGTAAAGTCATCCATGGCTCTGATCATGGTGGGGATGAGATTTTATCAATGAGAGCTTGGTTGAAAAAATTTAGGGTTTACCCTTTCGATCAAAACTTGTATAGGAAGAAAACGGATTTGAACAATACAATATATATAGGCGCCTAAGACAATCTCCGACGGTTTTTGCACTTCTTTGAGGAAGGAGCTATCTGCACCCAAAAAGCATTATAGGCTTTCGGTCGAGTTGCTAGAGAAAAGAGTGGATATTAGTATAAGGAATTCCATCTCAAAATCAATTGGCTATGAGAGGAGTATGAAAGTTCTTAGTCGCCTAAGACAAACCAATTTCGATTGTTTTAGGACTAAATCGAAAGATCATAAATCCTCTGAATTAATGGTTAAGGCTTAACCTAGTTCAAGTCGATACAATTATCTAATGTTAAGCAAGCAATGAAAATTAAAGACAAAACAAAGATTTTTAACCCTGTGAGAAACCTTTGTCAGGAGAAAAACCCACAGGTCGCTGTCGAATCACCCGACAGCTAAACAATCCACTATTGAAATCAAATTACAAGAGTTTGAATACTTACAGACTCGATAAACACATTCCGTGGTTACCTCTCTTTTAATCAAGCTCCTAGCAACCGATTCTTTGTTCTCGTAACGCCTCGCTTTGGATAATGCACCAAAGCTTCAAAGCTTGAATCGTTCAAACTTTACTAATCAATTATTAGGTTTTTTAAACTTCTTCGATTGATTCAATTTGAGATTTACTTCGCGTTGAATCGATCGTTAAAGTCTCTCCTCTCTCTAAAATATCAAGCTCTAAAAAATAGTTTTTTTTTTTTTTTTTTTTGGAAGAGGTGAGTTTGAAAAAAAATAAGTATGTCTTAAGTAGGAAAACATAAAACACGGGCTCTGTTCGAATAAAAATTAATCTATTCGAACAAAAATCTATCTATTGAAAGTGATTCGAACAACAATCAATCTATTCGAATAGAAATGTATCTGTTGAAAGTTATTCAAACAACAATCAATCTATTCGAATAGAAATGCATCTGTTAAAAATTATTCGAACACAAGTAATTCTATTCGAATACAATTATATTTGTTGCAACATATTCGAACAACATTAAATGTTATTCGAATAGAACTTTTGTTTTCTTTAAGGAAACATTCTTATTACGTTTTCATACTCTGTAAAATACATAAGACTTGATATTATAGACCAAAGAGTTAGAAACCCACTTACATGTTCAGTGCCAGTCCAGCTGTAGTCGCTCCATGTACAATCTCTGACGTCGAGTAACCACAAGATTGTGCTGACATCTAAACTAGACACGGAATGAAACAAACTCCAAACATGGATGTTTCAGAGTAGCCCCAGAATCTTATATAATTGAGGTGTACCTGATGTAACTCAACAGTGGGGGACAAGGGGCTTGAGAGACGCTTATACATAAAATATTTTCCCACTTAAGTAAGAGACTTTGAATCCAAAAAAACCGTTTCCGGCATCATTTGCACCAGTAGCTTAAAAGGCAAGAGCACCCCATTGTTTGTTACACTATGCTGAACTGCATCTTGAAATCTAGCATCTACAATAGATTTCACTATGCTGAACTGTATCTTGAAATCTAGCATCTACAATAGATTTCTCTATTTGTAAAATTTCTAAACGAATTAAAGAATTAAAACTCTTATTTACCCACAAAGCCATGTTATTTACTATGCAGCTATTGGTAAGGATTAAGGTTTTGACCTCATATATAGTTCTACTACCGTTGATATCATAGAAATCGGGTTATAGTTGCTTAAATGATGCAAATAAAATCTGAGTTTATTTATGATACATCAAAAACATTAATCTGAGCTTACACTATAATCAAAGAACATACATATTGTACTCAGTTGTACTCAGTTGTAACAGCATGTAACTGATCAAAAAAAAAGTTCCAGTCTAAACATCCAAGAAGGCCGACACATGACACATTCCCCGTTAATCGACAAAATTATGCGCACGTTGTCTTTATAGAAAATATATTATAGAAACGAATTAACCACGTTGGTCCAAACTAAAGGAAAGTTCCCAGCGATACTAAAAAGAGATCATTGTTGACACTACTCCAAAGATAATACTTTACAATCAAGACT
The DNA here is from genome assembly GCA_014058105.1 of Kingdonia uniflora. Taxonomy (NCBI): domain Eukaryota; kingdom Viridiplantae; phylum Streptophyta; class Magnoliopsida; order Ranunculales; family Circaeasteraceae; genus Kingdonia; species Kingdonia uniflora. The sequence continues at coordinate 326,614 of JACGCM010002641.1, forward strand.
TTGATGTGAATTGTTAGAGACTAAAAATGTTGATTCACCTAAACTTCTCATTGCCAGGAAAGATCTCCCTACAAAAGAAAATCTAAAGAAATCACTTTCAAAAGGTGTTCAATCATATCCTTCCTCCTGGGGCACTACTGCTAAATACAAGTACTGGAAGAATAGAAAAAAAAAAAAAAAAAACATTATCAAACACATTTAGTCGTCGATCTTTTATTAGCTATTCATCAAAACCACACTTTTTCTGCTGCATTTAATACAAGGTTAACGATAAAAATCATGCCAGAAGAAATTCTGAAATGGTATGTATAATTATACTCCAAAAAAACTGATATATACCCAGTAATTTATACTCTGCAGTAGTTAAAATGGCCTCTGAAGGGGATCTCAAACCATGAAACTTGATTTTACAAGGATGCAGCCATAAAATGACTAGGTTGACTTCTGCCTGAGAAGAAATCTCATTTATTTGGACATAAACTATGATTACCAACTTATCGCCTGTACGAAAATCGTCCTCGAGATCACCAAGATTTCCCCATCTGCTTCTGATTCTCAGAAGCCACCTGCAATTAGCATCTACTCAAGTTCTTGAACCACATGGTCTAACTACATTAATTTATAACTTAAATTTATTAATTAGTTTGTTTTTTAGGGCCACTTGCTAACTGTCAACCAAGTTGCTTTCCAGTATGCCTTTCTTCTTTCTTTCTTTCATCATCCATTTGAAATTTAGAGTATTGAATTAAAATATCCTTTCTCATCTCCATATCTCTCACCAACTCAATAGCCCAAACAGACCAGAATACAGAAATAAAACCAGACCAAAACATAGGCACTTAGACAGATAGAAAGAGAGATGGATTCAAAACTAGTGATTCTTCTCCTATTTGTAGCTATAATTTCAATTTCCTGCACAGCCAGTAACAACATATCCTCATGTCCCATAGATCTTGGCTATGTCCAGAAAATCCCATGGGATACCTCAGTCTGCAAAGCCAACATCTCTGTAGCCACCACCAATACAACTGACCACTGCTGCCAAGCTCTTCTTAGCTTGTTTGGGATTGGCCTAGCTCAACACCTCAAGGAAACCAATCTATTCAACCTCCCTGACCTTCCCGCCGCCTCTGCCTGCGTAATTGACTTCCAATCCAAGCTCAACCTGCTTTCCTTCCCTCCGAATCTCGCTTCCACGTGCTTTGGCAGCCCAGACCGATTTGTTGTCAGTCCAGATGTTTGTGCTGGGATACAGAATAAACAAGATTGGATTGATAAGCTAGGAACATCCACTGCTTTGGATTCCTCGTGTCGGTCAGATCTAAGCACTGCAACTTCATGCAATACTTGTCTAGCTGCTGGCTTAAAGGTACAAACCAAATTGATTTCTATTGATCACAATGACTCCCATGCTACTGATTGCTTTTACTTCACAATCCTGTATGCTGGCGGTGTGGTTAATGAGTTTGGACCTGAGAAGACATCCACTGCTAATTGCATATTTGGATTACCGCTTTCTCCAAACGCGTCGTCGTCAAATAATAATCACACTACTCTTGTTGCCTTGTCTGGTACCGGAGCTACGGTTATATTTTTGTCTTGTTTGTTAGGTTTCTATGTATGGTGGGCTCGACATAAGAAGTCAAAGAATAAATCAGATGTTGGAGATCTTGATTTGGATGAAGAGTCAGCAAGTTCTAGGATTACGATGCGGCCTAATACTGGATCTATCTGGTACAAAATCGAGGACCTGAATAAAGCAACAAACAAATTCTCTCAAAAGAATTTCATTGGGCGTGGGGGGTTTGGTGTTGTGTATAAGGGGACTCTATCAGATGGAACTCCAGTAGCAGTGAAGAAAATGATAGAATCTGATTTTCAAGGAAACACAGAGTTTTGCAATGAAGTGGAGATCATTAGTACATTGAAGCATCGGAATCTCCTTCCACTTAGAGGTTGCTGCGTTAATGATAAAGATTATGACGAGGGAGAGGGAATGCAATGGTACCTTGTTTATGATTATATGCCCAATGGAAACCTTGACGATCACATCTTCTTGGCGGAGAAAAAGGGTAAAACACTTAGTTGGCCTCAGAGGAAGGGTATAATCTTAGATGTTGCTAAGGGGCTCGGGTATCTTCACTATGGAGTGAAACCTGCGATTTACCATAGAGATGTGAAGGCTACTAACATACTATTGGATTCAGAAATGAGGGCAAGAGTTGCAGATTTCGGATTAGCAAAGCAGAGCAGAGAAGGTCAGTCACATCTTACCACAAGAGTTGCCGGCACACATGGCTATTTGGCCCCAGAATACGCTCTTTATGGTCAACTCACAGAGAAAAGCGATGTTTATAGCTTTGGAGTGGTTCTTCTAGAGATAATGAGTGGTAGAAGAGCATTGGACTTGTCCATGTCAGGGTTACCACGGGCTGTCCTGATTTACTGATTGGGCTTGGACGCTCGTGAAAGAAGGAAGGATAGATGAGGTTTCGACTGTACGCTGCTTGAAAGTGGTGATCCGAGTAATGCAAATCCTAGGGTAATCATGGAGAGATTCGTGTTGGTTGGAATCCTGTGTGCTCATGTGATGGTGGCTTTAAGGCCAACTATTTTGGATGCATTAGGATGTTGGAGGAGATATTGAAGTTCCTTCATTCCAATCGACGCGTTTGCCTCTCGTCCGGGATGGGATCCTGTTGTCCAGCACAGGAAGCACTTGTTCTGCAGGGATACCTTCTGATAAGTGGCGGGGACTCGCGACGGAAAAGTCAAGGAAGATATGCTAACGAGTAATTACCAAAACAAAATTATGATAGCAATCCGGGGTCCAGTGGAGGAATACGAGAGAAGCTACAAAAACCATTTCTCCTTGATGAACGCAAGGAGTTGGCAATTAGAAATGCGAAGTGGAATGCATTTCTTCTTGTAAAGTACTCCCACCTGGGTCTTCGTTGGTCTTAGCATCAGAGGGCAGAAATTGTGGAGGTTCTTTTCATATGTCTTCAAGGGCAGGAACAGCTTTGGATAATGTGTCCCGATACTAACGAAAGAAACATATGACGCTTAAGTGGGGAGAAATGGAGGTGACATTGCCCAGAATCATGGTCGTTTACGGGGGAAATGTTATTCGGGCTACAAATCCTTATGTTCATTGGGGATCTATAGTTTGTAAGGCTAAAAGGATCCATAGTTACTTCTCATCCATGGGGGTTTGTTGGGTGGTATAGACTCAGTTGACGGTTCAGATGGTTAGCGGATAGATTGTGGGTACTGCTTCTTTTCATATTTCGTTTCTTGATCCATTTTTTGCTATTATGAGGAGGAGTTTGTGGTTTCTCTTTCAGGATGTTTTAGTGTACAGTCGTAGAGGTACCAACAAAGTCTTATCTAGCGAGGGAATAGAGAGGGGGCCTGAATCGCCTTGTCTTGGTCTCTTATTACAGTGGAGCCACACTACGAATGACGAAAAAACGCCTAATTAGAAGAATCATACGAAGAAACAACCGAATTTGGTGCGAAATTCCCTTTTAGAGCGTCAATGCTCAAGATTAAGAATTTGTTACAATACGAATACGGTCTCAGAACCTAAGATCTCCTCAATCACTCTCTCAAAACTTAGTGATTAAATCTCTACATAACTTCCGATAATGCTTGCCGTAAAAAGAAGGAAGTAGCGGCTTAGAGGGGGCGCCCTTTAGTGCGTTTTACAGTTCCTAGTTACAAACGTGGGAGCAAATTGTGCCTTAATAGTAAATGCTAAAACATTGTTTAACATTAAAATAATCGCGGCCGGTCTGTTCAAGGAATGAAGAACAAAACAGCCTCGATCGCTATTAATTCGGAACAGAAAAAGTTGTATCTCTAACAGACTAACTATGGCCTTTCGAGATAAATAGGAGGGGACACAGGTCAGACACAGGTGTTTGTTCGATAGAAACTTTAAAAGTCTGTTCGCAGCACAACTGTTGTATTTGTCGAACCGAACATATTTGGTCTAAGTCTGTAATAAAAACACTCAGACAATGTTATCTTTCCATAGACTAAATTCATGCAAACACAAAGAGGATGTATTCGAACAATTAAAGTCTTTTACGAAAAGACTTTATTCAAAAAGGTATTAAAAATGCCCCAAGGGAATCCTTCCTCCTGGTCATGGCTTCCCTCCGTTGTTCCCCATCCGGGCAGAAGTTCCTACCGCCCCCGAATTCCCCATCCGAATCCCCCCTCCCCCCCGCGTCTCTCATCCCATACCTGTGGCCCTATCCCCATCCGGCCCCCCCGACTACCCCCACCCCCCACCCCCCGTTTAGGAGCCTCTATAACTGGCGATATGTAATGGGGTGTAAGCCCATTTCCCTGTGATAAACTCTGTGGATACTACTTGTCGACTGTGCTAGGTTGGGCATTTATCTTTCCCAACAGGACGGAACGAGCTCAATACTACCCGCTGAGGTCCAATCTCGTTTGACCGCCGTCTTTGTAAGCAATGAACTTTGCATTTCTAGAATAATAACCATCCGCATGCCTCACCTTCAATCTTTTATTGGCCGTTGTCCATAAGTTCATCAGTTGGGACCATAGGCGAGTGTCGTTGTAAAATCCTTTTCTCTAACTAGAACGCTCAAACAGCTTCAAATGCTCGGCATTCCTCACAAACGAAAACAAAATACATCTGCAGAACGGTGGATACATCTCAATTCCATACGTCACACTGTCTATGTCGTGCGAGCACCTTCCAGTGAAACACACTCGTCCCCTCGTGGGATCATCATATTCTCCTACAACCATCCTCGGACCAAAAAACACTAGGTTTTAGAAGCCTCTACTGTCTGCAATGCTAGCCAACATAGCAGGACGATGGTAGTAAGGGAGTCGAGATAACATATCATCCATATGTTTGTGTCCACAGAGAGGTCCCTTCTATTAACTGATATCAAGTGGAAGTTTTTGGAGAACGACATCCCCTTTTGTCCTAGCTAGCTTGTTGGCCCCCTGACTGGCTACAGCTAAAAACGTCATGGAATTGATCTGTGATCAGTAATTTACCAACAACCGTCGCCTCGTTCTTGTCTCTTGCAAAAACTTCCTTTGCACTTCCCTATTTTTTGGTTTGTTCTTAATGAGACGGTTGTCAATTGTAACACCAGACAACTCAGTAGCCGACGTACCCCTCTTTTTGAACTGGTACGAACTGAAATAACTGACAAACTGGCCAGCTGAGAGGGCGTATTAACGGCAAAATCGCGTGTCGGCCTGAGTCGCCATTTAAACTTATAATTTGTAAATTCGATCTTTCTAAGGATGACATGCTCCTTACCAGCATTCATGATAATGGAACGCTTATTTTCCCTCCTTCACAAGTCCGATTACTAGGAATGTGGATTCGAGCGGTCGGGGTACGGTATGATGAGGGTAATCGTGCGTCTCTTGGGTGGTCCGCGAAGATAAAATAAAAAGAGATTCTCCCAAAAAGCGAGAAGGGAAAGAATCTGAGCACACATAAAGAAATATCCTCTAAATGAACCGAACCTCACACATTAACCAAGGATCGTCCCAGTAAACTTTAGCAGTGATAAACACCCTAACTTGAATGTACAGCTGCTGTATAAAAATCAAGAGGGGTGAGAAACTTCGTGATAATCGGATCCGCAACACAAAAAAATCTTTTTCGGAATCTCCAATCTTTCTTATCTGCGCCCAAACCATGAGAACCTAGCTTAGAAATGATTGATTACTTCAAAGACCCATCTTCTTCAGTCCCACCAACGGGTTCAACCAACAGAACACCACAAATCTTTCTTCACCACACCCTCAGAAATCAAGTTTTTTTTCTGACGGTACCGTACCGAATACCGCCTACAGAGCCTACCCGAATCAACATGGCCTGGACTAGCTCTGCTTTACCTAACTACATCTTAGACAAAAGTGAAAACTTCAGGGTGCCCGCCCGACGGTAACTCCTGAACGCCGCCTCCACTACCTCAGGAGTCATAAAGTCGCGGAAGGGCTACATCAATGTCGCTAGATTCGGTTTCAATTTATAAAATAAATCCTGCAGTAGGGAAAAGTGCCCACAACCGCATGTGATAGAACTAGTGCATTAATCTCTCGGTAATTCTGTATCTTTCTCCTCCTGGTCAAGGGCAAGCTAGCTCAAAGGAAAAGGTGATGAGTTTTCAACATGGTCTTGATATGATTGAAATATGCCCATCGGTCGCCTAAGATAACAATAACTAACTTCAATAATCCACTTGGACGAGACCCCTATCTCCGGTTGGACTCGCGCCCTTATGCTCTGTTTTCCTAGCTAGAACTGTAGCCACCTGCACACGTTTCTCAATTTGCCACGGTGGGAAACTATCGTTTCCTTAAAAATATGGGACTTCCACCAACCGCGACCGAGTAGCATGCAGGGATCTTTTTGAATTTTAAATATCGAAACGAAACATATTATTTTCTAAGCTACATATAGGGCATTGGAATAATTACGGGGTAAAACCGGTACTAAATAGGTCTAGCGTGAAAACGCGGGAAAATTTATCCACAACTTCTCCCGCTAGACTATCTCGTATGAACATCAAAGTTGAACAACCTGGTCGAATACAGCGTGGAAATTTATTAGATCTTAAAATATAATACGCAATACCATAGAAGGATAATCAATAATGAGCTTAACACAGTGACGACCCCGGAAAAAAGGTCGCTCTGTGTTGATGGATGTTTGCATCACTAGAAGAGGGGTCAACTATCACCTCCTCATTACCATAAACCCATCACTAAATAAATATACCCTCTACCTCCTCCATATACCCCCCGTGCTCTAATCCTCCTACCTTCCTCCATCCGCAACTCCCTGAAGGGCCTCCACTCCTCAACCCCTTTCTTCTTCGAGCATGACTCTGCCGGGTTCACCGAAGCGTGGGAAGCCTGCGCGAGGTTCGTGAGAGACTAATTTTTTATTTGTTATTAGTCTGGCTGAATAAAGAAACTCAAAGAAAAAACCACCGAGGGAGAAGGGCCTAGGGGAACTAGCCAACGGAGTTTAACTCCCTACAGTATTATTAAGTCAGAAACTTTTGATTCCAACTTTGTGAGTCTATCTTCAAATTTGTCTATACTCAGGGTATCAATGGTGTTGTCTGTCATTCCTTCTTTGACTTCTGATTAGGTTTTTTGTCGATGGGAAGTCGTCACCGACTTTGTACTAAGGTTAATAATTTGCTTCCATTTGCGTTGAGGTCGTCCAACATGTGTATCCTACCATAACACACAAATCGGCGGAACCATGTCGCAAATACACGCGAGCCAGCACCGAGAATCTTAACTTAATACCATGAGTACCAAAGAACTTAATCCCCATGAAAAATACAGAGAAAAACCTTAAGTGTAGAATAATGGAATAGGGGGGGCGAAGCACGCAACACAACAATAACAATTGGTGGGGGAGAATTCTCATTTAGACTTCAATTACTCAATTAATTATTTGATTAAATCGATTACTCACAAAACTGATTGATCTAATTTTCCTCTATCTTTTTGCCTAGCCGTTGCCACTGATAAGGGTGTATTAAACGGGTTGGTACAGAGGTTCCAAGTTACAAACTTGGACAAATAGATCCCTTAAACACAACGCCTCAAATAAATGCTAAATAATTTACGCGCCTACATGTAAATCCTCTGTTCGAACAGAAAAATGGGTATTGGGGCGAGCAGACTAAATCTATATTCGATAAGCACAGGGTCCGAGACACAGGGAAAAAATGTGATAAATGTAGAGGTTCGAGATAAGAATCGTGTTTCGAAGAGCCACAACACATTGTTTGTCTAAGTCGAGGAATAGACATAAAAAACGGACTCAGACACGTTTATTTTCGAATATTAACTTTAAAAAGTGTAAAAATGAACCCAGATCTTTACCGGAGCACTATATACTAAAAAATAATTAGCTACATTCACACACGGTGAGTCATGCAACAAAACTTAAATATCAAACCATATTCAGGCCACTATTAATTGTTAACCCACTAGCGGCTAAATATTTCAACAAAGCCAAGATTATATAATCAAATCACTTACATTTATTCTTAATCCTCAAATTATTCTGAATCCAAAATTTCCATACCAAATATTATAATGAAATATGGTTCGTTTTTCCATTGTTCAAAGAATATTTATAACCAAATTACAAGATAAAGCATAGGTACCTTAACTTCACACATACATCTATTAAAGCAACGATTATGCTGGTTGTAAGTTAAATCAGAGTAATCGAGGTACCTGATATCACACCAACCATGAAAAGATCATCAACTAAACAAAACAATACTGAATTGTGAGAGTATAGGTGACACCGAAATAGGGTAAACGGAGGGTAGAAGAAAGGGCCGTGAACCCAAGATTACTAAGGAAGCAGATAGAGCGCCAATACCAAACGTATAGAATAGCAAACAACAACAATTTCATTTAAGAGCAGAAGGACCTTGCATACCTTAAGATGTTTTTACGACATTTACTTGGTGACGTAGCAGATTAGGTTTAGTCAACTAATCCAATTCCATTTCTTATACTTCGCAAACATTGAAATGTTAGGTAGAGGCCGATCGGCTTTATCCATCCAACTGTTTTTCATCAAAATGGAGGCTGCAAGAAAAGTTACAACTATTTGGTCCATAACTTTGTCGACACGCATGGGATTACAGGGGGAGGGGGGGACTAAGAACAGTTCTGCAGGAGAGCACCAGGAGGCGGGCGTTTGTTCAGTAGACAAATCCACATGATGTAGCATCCCGAAGTTATTCCACACTTTATCAAAGAAGGAAACAGCTAATTTGTCTAGATATGGATGACAACAAATCTTAAAAAGAGGCCTAAATATTCGAAATACATTACCAAAAATTGGAAACAAGACACTATATAAAACCCTGTATCCATGGTTAGTGAAATAACCTCTGAAAATTAAAAACAAATTGATGTATATGTCGTACATACAATAAGTGATTATGTGTATTATGAATGTTTGTTTGTGAGAATCCACATGTGATTTGTAAATAAAGATCATGAGTACAAAATAATAGAGAGAGTCAATATGGGTTTTGTATAGATCAATTTAGAGTGATAATACTCAGTGTAAATAGGTGAGAAGTATTTAGCCTTAGGGTTTTAAAAGTTTTTTTCCATTGGATGATCAGGCTAAAATAGTCATATTGATGGCACTAAGCCAAAATTGTCATTGGTTGGAGTGACTTATTTTGTAGATTAACCGTTATTATAACTCAGATCCACATGATTCCAAAGCTCCCCTCCAAATAGAAACAGAAAAGAAAAGAGCCCAACCCAAGGCGTACACAACAACCGGGAAGCACGCCCGAATCATACATTAGCAGAATTCAACTGAATAGATGAAGAGATTGGATTGAATAAAGTAACAGATAATCAATTACACTATGCCAAAGGAAAAGTAAAAAATTTTCCCTTAATTAGATCGAATCTGCTAGTAAGTACCAGGCGATGAAAGTAAGAAGTTTTGTCATTTCTACTAAAGAAAGACTCAATCGGCGGCAAACAGCCACAAGTTGCTCCAATTAAATTCATCCTGATCCCAGCATCAGTATCAAGCTACTTAGTAAATCTACTGCCGGAAGGAGAGGGAGAAACACGGGGAAAAGCTAAGAGGGGCGACAGAGAAAAAAAGAAAGCGCAAACATTCACCACCTATTCCATAGTTGCAGAAAACTAGAGTTTCCATTGTCCAATTCCGTGGACTCATATGTTTTGCAGAGAGGGAGAAAGGGGGAAGGGAGATAAAAGAGGGAAATAGAAGGGTAGGTATTTCCACTTTCCAACTTCAAAAATGGCAAATACATCATACTATTTTATAACTACTTTCGATAATCTGAAAAAAAAATCTAGCCAGGTTTGTAATTTGGCTCTGTATTAAATATTTTACAACTTGTTTTCCGTTCCTTGCAACATCTCCTGAATAATACCCGTAAATGCAGCTCAAATGTGGCAAACAAATGAGTTTATACACTAAATGACTTCTCAAACACCCCCTCGACTTTCCTGACCATTCTGCCACCTCATTAGTCACCCTCAATATCCCTTGGACCAATTTCTGAGTGTGCGCTTCCCTCTCTACGCTTAACTCTGTCTTCTAAAACAACACCTAGAAAGTTCCTGATAGCTTCGATCTGGGGCCGCAGCTGTTGGTAGGTATCGGATACTTATACTTTCCATCCACAGGCTAAATAACCCTCATACCAACCAAATCATAGTCCAACAAAACCCACAACCGCCCTATATTTTCTCAATCCCATTACCATTAACAGAAAACACAATAACTGAAATACCACGAGATAAATCTGAAGAGATTAGATATTTATACCTTTCTTTGGTCTTACTTCTTTCCAGGAGTTGTTGACTATAGAGCCTTGTTCTCGATACAAAACGCCTCTCCCTAAGAAAGTAATCACACAGATTTTCCGTTTCTTTCCCCTGAGGGCCGTTCCTCCAGACACCTTCCTATTCTTGTCCTATTTCTTGCGTAATCTTCAAAAACAAAACAAACGCCATCAAGCTACAGTTGAAGGGTTGGGGAGAAAAACACAACAAGAGAGTATTAAGTTTCATAAAATCTCGCAAACATATAAATCTAGAAAAACAAGACAGATGTTGCGACGAAAGTAGAGTTCCTTAGTAGAGTCCAAAAAACCTCAAGGGGCTTTTTCTTCTTCGTGATTGCCTCATGGCTCGACCAGAGTCGCCTCCTACATCCTCGGTTAAGCATACGTCGGCTTTTCCACTCATTCATTCTCCCAACAACTCACGGCGTCTTGTTCTTTCCGTCCCCGGAGGCAGAAGATAAGGTTCTCCACTCCGTATTTAAATACTTGGCCGGCTGCTGTGCTTTTTATTCTTATTAACTAGCACCTTCCACGTTCACGAGTCACAAACACCGCCGTTTTCGTTCTTGAAACTTGTTTTTATAGCGAATTTACTAAAGTCGATTGCTAAGAAGGTGTTGAGCAGGGCTTTCTATTGTGTGGTGTTTTGTTTTTTCATATTCCCTTATAAGGACATGCGGCCATTCATAACGGTATGAAAGTGGGGCTTGGGAAAAATCATGGGGTGGGACTGAAAAAAAATAATTGGTAGGTGGAAAAATAAGCGAGATGGCATAATGGTAGCATAAGATTAAATTATCACCATGTAATATCCGATTTGTTTTATTTTTTTATTTTTATTTTTTTTATTTTTTTTTTTTTCAGTTTGGTATTTTATTGCTATTATTATGGTTCACCAATGTGTATTTTGTGACAAAAACTCTCGGTTAATGATTGGATCAATGATTTATATTTTTTTTATTTATTATTTATCATTCATGCAGCTCATACAACATTCCCGATAAAATAATTTATTATATACATTACGGAGATTAATTGGTTATTATAAACTTTTACAAAACATTCTCAACCCACCTCCACAAGAATATGAGATGTTATTTTATTATCAAAGATGCAACTACTCCGGTAGCACTAAAACACTATTTTTAATCACTTGGTAAAACCTGTTTAAAGTGTTTACCCGGGCCCTCAAGTATGGGGGTCTTGTTCTTTTAGTAGTAAAAGGGTCGAGGGCTGTAATCATACTACTCAATTCTGATCATAGGTTCCGCGCTCAAAGATCAATTAATGAAAGGGAAAAAATTCCGAGAATGTCGAGCAGGGAGCATCACAAAGATGTGGGGCGAAGATCCATTCGTAAGTTATGATCAAAGTTTCTCTTTTACAGCGCACTTTGGTGTATGGACGTATGGGTAGCAGGGCCACGCTAAATTATACACAAAGAAGAAAGCTAGATTACAATCGTTGAATTAGTTTGCCCTCATTCTGGGTATGATGTCGAACTTGTTAGGGGGGAGTTATAGTAGGCTCAAACAATGGAAAAGTCGGTGGGTGGTCGAGGGATGGTGTCAGAGTTGTGGGATTGAAGTCCACTGTGCGAACGATCATGAAGTCGTGTATAGTCGAGCTGGGGGGGACGGGGAAGGGGGGGACGAAACGCTATATTTGTTGATTTCATAAGTTTATTTTTTTGAAGGAGATTTAATCCAAAGTCGAATGGTTTATAATTCTCGTGATTTTTATCTCGGAGGATAAGACCTAATGTAAAAAGGTGTATAATATATAGGTATTAAAGGCCCGCGTGAATGGAGAAACGATTAGAGAGAGAAAAGGGAAAAGTTTAGGGTTTTTGCTCTTGAGTAGATATAGTTGGGTTTTTATCTTTATAAGTATTGTTTTTTTCTTTTTCACTAAGATTTTTATTAAAAGTGGTATTAGGTGAGTATGGTGCGTCTCGTGTAACTTCTTGTAACCCTAATGTTTCATATAGTTAGATGTATCGTCGTGCTCGAGTCGTGGTTTTTGATTCTTTGAGGTTTTCACATCACTTGCATTTAAAGACACAACAAACTGGTATTAGGGAAAGTGTTTAATATGGTTGCCTAGATTGTTTTGAAATTCATGGGGGTCTACAACGTGTGTTGAAGAGTTGGAGTTTAAGTATATGTGTTAATCATATGTGAAACAAACGAGTGCGCGGTTTAAAAGGGGGGGGGAAAAAGGCAATGATTATAGCCAAACGCCGGGACAAAGCGTCAGTTTTCTTACCAGCAATTGATGTATAGGGAGACGGAGTCAGTTTGGGGATAGGTTTAAGAAATTTCGCATCGAAGATCATTTTGGATTGTGACAAACAAGTCCAAGAATCTTATTCAAGCGTGTTTACGCACAGGGTACACTGAAAGGGAAGCCTAAATAACCTAAAAAGAAAACTGCCTGGGGCGAAGTATAATCGGCCCCGAAAGCGAACGAGGTGCGTACATGAATAAAAAGCTGGGAAGGGATCTAATATTCCAAGGAGTTCGAGTAGTGAAGCCCGATACTAACGCCTTGTCTCCACTAAAATAGTTTTTGGCAAACTTAGTTGGAGAGAATAGCGCGGCCGCAAAGGGTCCTTTATGTAAAACGCTTAAAAGTTTAGTACCAAACGCAAAGGTCTTTCAAAATTCAACTTATACCAGAAGGGTCAAGGGGGACTATCAATGACCCATTGAGGATGGATTTAGGGTCGAAGCAGTGTGTGTATCACCTAGGTTCTTTGAATGAACGGGATCGATTTCGAAATTGGATCGATCAGGTTAAAGCTTGTGGATGAAGATAAGGCC
>JACGCM010002599.1:15000-35000 GCA_014058105.1 Kingdonia uniflora
GCACTGCTAGTACTAGTACATCTGAGAATTATTAATTAGCTAGTTGTAAATAGCCCAGGGCTATCGAACAAAGGATTATCCCGGATCTACACCGAGGTATTGACTGTGATTCTCAAATATCGCAGAACAGAATGTGATACGATGAGATAGAATGCAATAGAAACAAAGACAGGGAACGGGTTACCTACTCTTAACAGCCAAAGCGAGCCCTTTCATTCTGAATTCTTTCATTCAGAATGAATTCAATCTCCCCAAGTAGGATTCGAACCTACGACCAATCAGTTAACAGCCGACCGCTCTACCACTGAGCTACTGAGGAACAACGGGAAATTAGATCTCATAGAGTTTAATTCCCATTCTCAATCCATGACCACTATGAGCCCGAAGCTTCCTTCGTAACTCCCTGAACTTCTTCGTATAGGAATTCATTTTCTGAAAGATCCTGGCTTTCGTGCTTTGGTGGGTCGTCCGAGATCCTTTCGATGACCCTTGTTGTGTTGAAGGGATATCTAGTGGCTCCGTTCCATACCTCATTTCATAGGGAACCTCAAAGTGGCTCTATTTCATTATATTCCATCCATATCTGAATTCCATTCATTTAATATCCTTTTGGTGTCATTGACATAAGAGATGTCGTTTCTAGCCTATCCGTTTCTATTATGGATATGGGTATGGAAACTTAGGCAATCATGATATAATATATCGTATAATAATATATGAATTGCAATCTTAGAAGATTGCAATAGAAAACGATAAAAGGAGGGTTTATGCTGCTGTTTAAATTAGCTGGATGCAAGAGGATAATCCATTCGGTCGTTGTAGTCGGACTCTATTTTGGGTTGCTGACCACATTATCCATAGGGCCCGCTTATCTCTTCCTTCTTGGAGATCGGATTATGGAAGAAGGAACCGAGAAGAAGGTAGCGGCAACAACTGGTTTGATTCTAGGACAACTTACCATGTTCGTAGCGATCTATTATGTGCCTATGAATCTAGCATTGACTAGACCTCATATAATAACTGTCCTAGCTGTACCTTATATTTTATTTCATTTCTTCTCGAAGAATAAAGAAAATTTTATTGATTCTGGATCCACTACCAGAAATTCAATGCGTAATCTCAACAATCTATGTGTATTCGTGAATAATTACACTTTTCAATTATTCAACCCTTTCATTTTACCAAGTTCAACATTTGCGAGATTAGTCAATATTTATATGTTTCGATGCGACAATAAAATATTATTTGTCATAGCTAGTTTTGTTGGTTGGTTAATTGGTCACATTTTAGTTATGAAATGGGTTGGATCGCTATTATTTTGGATACGACAAACTATCAGCTCGAATAAATACCTTGTGTCAGAATTTCGAAATTCTATGGCTCGATTTTTTTGTATTCTCTTATTTCTCACCTGTGTCTACTCTTTAGGCACAGTACCGTCGCCTATTGTCATTAAGACACTGAAAAAAACTCCAGAAAAGGAAGAAGAAACGGAAGAAAATGAGAAGGAAGAAACGGAAGAAACAGATGTAGAAATGGAAACAACTTCCGAAACGAAGGGAGCTAAACAGGAACAAGAAAGATCCACCGAAGAAGACCCTTCCTTTTTTGCGGAAGAAATGGAGGATCTGGACAAAATACTTGATAGGAATCAAGAAAATTCTAATATATTAGAAATAGAAGAAGAAATAGAGGAGGATAAACTTTGGTTTGAAAAACCTCTTGTAACGCTTCTTTTCGACTATCAACGACGGAATCGTCCGCTGCGATATATCAAAAATGATCAATTTGAAAACGCTATAAGAAGTGAAATGTCACAATATTTTTTTTATCCATGCCAAAGTGATGGAAAACAAAGAATATCTTTTACATATCCACCCAGTTTGGCAACCTTTTTAGAAATGTTACAAAGAAATATTTTTTTGTGCACAACAGAAAAGCTCTCCTCTGAAGAACTGTATAAAAATTGGGTTTATACCAACGAACAAAAAAGAAACAACCTAAGTAACGAATTTATCAATAGAATCAAAACTTTAGACAAGGGATCCATGATCCTGGATGTACTCGACAAAAGGACTAGATTTTGCAATGATGAGACTGAACAACAATGCTTGCCTAAAATATATGATCCTTTTTTGAACGGATCCTATCGTGGAACAATGAAAAAATTATATTCACACTCAAGTATAAATGATGAGTTAATCACTTCGAGAAAAGATTCCATAGAAACAATTTGGAGAAATAAACTTCATGGTAGCCTTTTTCCTAAAGAGCTTCCTCGATGGTCATACAAATTGGAACAATCTATAGGGGAAAATCATGAAGATAGTAACATTATTTCACGAAAATCCAAACGTGTAGTAGTTTTAACTTTTAATGGGCGGAATACGGGTACGGATGCTACTCGCAATACTACCCCCAATCCGAAGAGTACGAGTCGTGGTGATGAAGTAGACGAGCTGGGTTTGATAGAATATCCGAGACAACCCGATTTTAATCGAGAACTAATAAAAGGATCCATCCGTGCTCAACGACGTAAAATAGTTCCTTGGGAATTCTTTCAAGCAAATGTGCAGTCACCCCTTTTTTCAGACAGAGGTGATAAAAGTTTTTTCTTTTCTTTATGGAATGAGTTTGAGACCTCTGGAATAGGGAGTCTCCTTTTTAGGAATTGGATGCAGAAAAGCACAGAATTCAAAACTGAAGAACAACAAGCAAAAAAAGCAAAAAAAAAGGATCAAAAAGAAGAGGCAAAACGAGAGGAAGATCAACGGGTAAAAATAGCGGCGACTTGGGAGACTATTATTCATGCTCAAGCAGTAAGAGGTTGTATGTTAATAACCCAATCGTTTCTTAGAAAATATATCGTATTGCCCTCATTGATAATAGTCAAAAATATTGTCCGTATGTTATTCTTTCAATCCCCTGAGTGGTATAAGGATTGGGAAAAGTGGAATAAAGAAACCCATATTAAATGCACTTATAGTGGTGTTCAATTATCAGAAACGGAATTTCCGCAAGATTGGTTAACCGAGGGTATTCAGATAAAAATACTATTTCCTTTGCATCTAAAACCTTGGCACAGCTCTAAGCGACAATCCCGTCATAAAAAAAAAATTCAAAAGAAAGTAAAAAAAAAATTCAATTTGAGCTTTTTAACAGTTTACGGAATGGAAGCTGAACTCCCTTTTGGTTCTCCCCGAGAAGGCTCTTCCTTTTTTACACCCATTTCGGAAGAACTTGAAAAAAAACTTATACAAGTGAAAAACCAATATTTTCTAGTGCTAAGAATTTTAAAAGAAAGAACAAAAAGGCTTATAAAGATTTCAAAAAAAAAAACAAGATGGATTATGCAAATAGTTCGATTTATAAAAGAAAAAAAGAACGAACTTGCAAAAGTAAATCTTTTTCTATTTTTTGGATTGAGAGAAGTAAATCAATCGAGTCAAAATAAAAGCGGAAACAATTCTATAACTCGAATAAGTAATCAGATTAATAACGAATCATCTATTCCAATTAAATCAATAGATTGGACAAATTATTCACTGACAGAACAAAAAATGAGGGATCTGATTGTTAGGACAAGTATAATTAGGCATCAAATCAAAGAAATAACAAAAGAAAAAAACTTATTTTTAACTCCAGATATTAGTCCTAGTGAAACTTGTTGTGATGATAAAAGATTAGAATCTCCAAAAACTTTTTGGCAGATATTAAAAAGCAGAAGTGCCCGATTAATACGTAAATCGCACTATTTCTTTCAATTTTTTATTGAACGGATATACACGGATACCCTTCTATGGATCATTAATATTTCCAGACTCAACGTGCAACTTTTCCTTGAATTAACAAAAAAAAGATTGAAAAATACAGTTACAATGATGAAATAAATCAAGAAGAAATTTACGAAAAAAATAAAAATGCAATGAAGTTTTTTTCAACTATAAAAAGGTCACTTTCTAAAAATTCTAATAAAAAATATGATTTTTTTTATGACTTATCTTCTTTGTCACAAGCATATGTATTTTACAAATTATCACAAGCCCAAGTTATTACCAAATATAACTTGAGATCGATATTTCAATATCAGGGAACATCTCTTTTTCTTAAAGAGAAAATCAAAGAGGATTTTGGAACACAAGGAATATTGGATTCAGAATCAAAGCATAAGAAACTTCAAAATTTTGGAATGGATGAATGGAAAAACTGGTTAAGAGGTCATTACCCTTCTCAATACAATTTGTCTCAGACTGGATGGTCTACATTAGTACCGCAAAAATGGCGAAATAAAGTAAATCAAAGTTGTATGGTTCAAAACAAAGACTCGAAAAATTTGTATTCCTACGAAAAAGAGAAAGATTATGAATGGGATCCGTTATCGAGTAAAAAAGAAAATTTAAAAAAACACTATAGGTATGATCTTTTATCACATAACTATCTTAATTATGAAAATATAACTGGAGATATATCTATTAGCGATTATTTAAGCGTAAATACTATTACGAATAAAAATCCGGATAGAAAATATTTTGATTGGAGAATCATTCATTTTTGTCTTAAAGAAGAGATCAATATTGAGGATTGGACCAATATGGATACCTGGGCCAACAGTAATACAAATACTAGACCTAATTCTAATTATTATAAAATTGTTGATAAATTAAAAAAAAAAGAAGTTTTTTCTCGTGCGAGTCATAAAGAAATCAACCCCTTAAACCAAACACAAACCTCTTTTTACTGGATGGGAATGAATGAAGAAAAACGAAATCCTCCGAAATCCAGTCGCGGACTTTTGTTTTTACCAAAATTTTTATTACTTTATAATGCATATAAGCTTAAACCGTGGATTATACCAATCAAATTACTTCTTTTTCATTTTAATGGAAATGAAAATCTTAGCGAAAATAAAAAAATTTCTCTTGAATTAAAGAAAAAAAAGAAAGAAGAAAATGAATTAAAGAAAAAAAAGAAAGAAGAAAATGAATTAAAGAAAAAAAAGAAAGAAGAAAAAGAGGAGCTGGGACAAGCAGATCTTGGATCTGATGCACAAAACCAAGGAAATATTGTAGCAGATCAACAAAAAAGAGATAAAGAAGTTAAAGAATATATAGATTTTTTCCTGAAAAGTTTTTTTCTTTTTCAATTGAAATGGGATGATTATATGGATGAAAAAATAAATGATAATATTAACATATATTCTTTCCTTCTTAGACTTAAAAATCCAAGGAAAATGGCTATATCCTCTATTGGAACAAATGAATTAGATCTGAATCTACTGAAGATCGATGAAACGAGTACAGAATTAATAAATAAAGGAATATTTTTTATTGCACCGACTCGTCTATCTATCAAATGGGATGGACAATTTCTTATGTATCAAACCATAGCTATTTCACTGGTTCATAAGAGTAAGTACCAAACTAATCAAAATGATTTCTTTGTTCCTGAAAATATTTTATCTCCTAGACGTCGTAGAGAATTGAGAATTCGAATCTCTTTAAGTTTAAATTCGGGAAATATGAATCTTGTGGATAGAAATTCAGTATTCCTCAATGGGAACAACATAGGGAACTGTGGTCAAATTTTGGATGAGGATAAGTATCTTGATATACATACAAAAAAATTAATTAACTTAAAATTTTTTCTTTGGCCCAATTATCGATTAGAAGATTTAGCGTGTATGAATCGCTATTGGTTTGATACCAATAATGGCAGCCGTTTCAGTATGTCAAGGATACGTATGTATCCACGATCAAGAATTAGTTGATGGTACATTTCCTATATATTACAAAGACGCTAGATACGGTATGATATATGAAAGCAAACAGATGCAGAACTGGGTTGTGTTATATTAGATTCTGGTACATGAATACCGATTCAATGACCTTATAAATTTTCAATGACCTTATAAATGAAATTTAGGAAGAAATCCGCAGAATCTTCTTATCGTAACTCAAAAATTTTCTCTTTTGTGGGTGCGGAAATGTACCATCTTTTTGTATCCATATAAAAAAATGGCAACTTAACTGGATTCATTATTGAGTGATACAAAAAGAGGTATATGAAATAATTCAGATTATTGTGTATACCAAAGTAACATAACTGGCATTATTATTACTGATTAGTAAAAAATCCAAAATCCATATCTGTAAAAAAATAAACTAAAAAAGAAAAAGCGGAGAATAAGTCTTTTTATGATAAAAAAACCATTCATCTCAGTTGTTTTGCAAGAAGAAAAAGAGGAAAATAAGGGGTCTGTTGAATTTCAAGTATTCAATTTTACCAATAGGATACGGATACTTACTTCGCATTTGCAATTGCACAGAAAAGACTATTTATCTCAGAGAGGTCTACGAAAAATTCTAGGAAAACGTCAACGGCTACTGTCTTATTTGTCAAAGAAAAATAGAGCACGTTATAAAGAATTAATTGGTCAATTGGATATTCGAGAGCCAAAAACTCGTTAAGTTAAAAATAAATCAAATAATTCAATTTTTGAATTATTTGATGAACTTCGTTTTCAGTAATTCATGGAATAATGAATCAGGGAAAAAACATAATATCAAAAGCTTATTACGCGGAATCCTTTTTTTTTGGAACGAGTTGAAGGAGTGGGTATTATTGGTGGAGAAGAAGCAATAAATTGGGGTTTATCAGGACCAATGCTACGAGCTTCGGGAATTCAATGGGATCTTCGTAAAGTTGATCATTATGAGTGTTACGACGAATTTGATTGGGAAGTACAATGGCAAAAAGAAGGAGATTCACTAGCTCGTTATTTAGTCCGAATCAGTGAAATGACGGAATCCATAAAAATTATTCAACAAGCTCTGGAAGGAATTTCGGGGGGGCCCTATGAAAATTTAGAAGTTCGACGCTTTGATAGAACAAGGGATTCAGAATGGAATGATTTTGAATATCGATTCATTAGTAAAAAACCTTCGCCCACTTTTGAATTGTCGAAACAAGAACTTTATGTGAGAGTGGAAGCACCAAAGGGAGAATTGGTAATTTTTATGATAGGAGATCAAAGTGTTTTTCCTTGGAGATGGAAAATTAGCCCACCGGGGTTTATCAATTTGCAAATTCTTCCTCAGTTAGTTAAAAGAATGAAATTGGCTGATATTATGACGATACTAGGTAGTATAGATATCATTATGGGAGAAGTTGATCGTTGAAATGATAATTGATACGACAGAAATACAAGCTATCAATTCTTTTTCCATATCGGAACCGTTAAAAGAGGCCTATGGGCTTATATGGTTGCTTGTCCCTATTTTTACTCTTGTATTGGGAATAACAATAGGGGTACTAGTTATTGTGTGGTTAGAAAGACAAATATCTGCAGGAATCCAACAACGTATTGGACCTGAATATGCCGGTCCTTTGGGAATTCTTCAAGCTCTAGCAGATGGAACCAAACTACTTTTCAAAGAGGATCTTCTCCCATCTAGAGGAGATATTCGTTTATTCAGTATCGGACCATCAATAGCGGTGATATCCATTTTACTAAGTTATTCAGTAGTTCCTTTTGGCGATCGCCTTGTTCTAGCCGATCTCAGTATCGGTGTTTTTTTATGGATTGCCATTTCAAGTATTGCGCCTATTGGACTTCTTATGTCAGGATATGGATCGAATAATAAATATTCCTTTTTAGGTGGTCTCCGAGCTGCTGCTCAATCAATTAGTTATGAAATACCCTTAACTCTATGTGTGTTATCAATATCTCTACGTGCGATTCGGGGACATTTACCTATTCTATTTCTTTCTAGGCAAGAAGTTGAATGTAGTGAATAGATATTTTTATTTTTTATTCAGCATTTGGGGTGATGAATTAAACCAGATAGTTATATGAGTGAAACAAAACAGCTTAAAAATTGGCAGTCAAAATTGAGTCTCATTCCCTATGTACAAGAGTTAATTTAAAATAAACATAAGCAGTAGAAACTGTTTACCCCAAGATTGTTGATTAGTCATCATGGTTTGAAGCGGGTACAAAAGATCAACTATACGGAGTTTTTACTATTGTATGTATTTTATGTATTTAACATACGCGGGGATCAAGCAAAAAAAATGAGTGGACGGTTAGGAACACCAAGGTACACAAAGGATTAGTAATGGAGATAATGTAAGTTACCTATAAGGGGTATTTTGCATAAAAGGAATCCAATGGGGCTTTAAGTTGGTAGAAATGATCAAGCAGTACTTCCCCATGATCCCGATCCAGAGTATGCTCCTATCCATTGATTAAAGAAATTACTATCAGGAACGACGTAATCCTTTATTTTTTTAGAGTCCTCTTTTCTGGGAAAGAAGAATAGGAACGAACAAAAGATAGAATTCTTATCCTGATTCATCTAATATTATAGAATTCTCATTATTTTTCGTAATCCAAAGATATGGGTGGAAATATCCATTAATACAACGAGTATTTTATTGAAGGATTAAGTTATTACTGAATAAATATAAATTACAAGGGAAGAGATCAATTCAGAAGCACTTTTTTTTTATTATAGCAAACAGAATTGCATTGGTCTAACAATCTCGACGATTGAATAATAATGGGGTATTATGATTTCGAGCAAGCCGCTATGGTGAAATTGGTAGACACGCTGCTCTTAGGAAGCAGTGCTAAAGCATCTCGGTTCGAGTCCGAGTGGCGGCATTTTCTAAAAAAAATAAAATAAATCCTATAATGAATTCAATTACTTATTTCATTGTGTTGTTGAAAGATCCTCCCCCTTTTTTTAGGATATATTTATGATATTTTTTACTTTAGAACATATATTAACTCACATCTCTTTTTCAATCATTTCGATTGTAATTACTATTTATTTGATGACCTTATTAGTGCACGAAATCGTAGGACTAGCTGATTCGTCAGAAAAGGGCATGCTAGTTACTTTTTTCTGTATAACAGGATTATTAGTTACTCGTTGGATTTTTTCGGGACATTTACCCTTAAGTAATTTATATGAATCATTCATGTTCCTTTCATGGAGTTTCTCTATTATTCAGATGGTTCCATATTTTAGCAACCATAAAAATAATTTAAGCGCAATAACCGCGCCTAGTGCTATTTTTACCCAAGGCTTTGCCACTTCGGGTCTTTTAACTGAAATGCATCAATCCACAATTTTAGTACCCGCTCTCCAATCCCAGTGGTTAATGATGCACGTAAGTATGATGATATTGAGCTATGCAGCTCTTCTATGCGGATCCTTATTATCAGTAGCTCTTCTAGTCATTACATTTCGAAAAAATATAAATATTTTTTATAAAAGTACCAATTTTTTAATAGGAATTGGTACTTTTTCCTTTGGTGAGATCCTATATGTGAATGAAAGAATAAATTTTTTACAAAACACTTCTTTTCTTTTGTTTAGAAATTATCACAGACATCAATTAATTCAGCAATTGGATCGTTGGAGCTATCGTGTCATTAGTCTAGGATTTATCTTTTTAACCATAGGTATTCTTTCGGGAGCAGTATGGGCTAATGAGGCATGGGGATCATATTGGAGTTGGGACCCCAAGGAAACTTGGGCATTTATTACGTGGACTATATTTGCTATTTATTTACATACTAGAACAAATAAAAATTTGCAAGGCACGAATTCTGCAATTGTAGCTTCTATCGGATTTCTTATAATTTGGGTATGCTATTTTGGGGTCAATCTATTAGGAGTAGGGTTACATAGTTATGGTTCATTCACATTAACATCTAATTGAATCTAAGGGCCTGACCAAATACAATCTGTAAGAATAGCATATAAAATGTGAGTTTTTGAAAATCATTTAAATCGCTACTTGATTCAAATGATTTTCAAAAACTCCAAACGTATCTGATTCCAATTCACTTTTTTCCTTATTACTTAAAAAAAGTAAAAAAGGATAAGAAAGACTTTTTATTTTTTTTTTTTTATTGTACAATAAAAAATATTATTAATCAAAAGGATCCTTTTATGTCTTATTGAAGAAAGCTATTTATATGTTATATGAATACTATCTATAAAACTATAAAAGTAATTAAAACTATAAAAGTAATTAGATAGAATAGCTTCGACCTTGTCAACTGATAGTGAGAGAACGAAATACGGATAAATACCAATACCTATTACGGGTAAAAAGATACAGACCGAAACAAATAATTCGCGTGGTCCGGAATCCAAAAATAAATAGTTAAAAGTATGAAATTGCTTGTATCCATAGAACATCTGGCGTAACATAGATAATGAATAAATAGGAGTTAAAATAATGCCAATTCCCATCACAAAAGTAATGAGTATTTTTGGCATTAAAAGATATTTTGGGCTGGTAATTATTCCAAAAAAGACTACCAATTCTGCAACAAAACCACTCATTCCCGGCAATGCAAGAGAAGCCATTGAGAAGCTACTGAACATTGTAAATATTTTTGGCATAGGGACACCTATTCCTCCCATTTCGTCGAGATAGATAAGACGCATTCTATCATAACTCATTCCTGCCAAGAAAAATAGTATTGCGTTGACCGAGAGAGATGTTGAAGCTGCATAGATTGTTTGAATTGTGCCTACTAGTATCAACCAGGGAGAAAATAAAGAATGAGCATGGGGTAATAATTCCATATTAATACGAACTAATCCATATGCTCCCATTTTTAATAATATTCCGGCTAGAAGCATACATGTACTGTAATGGGCTTCTCCATGCGTATCTGGTAACCATGTATGCAGGGGTATAATCGGCAATTTAACAGCATAAGCAATAAGAAATCCAAAATAGAATATTATTTCCAATGCCACAGAATACGATTGATTAGCTGATGTTTCAAAATTTCATGTTGGTTCATTAGAACCATATAAACCCATACCCAAAACTCCCATTAATAGAAAAAAAAAAATGGAACCCCCAGCAGTGTACAAAATTTATTTTGTAGCTGAGTACAAACGTTTCTTCCCTCTCCACATGGATAAAAGTAGGTAAACAGGAATGAATTCTAATTCCCACATGATAAAAAAAGGTAAAAGATCTCTAGAATAAAATAATCCTATTTGACCGCTGTACATTGCTAACATAAGGAAATGGAATAATCGCGAATCCCGATTAATTGGCCAAGCTGCTAAAGTAGCTAAAGTAGTGATAAATCCCATTAGTAAAATAGGGCCTACGGAAAGTACATCGATTCCTAGTCTCCAGTGAAAATAAAAAGTATTGATCCATTTTAAATCCTGCTCTAATTGAATTAATGGATCGTTCAATTGAAAATGATAACAGAAAACATAGGTCGTTAGAAGGAGCTCTAATAAGCATATACATATAGTATACCAACGAGTCGTCTTATTTCCCCTATGAGATAGAAAGAAAATAAAGAAACCCGCGGATATCAGCAAAACCACAATTAAGGAAAATAATTCATGGTAAAGACAAGATACACTTTGACCAGAAAAACCCGTGCTCGAAAAAATTTTTGAACATCTTTTTTGAGTACGGGTTTTTGTCGGTAAAGAGAAATAAAATGGATTCAGGTGGAGTTTTCTGAAAAGTATCAATACGCTAGACCCATGCTACGAGTTGTCTCATGCCATAAATAAACCCGAACACTCAAGAAATCTGTTGGACAAGCCGATTCACACCTCTTACAACCTACACAGTCTTCTGTTCTTGGAGCAGAAGCAATTTGCTTAGCTTTACATCCATCCCAAGGTATCATTTCTAATACATCTGTGGGGCAGGCTCGTACACATTGAGTACACCCTATACATGTATCATAAATCTTTACTGAATGTGACATTGGATCTATAAAATTTTTCAACTCATAAATTTTCGATCTAGTAAAGTAGTAAATTAATAATATATTGTAGATACCAGACGAATCAGTGGATACCAGACGAATCAATGGTTTACCAGATTTTTTTTATCAATCTACTTCTGTATCTGCTCATGATAAAGGGCCAAGGTACTTTGATTTCTTACGCTTTTTTAACAAACCTGATCATAAAAATTTGTTGTACATGCCTATTTTACGTAGTGAATATTTTTTTTAGATTATTATTATTATTTATTTAACATTTAACAAATTCGATTGATTGATACGAGTGGATTTTCTGTTACGATAAATTGATGAAACAATAGCTAGTCCAATAGCTGCTTCAGCAGCCGAAATAGCTATAACAAAAATAGAAAAAATGTCTCCTTTTAATTGGCGACTATCAAACAAATCATAAAATGTTACGAAATTTATAATAATTGCATTCAGTATAAGCTCAAGACACATGAGGGCTCTAACCATATTTCGACTTGTGATTAATCCATAGATACCAATAGAAAATAAATAGGCACTCAAAACAAGTACATGTTCGAGCATCAGATTCTTTAATGATATGTGACTTGATTATTCGGTATCATTCGATTGTCGCACAAAAAAACTTTTTGAATTTCCCGTAGACAAAGATTTCGCTAAAGAAAAAGCTTTTAACGCTGCCCAATAAGCTTTTCTTTTCCAAATATTTTTACGAATACGCTTTTTTGAGATAGAAGTACGTTTCTTCGGAACTGCCATTCAAAAATAAGAAGTTACTTGTTGTTAGGGTTGGATGTGAAAGACATATTTTGTATCTTTGTTAAAAGTTTAAAATGTATGTTTCTTTATATAATACTTCCTTTTTTGTATTGTATACATTAGAAATCTTCAAGATAATAAAAAACAAAGAAAGCCCACATATTTTTTCTTACTGACGAGCCATAGCAATCGCACCTATCAATGCATCCAACGATCCATATTAGAATAAAGTTATTTTAAGTTACCCTACTTTTGATACGTTACTTATTAATTTAAATCCTAGGTACTTGAACTGTTAGATAATCATAGTCGATGATAACATCACTGTTCTCATCGCTAGTGCAGAACCGTACATGAGACTTCAGCTTCATACGGCTCCTCCATGGTCGCGAATAAATCTAAGGACTGTTTTCAATATTATCTCAATATGTTTGAAAGGTAGATAGAGGAGAGAATCCCAAATTAGACCAATGCAATTCTGTTTGCTATAATAAAAAAAAAAGTGCTTCTGAATTGATCTCTTCCCTTGTAATTTATATTTATTCAGTAATAACTTAATCCTTCAATAAAATACTCGTTGTATTAATGGATATTTCCACCCATATCTTTGGATTACGAAAAATAATGAGAATTCTATAATATTAGATGAATCAGGATAAGAATTCTATCTTTTGTTCGTTCCTATTCTTCTTTCCCAGAAAAGAGGACTCTAAAAAAATAAAGGATTACGTCGTTCCTGATAGTAATTTCTTTAATCAATGGATAGGAGCATACTCTGGATCGGGATCATGGGGAAGTACTGCTTGATCATTTCTACCAACTTAAAGCCCCATTGGATTCCTTTTATGCAAAATACCCCTTATAGGTAACTTACATTATCTCCATTACTAATCCTTTGTGTACCTTGGTGTTCCTAACCGTCCACTCATTTTTTTTGCTTGATCCCCGCGTATGTTAAATACATAAAATACATACAATAGTAAAAACTCCGTATAGTTGATCTTTTGTACCCGCTTCAAACCATGATGACTAATCAACAATCTTGGGGTAAACAGTTTCTACTGCTTATGTTTATTTTAAATTAACTCTTGTACATAGGGAATGAGACTCAATTTTGACTGCCAATTTTTAAGCTGTTTTGTTTCACTCATATAACTATCTGGTTTAATTCATCACCCCAAATGCTGAATAAAAAATAAAAATATCTATTCACTACATTCAACTTCTTGCCTAGAAAGAAATAGAATAGGTAAATGTCCCCGAATCGCACGTAGAGATATTGATAACACACATAGAGTTAAGGGTATTTCATAACTAATTGATTGAGCAGCAGCTCGGAGACCACCTAAAAAGGAATATTTATTATTCGATCCATATCCTGACATAAGAAGTCCAATAGGCGCAATACTTGAAATGGCAATCCATAAAAAAACACCGATACTGAGATCGGCTAGAACAAGGCGATCGCCAAAAGGAACTACTGAATAACTTAGTAAAATGGATATCACCGCTATTGATGGTCCGATACTGAATAAACGAATATCTCCTCTAGATGGGAGAAGATCCTCTTTGAAAAGTAGTTTGGTTCCATCTGCTAGAGCTTGAAGAATTCCCAAAGGACCGGCATATTCAGGTCCAATACGTTGTTGGATTCCTGCAGATATTTGTCTTTCTAACCACACAATAACTAGTACCCCTATTGTTATTCCCAATACAAGAGTAAAAATAGGGACAAGCAACCATATAAGCCCATAGGCCTCTTTTAACGGTTCCGATATGGAAAAAGAATTGATAGCTTGTATTTCTGTCGTATCAATTATCATTTCAACGATCAACTTCTCCCATAATGATATCTATACTACCTAGTATCGTCATAATATCAGCCAATTTCATTCTTTTAACTAACTGAGGAAGAATTTGCAAATTGATAAACCCCGGTGGGCTAATTTTCCATCTCCAAGGAAAAACACTTTGATCTCCTATCATAAAAATTACCAATTCTCCCTTTGGTGCTTCCACTCTCACATAAAGTTCTTGTTTCGACAATTCAAAAGTGGGCGAAGGTTTTTTACTAATGAATCGATATTCAAAATCATTCCATTCTGAATCCCTTGTTCTATCAAAGCGTCGAACTTCTAAATTTTCATAGGGCCCCCCCGAAATTCCTTCCAGAGCTTGTTGAATAATTTTTATGGATTCCGTCATTTCACTGATTCGGACTAAATAACGAGCTAGTGAATCTCCTTCTTTTTGCCATTGTACTTCCCAATCAAATTCGTCGTAACACTCATAATGATCAACTTTACGAAGATCCCATTGAATTCCCGAAGCTCGTAGCATTGGTCCTGATAAACCCCAATTTATTGCTTCTTCTCCACCAATAATACCCACTCCTTCAACTCGTTCCAAAAAAAAAGGATTCCGCGTAATAAGCTTTTGATATTATGTTTTTTCCCTGATTCATTATTCCATGAATTACTGAAAACGAAGTTCATCAAATAATTCAAAAATTGAATTATTTGATTTATTTTTAACTTAACGAGTTTTTGGCTCTCGAATATCCAATTGACCAATTAATTCTTTATAACGTGCTCTATTTTTCTTTGACAAATAAGACAGTAGCCGTTGACGTTTTCCTAGAATTTTTCGTAGACCTCTCTGAGATAAATAGTCTTTTCTGTGCAATTGCAAATGCGAAGTAAGTATCCGTATCCTATTGGTAAAATTGAATACTTGAAATTCAACAGACCCCTTATTTTCCTCTTTTTCTTCTTGCAAAACAACTGAGATGAATGGTTTTTTTATCATAAAAAGACTTATTCTCCGCTTTTTCTTTTTTAGTTTATTTTTTTACAGATATGGATTTTGGATTTTTTACTAATCAGTAATAATAATGCCAGTTATGTTACTTTGGTATACACAATAATCTGAATTATTTCATATACCTCTTTTTGTATCACTCAATAATGAATCCAGTTAAGTTGCCATTTTTTTATATGGATACAAAAAGATGGTACATTTCCGCACCCACAAAAGAGAAAATTTTTGAGTTACGATAAGAAGATTCTGCGGATTTCTTCCTAAATTTCATTTATAAGGTCATTGAAAATTTATAAGGTCATTGAATCGGTATTCATGTACCAGAATCTAATATAACACAACCCAGTTCTGCATCTGTTTGCTTTCATATATCATACCGTATCTAGCGTCTTTGTAATATATAGGAAATGTACCATCAACTAATTCTTGATCGTGGATACATACGTATCCTTGACATACTGAAACGGCTGCCATTATTGGTATCAAACCAATAGCGATTCATACACGCTAAATCTTCTAATCGATAATTGGGCCAAAGAAAAAATTTTAAGTTAATTAATTTTTTTGTATGTATATCAAGATACTTATCCTCATCCAAAATTTGACCACAGTTCCCTATGTTGTTCCCATTGAGGAATACTGAATTTCTATCCACAAGATTCATATTTCCCGAATTTAAACTTAAAGAGATTCGAATTCTCAATTCTCTACGACGTCTAGGAGATAAAATATTTTCAGGAACAAAGAAATCATTTTGATTAGTTTGGTACTTACTCTTATGAACCAGTGAAATAGCTATGGTTTGATACATAAGAAATTGTCCATCCCATTTGATAGATAGACGAGTCGGTGCAATAAAAAATATTCCTTTATTTATTAATTCTGTACTCGTTTCATCGATCTTCAGTAGATTCAGATCTAATTCATTTGTTCCAATAGAGGATATAGCCATTTTCCTTGGATTTTTAAGTCTAAGAAGGAAAGAATATATGTTAATATTATCATTTATTTTTTCATCCATATAATCATCCCATTTCAATTGAAAAAGAAAAAAACTTTTCAGGAAAAAATCTATATATTCTTTAACTTCTTTATCTCTTTTTTGTTGATCTGCTACAATATTTCCTTGGTTTTGTGCATCAGATCCAAGATCTGCTTGTCCCAGCTCCTCTTTTTCTTCTTTCTTTTTTTTCTTTAATTCATTTTCTTCTTTCTTTTTTTTCTTTAATTCATTTTCTTCTTTCTTTTTTTTCTTTAATTCAAGAGAAATTTTTTTATTTTCGCTAAGATTTTCATTTCCATTAAAATGAAAAAGAAGTAATTTGATTGGTATAATCCACGGTTTAAGCTTATATGCATTATAAAGTAATAAAAATTTTGGTAAAAACAAAAGTCCGCGACTGGATTTCGGAGGATTTCGTTTTTCTTCATTCATTCCCATCCAGTAAAAAGAGGTTTGTGTTTGGTTTAAGGGGTTGATTTCTTTATGACTCGCACGAGAAAAAACTTCTTTTTTTTTTAATTTATCAACAATTTTATAATAATTAGAATTAGGTCTAGTATTTGTATTACTGTTGGCCCAGGTATCCATATTGGTCCAATCCTCAATATTGATCTCTTCTTTAAGACAAAAATGAATGATTCTCCAATCAAAATATTTTCTATCCGGATTTTTATTCGTAATAGTATTTACGCTTAAATAATCGCTAATAGATATATCTCCAGTTATATTTTCATAATTAAGATAGTTATGTGATAAAAGATCATACCTATAGTGTTTTTTTAAATTTTCTTTTTTACTCGATAACGGATCCCATTCATAATCTTTCTCTTTTTCGTAGGAATACAAATTTTTCGAGTCTTTGTTTTGAACCATACAACTTTGATTTACTTTATTTCGCCATTTTTGCGGTACTAATGTAGACCATCCAGTCTGAGACAAATTGTATTGAGAAGGGTAATGACCTCTTAACCAGTTTTTCCATTCATCCATTCCAAAATTTTGAAGTTTCTTATGCTTTGATTCTGAATCCAATATTCCTTGTGTTCCAAAATCCTCTTTGATTTTCTCTTTAAGAAAAAGAGATGTTCCCTGATATTGAAATATCGATCTCAAGTTATATTTGGTAATAACTTGGGCTTGTGATAATTTGTAAAATACATATGCTTGTGACAAAGAAGATAAGTCATAAAAAAAATCATATTTTTTATTAGAATTTTTAGAAAGTGACCTTTTTATAGTTGAAAAAAACTTCATTGCATTTTTATTTTTTTCGTAAATTTCTTCTTGATTTATTTCATCATTGTAACTGTATTTTTCAATCTTTTTTTTTGTTAATTCAAGGAAAAGTTGCACGTTGAGTCTGGAAATATTAATGATCCATAGAAGGGTATCCGTGTATATCCGTTCAATAAAAAATTGAAAGAAATAGTGCGATTTACGTATTAATCGGGCACTTCTGCTTTTTAATATCTGCCAAAAAGTTTTTGGAGATTCTAATCTTTTATCATCACAACAAGTTTCACTAGGACTAATATCTGGAGTTAAAAATAAGTTTTTTTCTTTTGTTATTTCTTTGATTTGATGCCTAATTATACTTGTCCTAACAATCAGATCCCTCATTTTTTGTTCTGTCAGTGAATAATTTGTCCAATCTATTGATTTAATTGGAATAGATGATTCGTTATTAATCTGATTACTTATTCGAGTTATAGAATTGTTTCCGCTTTTATTTTGACTCGATTGATTTACTTCTCTCAATCCAAAAAATAGAAAAAGATTTACTTTTGCAAGTTCGTTCTTTTTTTCTTTTATAAATCGAACTATTTGCATAATCCATCTTGTTTTTTTTTTTGAAATCTTTATAAGCCTTTTTGTTCTTTCTTTTAAAATTCTTAGCACTAGAAAATATTGGTTTTTCACTTGTATAAGTTTTTTTTCAAGTTCTTCCGAAATGGGTGTAAAAAAGGAAGAGCCTTCTCGGGGAGAACCAAAAGGGAGTTCAGCTTCCATTCCGTAAACTGTTAAAAAGCTCAAATTGAATTTTTTTTTTACTTTCTTTTGAATTTTTTTTTTATGACGGGATTGTCGCTTAGAGCTGTGCCAAGGTTTTAGATGCAAAGGAAATAGTATTTTTATCTGAATACCCTCGGTTAACCAATCTTGCGGAAATTCCGTTTCTGATAATTGAACACCACTATAAGTGCATTTAATATGGGTTTCTTTATTCCACTTTTCCCAATCCTTATACCACTCAGGGGATTGAAAGAATAACATACGGACAATATTTTTGACTATTATCAATGAGGGCAATACGATATATTTTCTAAGAAACGATTGGGTTATTAACATACAACCTCTTACTGCTTGAGCATGAATAATAGTCTCCCAAGTCGCCGCTATTTTTACCCGTTGATCTTCCTCTCGTTTTGCCTCTTCTTTTTGATCCTTTTTTTTTGCTTTTTTTGCTTGTTGTTCTTCAGTTTTGAATTCTGTGCTTTTCTGCATCCAATTCCTAAAAAGGAGACTCCCTATTCCAGAGGTCTCAAAC
Source organism: Kingdonia uniflora (assembly GCA_014058105.1). Lineage (NCBI taxonomy): Eukaryota > Viridiplantae > Streptophyta > Magnoliopsida > Ranunculales > Circaeasteraceae > Kingdonia > Kingdonia uniflora. Next base: position 33,916 of record JACGCM010002599.1, read on the forward strand.
TCATTCCATAAAGAAAAGAAAAAACTTTTATCACCTCTGTCTGAAAAAAGGGGTGACTGCACATTTGCTTGAAAGAATTCCCAAGGAACTATTTTACGTCGTTGAGCACGGATGGATCCTTTTATTAGTTCTCGATTAAAATCGGGTTGTCTCGGATATTCTATCAAACCCAGCTCGTCTACTTCATCACCACGACTCGTACTCTTCGGATTGGGGGTAGTATTGCGAGTAGCATCCGTACCCGTATTCCGCCCATTAAAAGTTAAAACTACTACACGTTTGGATTTTCGTGAAATAATGTTACTATCTTCATGATTTTCCCCTATAGATTGTTCCAATTTGTATGACCATCGAGGAAGCTCTTTAGGAAAAAGGCTACCATGAAGTTTATTTCTCCAAATTGTTTCTATGGAATCTTTTCTCGAAGTGATTAACTCATCATTTATACTTGAGTGTGAATATAATTTTTTCATTGTTCCACGATAGGATCCGTTCAAAAAAGGATCATATATTTTAGGCAAGCATTGTTGTTCAGTCTCATCATTGCAAAATCTAGTCCTTTTGTCGAGTACATCCAGGATCATGGATCCCTTGTCTAAAGTTTTGATTCTATTGATAAATTCGTTACTTAGGTTGTTTCTTTTTTGTTCGTTGGTATAAACCCAATTTTTATACAGTTCTTCAGAGGAGAGCTTTTCTGTTGTGCACAAAAAAATATTTCTTTGTAACATTTCTAAAAAGGTTGCCAAACTGGGTGGATATGTAAAAGATATTCTTTGTTTTCCATCACTTTGGCATGGATAAAAAAAATATTGTGACATTTCACTTCTTATAGCGTTTTCAAATTGATCATTTTTGATATATCGCAGCGGACGATTCCGTCGTTGATAGTCGAAAAGAAGCGTTACAAGAGGTTTTTCAAACCAAAGTTTATCCTCCTCTATTTCTTCTTCTATTTCTAATATATTAGAATTTTCTTGATTCCTATCAAGTATTTTGTCCAGATCCTCCATTTCTTCCGCAAAAAAGGAAGGGTCTTCTTCGGTGGATCTTTCTTGTTCCTGTTTAGCTCCCTTCGTTTCGGA